>JACDJE010000475.1:398878-570203 GCA_016647715.1 Pavo muticus
GGGGGGGGGACCCGGGTCGGAGCCGTCTCCGCCCCGGGGCGGGCAGCGGAGGGGAGGGGGGCAACAGGAGGGAGAGGCCATGGGGCGGGGGCATCGCTCTAAGGCATTGCTCTGTGCTATGGCACTGCACTGTGCTGTGGCACTGTTGGTCCCTCCGGCACTGCTGCACACCGTGCTATGGCACCAGGCACATTCTGGCACCATGCCGTATCTTTTATTGTGTTATACGTTTTATTAGATCTCAGGCAAAGAACTTCCAGCAGAGTTGCCCTTTTGTGGGTGTCTCTCTCCATGCACCACACAGCCCGTTTCCCTGTTTATGGCCGTAGCTTTGCTTCAGATATGCGTCAGTCTGTCTCTGCTGGCTTCTACCTGAGAACCGAAAGGCACTGGGAAAAGGCACTCACCTTTGTAAAAAAACAAGTACAAAAAAACTACAGCCGACCTACAATGAATGTTTCATACAAACGTAATTAATCACATACACGTAATTGGTTGTCCTATTCCCTGACACGTGTCCACACGTGGTGGCACCTCCAGCAAGCACCGGGGCCAGCGAGGGGGAAAGCCCAAGGAGGGCTGGGATGTGCCTTGGACCCAAAGGAGAGCCACACCTTCCTGGATCCTTAAGAGCCTGCTCCATTGAACCCATAACTCCTTTTAAATCCCCCCTTGCAAGCTGGCCACCGTAGAAAAGCAATGAACAAATAAAAAAAAAAAAAAAATAAAAAAAAAAAAAAAAAAAAAAAAATTTGGGAAGAGAGTTTCTTCTGGCAGGGCCTTTCTGGTCATTCCAGTTGCCTCAGTGTTCTCAGCAAATTCTGGATTTCTTGGCATTCTTTCTGAAAATCTGAAAAGAAAAAAGACAATATAGATGTTTTTCTTAATGGAATGCTAACATGTGAAGTACGGATGGATGGAGAGATGCAAGGCCCCAGGGACATGCACACCCACATCCATCCCAGCACTTGTGGCCCGATCAGAGCCCGGCCCGTACCTGGCAGCGCCCCCATCAGTTGGTCGTTCTGGCAGAATGCGACGCCCAGCATGCTGAGGAAGTCCTTGCTGAGCTTGGTGGTGATCTGCTCCTGCAATCAGAGAGCATGAGAGTGTCATTCTGCCGGGATGGCCAACGGGGGAACGTGAGTGATGGCATTGCCATGGCCAAGACGCTTGCTGGGGAAGCATGGTAAGATGGAAGAGAGCTTTTCAGAGGCAGAAATCAGGAAATGAAGGGAACAAAGCAGGAACTCACAGGAAACGAGGGGATCAAGTCATAGCATCATAGAACCATTGAGGTTGGAGAAGACCTCTACGATGACCAAGCCCAACCATCAACCCATCACCACCATGCCCCCTATACTATTGCTCATCCATCCCAATTTCTGCTCGCACAGCCTGGACTTCCAACAGCAATTTTTGCAGCACGGCTCACCGTCAGATCCTGGAACTGACTCATCATCCTCTCCTTTGCTTTTTCAAACATTGCCCTCCGCACCTCCAGCTCAATGTTCTGCACCAGCGTGTCTTTGATCCGCGCGCAGGAATCCTTCCCACGTATATTAGCAGCCTCTGTTATGCAATGGTGGGAAACATCAAAATCATAGAATCATCAAATCATTCAGGTTGGAAAAGACCTCCAAGATCCCCAAGTCCAACCCCAGCCCACCCCACCATGCCCACTGCCCACATCCCTCAGGGCCACATCCCCACAGTTCTGGAACACCTCCAGGGTCGGTGACCCCACCACTCCATGGACAGCTGTGCCACTGCAGCACTGCTCTTTTGGAGAAGAACTTTCTCCTAATATATAGAAGGCCTTTAAAGAGGAGCCGGGTTGGTATTCAGATGCAAGGCATGTGTTAAAGCCCATGAACCTTCTGTTGGTAGACCTCTACCTCTTGATCTCCCTCTTCCCAGAGCTACATGTGCCATCCAAAAAAAATATTCCTATACCCAAGAGCAAAACCTCCTTCCACAGCCCTTCAGGCCATATCCATTGTGAGATGGGACAAAGGTACCAAAAATACAAGGAATTGCAGCAATAGAGTTTGGCACTCAAATGTTTTCTTCCCTGCTAGGATGATTGTGACCTGCTGAGTGCATCACACATTGGCACAGATTCACACATCCTCCTTCAGAGAATTCAGGCTCTGTACTAAGATGTCTCATCCGAGCTGGGAAAACGTGTCCATGGCCATACAGTGAACTCACAGCATCAAACATGGAGTTAGTTAGCTGGAGAACCAGTCCTACCTTCGTAACACGGCGACAGGATGGCTTGGATGGTCAACTCAAGGGATTCATAGATAGCCTTCTTTTTCAGAAGAATTTCTCTGTCTATAGCTCTCATGATGATGTCAGTCTGCAGGAATTAATGCAGAGCATTTACCAGCATCTCCAAACACTCAGTGGCCAGCAGCAGGAGCAAACAGTGAGCCTGTCTTCAAGCTGTTATTTCAACAGCATGGCCTCCAAGGCATGCATCACACCCTGAATTTGCACCCCAAGATGAACTCCCTTCCCAGGAGCACCCTGCAGCACGGGGCTTTGTTATCAGTTCTGCAGCTTGGAGTCAGATCCATCCTGATCTGCTCACCTGGGGTTCCCATTTACTTTCCACTACCTCCAGGCAGGGCATCTGCCAAACCATAGTTTGTCATTCTGAGGATGAAACTCACTGGAACAGCATGAAAAACAATTCTGCTGCCCCTGATGCTGGTTGTTAAAGGGTGCTCCAGACCTCCATCCAAGGCTGCTTACACGCTGCAGCTCTGATTTTGCCCTATGTTGCATCCACTGAGTCCCCTCCAAGGGGCTGCTGCCCACTCCCAGGTCTATGCCAGCTACACAGGGTTACTGCATTAAGCTTCCCCCATCTTAAACTCACCTCTTGCTCGAGAAAGTTGAGCTTGGACCCGTTCAAGTTTGTAACCTTCCCAAAGTCCATAAATTTGTCTTTTACCTCCTTGCTGAACTCATTGATTGAGGTCTGCAGGCTGGTCCTCGTGAGTGCCTGTTTTCTGTGTGCGTAAGACCACAGTGATTGTTAGATCCCAGCAGGCTTTCCCCACCTTGCTGTCCCTCCTGGGCCCTGCTTGGCCAGGCACAGGAGGGCTCATGGGACAGGGCAGCTGGGGAGTCCCAAGGCAAGATAGACAGAGGAAGAGACAGGAGCAAGTTGCTGTGGCACTGACATGGTCAGTGGGCATGGTGGGAATGGATTGGGGTTGGTCATGGTGATCTTAGAGGTCTTCTCCAACCTCAATGGTTCTATGATTTTATTTATGGACACGGTTAGTGGGCATGGTGAGGTCAGGTCGATGGTTGAACTTGATGATTGTAGTTTCCCAACTGTAATGATTCCATGATAAGTCCATCCAATATTTTGTGTAAGTAGGTGAATTATGGTGGGGCATCTTTAGTTTGCCCAGTGACTAGACAACATAATGCTATCTCGGGTTTCTTGGCGAGGAAGAAATATAGACCTTTGTGCTTCCCAAACCATGTTTTCTGCAGATGACTTTCCAGGAAAACTCTTTTCTTTGAGTTTCCAAGTAAGCATGGATCACTCCCTGCTCACACACCATTCTCACCTGAATATGTTTGCAAACATCACCCCAATTTCTGCATAGATGGGCTCAGCCAGGCAGTAGTTGATGTCTATGCGATTGAAGACACGGGACACATACACTCCCTTCCTCACACACACAGCTTTCAGGGTCCTGTGGAAGCCAGAGGATGTTTTGCCTTGCTGCAGAGGGAGAAAAACAGCTGGCATGAAGAGAGCTCCCAGTAGCAGTGCTACCCCTGCGGCCAAGCTCTTCTCGTGTAACTGCAGAGCTTCCTAAACTGAAAAACAAATAAGGCCAATACAACCACCTGAAGCTACTTCTCCCTTCACTAGCTGCAGGAGAAACCCATGCTCAGATGGTGGGCCTCCCTTACCTCTCTGGGTCCCAGCAGGACAGCCAAGCCATCCGAGCCATCCATGGGCTCCACACCATCCCCATCCAGTGCATGTCCAAGACCCGGCAAGTCCTGCTGGCACTTAGCCATGGAGCAACTTGAGCAGGCAACTGGCCCTTGTCTTTAGGCACGGTATCTCCTTAACATGTCCATGTTTCTTTCCCTGGACTCAAACTCTCATTGCTAAGCTAAAGTAACACTGAATAGCAGCAAGAACATAGCTCATCTCTTACCCATAGACTTCAAAACATTTGCCAGTGATCAGTGAGCAAGAGAAACTCAGCTGATAGTAGAGTCACTGAATCATAGAACTACAGAACCACAGAAAAATAGAACCAAAGAACCACACACAGAGAATCACACACACAGAATCACACATACAGAATGGCCTGGGTTGGAAGGGACCTCAAGGATCATGAAGCTCCAAGCCCCCCGCCAGAGGCAGGGCCACCAACCTCCACATTTAATACTAGACCAGGCTGCCCAGGGCCCCATCCAACCTGGCATTGAACACCTCCAGGGACGGGGCATCCACAGCCTCTCTGGGCAGCTGTTCCAGCACCTCACCACTCTCATAGTGTGGTGATATCCAACCTAAATCTTCCGTCCTTCAACTTAAAACCATTTCCCCTTGTTCTGAACCACAGAACCAAAGAATCAAAGAACCAAAGAATTATAGAATGTCTTGAGTAGGAAGGCACCTTAAAGACCATCCAGTTCCAACCCCTGCCACGGGCAGGGACAAATCCCACCAGATCAGGGTGCCCAAAGCCCCATCCAACCTGCCTTTGAACACCCTCCAGGGATGGAGCACCAGCACTTTCTCTGGGCAACCTGTTACTGGATGTGATGGCAATTGCAGGAAAGAAAATGTAATAATCCTATTTAGCCTCAGAGAAAGGGGTAGACCTGTGCCACTCACCATGAAGACCTTCTCGATGTTTTTCTTGTACTTGGATCGGGCAGACCTCACCCCACTGATGAGAGGCGCATCCATATGCCCAAAAGTGACCTCAGTCGACCTCTTCAGAGTCTGGATCTTCTCTGACACGAACTTGTCGAGCTCATCCTTCTTCACAGATGGATTCTGCAAGAGCAAGATGGCAAAAACCTTGCCACAGCTGTTGACTGCAAAGTCAACAGGCTCCGGTGTTGTCCTCCCTGGCAACTCCTGGGTAGCTTGAATGTCAACCACGAGAGCAGAAGGGAAGCTAGAGCCTGTCCCCTTGTTGGCCCCATATGAGAGGGCTGAGAAGATGAGAAAGATGAGAGGGACAGCAGCCAATGGGGCTGCAGCGCTGGCAAAGGTCTCTCAATCTCTGCAACTTTCTTGCTTTTTTCACCCTATCCAAAGGGAGCCAAGTAGCTAACCAGAAAATGGCTTTGCAGGCAGGCATTGGCCTTGGTGCATCCTCACAGTTGGATGTGCCAGGCAAAAGGCTTTCTATGTTCCAAGGATGCTCCTCGTCTCCTGGCACTGCTGAACTTACCCATGCATGCAGCAAACCTCTACTTAGGGCAGCAGGAGTAGTTCTACATTTGTTTGCCAACGCTAGTGCTGCTGCCTCCAGCTGCAACCAGACGTACCGGGCTGAGCTGCGTGGAGTGATAAACATCCACCAGAGAGAAGACAACGAGGATTTCTTTCATGTAATCTTGTAATTGACTTCGCTTTGTGTCCAGGTAGAGCTTCCTGATATGGGCTCTCAGCCCGACGATTTCTGAAAGATAATAGAAGTGCAACTTATTTCCCATCACTATCAGATATCAGTGCACAGGCAGCAGGATTGCAGCAGACCCCCAGCCCACCCGATACCTGTATCCTCCCTCTTGAGGACTGTGGGGTTCCAATACTCCTGGGCACTGACAGGGAAAACCAGCTCCTGCTTCTGCAGGACCTCTGCATCACTGACTAGATTCCTCTGAAACATGCAAGCATGCAACACCAATGTGCAACATGAATCATCAAATCATTCAGGTTGGAAAAGACCTCTCCATTCTCAGCCCACCCCACCATGCCCACTGACCACGTCCCTCAGTGCCACATCCCCATGGTTCTCAAACACCTCCAGGGATGTTGACCCCACCAGCTCCCTGGGCAGCTGTGCCACTGCAGCACTGCCCTTTCTGAGTAGCATTGCCTGGGGTTGTTGTGACCAAAGTGCAGGACCCGGCACAGGGTCTTGTTGAATTTCATCCCATTAGCCTCAGTGATCCACCCTATCCACATCACTCTGTAGGGCCTTCCCACCCTCAGGCAGATTGACACTTCTTCCCATCTTGGTGTCATCTGCAAACTTACTGAGGGTGCACCCAATCCTGTCCCAGGCAAAGATCTTTGTAAGGGAGGCTAACGTAAGGGAAAAGACACGTGCATAAACATCAGCACTGTAACTGATGCTTTTGTTACCAAAATAAAGACCAAATGATACTTCACAGCCAGCAAACTCTATAGAATGACTCTACCTTCATCCTCTCCCTTAGTGTTCTGGTCTTTCTTGCTTTCAGGTCTTGTTTCGTCTCCAGAATGGCATCGCGTTTGCTTACATCCCTCTAGATGGCAAACGGTAGCGAGTGTTACAAGAATATCCCCCCTGCACCAAGGCAAAGCTGCCAGCAAACCTGGTGCAGTCCCAGTGCAGAGCCCCCCAGCAAGGGACCAGTGCTCCCCCCATTACATCATGGGAGACAACAGCCATCCTCCAAAGAGAGACCGTGCACTTTTGCTCTATGGAAATACTCAGTTAGAAAAGGGATGTGGGTTTCAACCTCTGAAAGCAGCCAGCAGATACTCACTGATGCCCCTGGATGGCTCCTGGGAAATGAAAAGAAGAAAAAAAAAGCTTTTAGCAGATACAGTGAAGCTGAACCTTATAGCACATGCTGGTGTCAGCTGGCGGCAAGGTGCCAGCCCACAGCACTATCACTGTGCCAAAGGAGGAGGGTGGTCAGAAAGACTACAATAAAAGCATAGGGGATGTATAGTGATGGGGTCCTGCTGTAAACCCCAGACACAGATCTGGGTGCCAGGGCTTTTGAATGTGTGATGATTATAAAAGGAGACCTATTGGTAGGGAATGAAGCTGGACAGGCAGCACACAGTTGGGATGAGGCAGCCTGTCCTTCTGCAACCCAGAACCAGCCACTCCTTACCTCAAGTACTCATCCACATTAATCTTATCCATCTTGGTGATCACAAAGGTGATATCGCTGCACTTGCCGGCCTGGCAAGCTTTAATTGCCTCTTGCACCATGATTTCATGTGCTTTAGCCCCAAAAACGCGCTCAACATCAGCGACGATCCAGATGGATGTGCACTGCAGGATGCTCTTGGGGGAACGAGGGGAGAAGAATCAGGCAGGATGCGTGAGCACCGAGGGCACCTCCCTTACGTTAGAACTCCAGTGCCCCCCACCCCACTGCATTGCCCCCAATGCCACTCACCTCTTTCCACATCTCATCCCTCTTCTTATTGGCATCACCTGTCCCCGGGATGTCCACAAAGATGACACCTTCAGGCACCATCTCAGATGGGGGGAGAGTCACTTGCACCTGCTTGATGAGGGGCCAGAGCCGCATCTGCTCGCTGCGTTGGGAGTTGTCCGCCACCCCAAACCCCTCGAGGCCGTCCTGGTTACGGATGTATGGATCCAGCTCATTGGCGAGGTCTTCTGCCTGGGACACCATGAGCAATTCAATGTTTGCACCTCATTAATGGTCTCAAGTTGTGCCAGGGGAGGTTTAGGTTGTATTTATGGAGAATTTCTTCATGGAGGTGGTGGTGAGTCACTGGAAGGGGCTGCCTGGGGCAGTGCTGGGGTCCCCACCCCTGGAGGTATCTAAGGGATGTGCGGATGTGGCACTAAGGGACATGGTTTGGTGGTTGTCGGGGTGATGGTTGGTCTTGATGAACTTAAAGCACTCTTCCAACCTAACGATTCTCAGATTCCCTATAGAAATAAACCTTCCAAGCAGCCTGAAAAGAGCAAACCACCAAAACAGCATGACGAGGGAAACAAAGATATGGGAAGTGCTGTGTGCTGTGCTCACCTCTGTCTTTCTCAGAGTGATAACTCTTGAGGGAGGAATAGTGATCACAGGCTTCATTCTCATCAGGTCTTCGTAAGACTTCTCATCTGCTCCCTCCCCGTAGATAGCCTTCAGAACGTTAATGGCGTGTTCCAGATCGCCATCAGTCTCGCTATTCTCATGCCTGTTCTCCAGGAGCATGACCAGGTTCCTCACCTCCTCCTTCCACTCCTGCAGTGAGGAGCACGTTATGCAGCAGCACGGTTCCAGTTTGTTGGGGCAGGAGCGGCTTCAGTTGTGGGGAGCAATGGGGAGCAGCAGTGCGGGGGCTGCAAGGCTCTCACTTGTCTGCAAGCATGGCCAGAGACCCATGGCCAGAAATCTCCATAGGAGGTGCAAGGGAATGGAGCCGGGCTCTGCTCTGCAGTGCCCAGGGCAGCCCAGGGGCACAGGACACAGCCTGGAGCCCAGGAGCTGCCCATCAGCAGCGCTGCAGTGCTGGGTGCAGGGAGCAGAGCTGTGGGGGCTCCTCCTGGGGTGATGTCCCCAACCCCTGGCCGTGGTGCTGGGCACCCTTCCATGGCAGGGCTCAGAATACAGCCTTACCTCATCTGAGAGGAGAAAAATCTTGGCTTCATAATGCTTGCTTCTGCAGACACTGACATAGACCTGGCAGGATGTGCACGTGCGGGTCCCAGACACCGGGAGGAAGAAGCGTTTGCCCAGGATGGTGTTGAGCAGAGTGCTCTTCCCCGCGCCACTGCTCCCAAAGAGCCCAATGTAGAGGGGTTCCAAGGCAGGCCTGGAGTTGAGAGTGGTGATGCGGTCCCTGGGGGAAGGGGTGCACAAGAAATTCTGACCACTGCAGCAGATGCAAATATCGAGGGAGTTTTCTCCTTGCAAGATGCGATATCCCCAATGAAAGGACTTATTACTAAGGCACAATCTGTGCTCTCCAACTTCCCTTATTTTCCTGCCCCAAACCCTGGAGAGCCCATGCCAAAATGGGAGCAGCTCCAGGAGCTCCAGCGATCCCTCCCTGACACCTCCAGGGGATGCCAGCAAGGACCCTTCAACCTCCCTGTGGCACAAAGCCATCAGGGCACAACCTGCTTTGCCTTTGGGAATGCACCCTCCAGAGGGATCCCAGCATCAATTCCCACTTTCAGTTTCCTCCCTAGTAACTGGTGTCTGCCAAAGCCTCAGGGCAGAGCTGAGCCTGGGAGCCGGGCCTGGAGCATCGCCAAAGGAAAGCAAGTTTGGTGGAGCCTGTTTGGCCACAGACTCACCGGAGATAGGCCAGGTGCCCAGGCATATCCTTCAGCAGAAAGAGATGGGTCATCTTCTGACAGGAGGTGCTCAGAATTTTTCTGGCCTTGCTCTCAATGTTCTCATCTGGAAGGGAGAGGTGGTTACGTGGTCATCCCAGTGTGTAGGAACAGGGCTGCAGCACCTCTCTGAACCTTGGGCCAGCCCTGGTGCCATGCACACGGCTCCCTGCACTCACAGTTCCTGAGAGTCTTCTGTTCCTCCTGCTGGAAAGGCAGCTGCAAGCGTGGTTGTTTCCGAGGAATCACAGCTGCACTGTCCCCATCTGCATTGAAGAGGGCTGAAAAGACAGAGATGTGAATCTGTGCTTCCAATACCCCAAGGACAGTCCAAGTGGGGACACAACAGCAAACTTTGCGTCAGCCTTCAGATCCCCTTGGCCAGACAGATGGCTGCTGGATGGGGTTTGCGTTGGACACCATGGAAAGAGCAGAAGGAGCAGAGCAGGGCTGGTGTGATAGATACGCTACCATTAGGTCACAAGTCTCCAAGAGGATGGGATACTCAGAACTGTAGAACCCCAGAATGGTTTGGGTTGGAAGGAACTTTTTAGCTTGGAGAAGAGAAAGGTCTGGGGAGACCTCACTGTGGCCTTCCAGTGCTTGAAGGGAGCATATAAACAGGAGGGGGAATGGCTGTTTACGAGGGTGGACAGTGATAGGACAAGGGGGAACAGCTTTAAACTGAGACAGATGAGGTTTAGGTTGGATATTAGGAAGAAGTTTTTCACACAAGGGGTGGTGAAGCACTGGAACAGGTTGCCCAAGGAGGCTGTGGATGCCCCATCCCTGGAGGCATTCAAGGCCAGGCTGGATGTGGCTCTGGGCAGCCTGGTCTGGTGGTTGGCAACCCTGCACATAGCATAGCTAGATAAGCATTGTGGTCCTTTTCAACCCAGGCCATTCTATGATTCATTCTATGATTCATTCTTACAGCCCACCCAGTCCCAAGCCCTGCCATAGGGACACCTTCCATAGACCAAAGCCCAAAGCCCCATCCATGGCCTTGGGCACCTCCAGGGATGGGCTACCCACAGCTTCTCCCGTCTCCACCACTTGTAACGCAGGTGTCTTCCCCTGCACTGCTTGCCCACAGCGGGAGCCTCACTTGGATAGCTATTTCAGGCAGGTAAATGGCTTTACACTTCACACCACAAAGAAAAGCTATAAAACTGGCCCTAAACATGCAGAAATCCAGAGGGGAGTGAAACCCATTTGCACCATTTCCGCAGAAATGGTATCAGGAGCCTCAAGGACACATCTTCACCTCCTGCCTGCTGCCAGGTGACTCATCGCCACGTGCATTGTTTTCACTGACTCCTCCTTTTCATTTTCTACCTTTCCTTTCCTGGTGCACAGCTTCAGGTTTTGCAGGAAACAGTTCCACAAAGCTACCTCCCTGAAATGAGTGTTTGTTTGGGTGAAGGCACGCGCAAACTTTGGGCAGAGCCTTTCCCTCCTCCCCTATGCTGACAGAATCACAGAATAATTCAGGCTGGAAAACACCTCCGTCATAGAATTGGAATCATTGAATCATTCAGGTTGGAAAAGCCCTCTGAGATCCCCAAGTCCAACCCCAGCCCACCCCCCCAAGCCCACTGCCCGTGTCCCTCAGTGCCACGTCTCCACAGCTCTGGAACACCTCCAGGGACGGTGACCCCACCACCTTACTGGGCAGCTGTGCCACTGCAGCACTGCTCTTTACGAGAAGAAATGTTTCCTCATATCCAACCTGAACCTCCCTGCATGAGGTGAAGAGGCTCTGGAAGACCAATTCCTCTGCCAGGAAATGCAGATTAAAGAGAAGCTGTGGCTTCCTGGCTCCTGCCACCTATCTAAAGGAAAGCTTTCCCTGTAGCAACCTGCAGGGAAGTGAAAGCAGAAGGTTTGTTCTGAGCTGGTGGGAACAGGGATACACACTCACCAGCAGGGTCTGCCATTCCTTGGGTCCCCTCCATAGTCTTTCCACCACTGGGACGTGCTGTTTACAACCAGCTCTGTGCTCCCGGAGCCACCTGGGGGAAGAAAAAAAGAGATGAATCATGCAGCCTGTGCCACTGGTGTCATGCCCTTGTGCCCAGCACAGCCCCAAGTGTCCTGCTCACACCTGGACACAGCTGCGCCACTGATCGATCCACTCATCCAGAGGTTGCTCTGGGTATCGAAGAAACTCCATGCACTCGTATTTATGATGCTTTGGGTTAATCATCAACCCACACACATCAGCAAAGCAGGGCTGATGCTTAAACTGCGGTGCCTATGCCAGCTGTCCTTGCAGGGCTGTCTGTCACAAGGAGCATCTCCCCCTCACTTGGGCAGGCAGCACCAGCCCACAGCCCCAGCTGCACCCCAAGTGTTTGCCTCCATGGTTGTTGCAGCTGAGGACGCCTCGATGGGCTGCTCAGATTTGCGCTCTGAGGGCGCCCGTGCATGGAAACGGTCCCTCCCACTATGGGTAGCTTCTCTCACCTGTGCTCCGCAAAGACTTCCAACCTCCAGGTGTGTTCAGACAGGAGAGAGGTGGCCGAAGGCTTGTCTACAAAGTTATCCAGAAGCAACCAAGAAATCGAATTTTGCAACCTTGCCTCCGCCTTCCTCTTGCTCGTCTCTCAAGCACAGAGAAAGAAATGCTTACGCATGAAGTCCTGCCCATGCCATGCACCGCCCCTTTGGGGCTGAGCCAGTTCACCTTGTGCCATGGTTTCGATGGCTAACCCTGCTCACAGCAGTGACAACACTCTTGCACACTGGAGCAAGTTCTGCACTGTGCAAATGCAGATGCAAGCATCTGCATCGTCCCTGGAGGTGGTGATGTGGCACTGAGTGATGTGGTCAGTGGGCATGGTGGGGTGGGCTGGGGTTGGACTTGGGGAATCTCAGAGGGCTTTTCCAACCTGAATGATTCAATGATTCCAATTCTATGATTCTCACAGGGAAGGTTTCTTCTATTTCTGGTTGGAGTTTGAAGCTGCTGAGACACCTCTGTCCTCCCCCTGAGGCCAGCATACCTTCAGTACCTGTGCCCCATGCAAACCCATCACCTCTGCTTTGCATTGGATTGTTCTGCAGAGGGAAGCACTTCCTTAGCAGCTGTCTGGGGCTGGTTTTACCCAAGCCTGGCTTTCACAGGAGCACACTAAGTATACACTGGTTTGTTTTCAACATTTTTATTTTATTAGAAAAATCTGAAGCATCAAGAGCAATATAAGCCTGGCTGGTAAAATCAGGATATGTTTGGTGTGTAGGCATGCAGAAAAGGGGCACTGAGCATTGCCCAGGTCTCTTACTTTGTCAGTATTATAAAATGCATACAAAATATCTCAGAAATGCTTTGTAAGAGGAAACAAAAAACATTGGAGACGATTTCCTATGAAGTCACGGGATAAAGAGAGCAAGCCACCACCATGAGTAATAAAACCACACCATCAGGGGCAATTCCTGCAGCTCTCTAAGATGTTTCGGCTGATTGCAGGGTCTTGTGAATGAAGCTGATGTTCAAGAATTCATTCTGCAAGTCTGCAAAACAGAGGAGCCTGTTAGAGTTAGCTGGACATCTGCCTTTGGGGAATAGGGGAGATTCCTCTATGCAAGTGCTCAAGAAGTTGGCATATCCAGCTGGGATTTATTTGTCCCCATCACCAAACCTGTGCCCATATGGATGTTTATGGATTTGGGGATTGTAGAATGCAGAACTCTGGGACAAGCTGGGGAGTCCTGCGGCTCTGGTTGGGATGTGGGCACAATACTTGCTCATGGCATCTCCCTCTGATGCCCACGGGAACCCAAGGAAAGCACTTCATGGTGAGACTGCAGCTCTGGACGTCCACATCACCCCATCACCCATCCCTGTCGTGCCCTCAGGAAGGGGATGTGGGACCTGCACAAGGAGCCTCAACCCATCTACAGGGCTGTACCTGGCAGCTTGCCATCCAGTTGGTCCCAGGGGCAAAAGGCGAGGCTGAGCATGTTGGAGAAGTCCTCCTCCAGCTTCTTGGTGATCTGCTCCTGCAGCCATCACATGACCAAGCACATCAGTAGGGGAGAGAGGTGGAGCTCCTCATCCCCCCAGTCCCAGTCAGTGCACCTGGTCACCTCCCAGCAGGGGAAGCACAGGGGCAGCCACCACCCATCTTTTCCTGGTCTGATCCCTGGTGCTGGTGCATGAGAAGGAGAGGGTGGTTTGCAGCACAAGCCAACAGTTCAGAATGGAGTGTGGCTGTTCTGATAGGGATCAATGTTTAATAGGGGTTAAATATTTCCAGAGCAGAGCCTTTTAGGGTAAAATAAAAATGCTTTGCCCTGAGCACACTGAATGCAGAATGGCGAGAGGCAGTTCAACAAGGGCAAGTGTAGGGTCCTACACATGGGGAGGAATAACTGAACACATCAGTACAGGTTAGGTGCTGAGCTGCTGCAAAGGAGCTCTGTGGAGAAGGACATGGATGTCCTGGTGGACAATAGGTTGACCAACAATTAACCTGCAGCTGACCAATGGTTGATCATTGGTTGACTGACAGTTGACCAATGGTTGACCATGAGTCTGCAGTGCGTCCTTATGGCCAAGAAGGCCAATAGAACCCTGGGGTGCATTGCATAGGGTGTGGCCAGCAGGGCGAGGGAGGTGATCTTCCTCTCTGTGCTCTGCCCTGGCGAGGCCACATCTGGAGCACTGAGCCCAGTGCTGGGCTCTCCAGTTCAAGGAGGACAGGGAACTGCTGGAGAGAGCCCAGTGGAGGGCTGCAGAGATGGTGGGGGCCTGGAGCATCTCCTGATGGGGAGAGGCTGAAAGCCCTGGGGCTGTTCAGCCTGGGGAAGAGAAGAATGAGAAGAGATCTGATCAGTGCTGATCAATATCTGAAAGGTGGGGGTCAGGAGGATGAAGGTCTTCTCGGTGGTGCCCAGAGACAGGACAAGGAGCAACAGGCACAAACTGGAACCCAGGGAGTTCCATACAAACATGAGGAATAACTTCTTTGCCGTGAGGGAGACAGAGCATTGGCACAAGCTGTCCAAAGAGGTGATGGAGTCTCCTTTTCTGGAGATATTCTAACCCACCTCTGTAACCTACTATAGGGAACCTGCTTTAGCAGGGGGTTGGGTTGAGGGATCTCCAGAGGTCCCTTCCAGCCGCTATGGTTCTGTGATTCTATGACTGCAGCCAGAGTGCAGCATGTGAGCAGAACCATCACCAAGAACCACAAGTGAGCCAATGTCTCACAAGGAAAAGCTTTCCTGTTATCACACGTGCACAACACCCTTTTGGGGACATTGTCCTCTACCTGCAAAGCTCTGCCTCTGACTGTGAAGAGGTCCCCAAGGAACATGAAGGCACCCAACTCACCTTCATGTCCTGCAGGTGCACTTTCATGCTGTTCTCAGCTCTCTCGAACATCCCGCTTTCCACTGCTCTCATGATACCATTGCTAAGGATGGTTTGCATCCTCTGGTAGGCTTGTTGTCCTCTCACTGCAGCAGCCTCTGTGGCAAAGGGGTCATTGTCACATTGGGGGCCAGCAGTGCTTTGGTTTAGGAAAGGGTCACAAGATCACAGTCGTGGTTTTCTACAGCAGGAGACCCATCTGCCTCTGCTCATGCCAGGGACCTGCATTCACCTAGCTGGATTTTAACTTTTTTGCTTCCTAAGTATGCCACCTACTGATAGGAAAGGAAGGAAGAAACAGATTCAGGAGCTTATTAGTTTTGCTTCTTCCTTCAGAGACACGAATAGGAATGAGTCGGTGCTAGAAAATGTCTGTAGATGACAAAAATTAACAAATTGGAGTAAATCAGGCAGGTAAATTTCCATATTTGAGCATGAGCTACTTTGGACTTCTGAAATCTCTGTGAGTTGACAACCACCTAACAGATGATCCTTTTCCCTGTGGATTTCTTCCCAGCCTTTCTATAGGCAGGTTGTAAGCCGGCACCCTTCTGCTCAGCCCTTATTGGGGTCATTCTGTTAAAATCAAAAGAACCTTCAGGACAAAGGTGATGGTCATACCTTCATAGCAGAGCAGCAGGTCATTCTGAATGGATACTACAAGGGACTGGTAGATCTCTGCTTTTTTCTGGAGGATGAGTTTCTCAGCCTCGCTGACAATGAAGTCTGTCTGCAAGAATAAGTTCAAATGCTTCCCCACCAGCATGACAGTCATACAGTCATAGAATCATTCAGGTTGGAGAAGACCTCCAAGATCCCCAAGTCCAACCCCAGCCCACCCCACCATGCCCGTTACCCACATCCCTCAGTGCCACATCCCCGCGGTTCTGGAACACCTCCAGGGCCGGTGACCCCACCACTCCATGGACAGCTGTGCCACTGCAGCACTGCTCTTTTGCAGAAGACCTAAGCTAACAACTTCATACTAATAACCCCATAACAATTACCTAAATTGAAGTATGGCATTTAACAGATGACCAGTGGGCATCACTTTTCCACTGCTCTAAATTAACATGAAGATGTCCAACCGGGAAGTTTTATTCCAGGACTCAAGAAAGAGTGCAAGAACTCCTAACCCTGCTGAAGATCATGCCTGCTGAAGACCAGGTGGAGCTGCTCATATCTCCCTCTGTGTCCTCTCCAGGAACTTCAAACAGAGGAATTCATCTCCACAGGTCCCACATAAGCAGTGCTTTCCCCCTTTCCATCTCCTCTTGCTCCCCTTGCAAGGCAAGTGTACCTCCTGCTTGAGGAACGCCAGCTTCTGCTCATTGTCAGCCATCAGTTTGATCTGGGCTTCCTGTAGTTTCTGCTGCATGGCCTCTTTGAAAGCATCAAGGCAGGTTTTCAGTGTGGAGCAGGTGCCCATCTGGATCCTGTCAGGGTAAGAAATTCATCTAAAAGGACAATGGCAATGGCATTGCACTGTCCATGACCTCCCCACTCTCAGGATTCTATGATTCCATTCTAAGAAGCATTGGCACAGGTTGCCCAAAGAGGTGGTGGATGTCCCTGCAGACAGCCAAAGTCAGGCTGGATGGGGCTCTGAGCACCTGATGGAGCTGTAGGTGTCCCTGTTCAGTGCAAGGGAGTTGGATCAGATGGCCTTTAAGGGTCCCCTCCAACTCGAATGATTCTAGGATTCTATGGAAACTGGGGGGGGAATACAGGCAGGCTCTCACCTGAACACCTTCCCAAAATTCATGTCGATCTTTTCATAGATGGGCTGTGCCAAGGAGCTGTTGATGTCTATCCGGTAGAAGATGCGGGAGGCATAGACCCCCTTCTTCAGGCACACGGCCCTCAGGGTCTGGTGGTAGCCTTGGTACCCACGGTTGCGCTGCAGGGCAGAAAGCAGCGTGATGAGGCACAGCCTGGCCATGGTTGGAAGAGACCCAAAAGGATCACCGAGTCCAACTCCTGGCTCCACATAGGACCACCTGAAGAGCATACATCTGAGAGTGGTACCCCAGGGCTCCCTGAGCTCCAGCACTGCAGCTGTGCCCACTGCCCTAGGGAGCTGCTCCATGTCCACTGCCCTCTGGGGCACAGCTTTTCCCTAACCCCCACCTGACCCTCCCCTGACACAGCTCCATGCTGTTTCCTCAAGCCCTGCCACTGTCACCAGGGAGCAGAGAACTGCTTTATACCCACACTGAGGATACTTCGGATAGCTGTCTGATAGGACTTCTTTGCTTCCTCTACACCTTCCTTGAGTGGCTGCTCAATGGGCAGAAAGCACTCCTTAATATCTTTCTCCAGATCAGCGATCTTCTGCACAAAGATCTCTCTCAAGTGATTTCTTTTCGCGAGCTGATACTGAAACCAAGGGACAACAGAAAGAAAAAATAATAAGATCACAACAGAGCCATAAATAACCCCACCAGAGCCAAACTACCTCTCCACCTTTCCCTTTAGCTGTTCCCTAAAACTGCTCTGGGCAAACCTGAGCATGTTTGTTGGTCCGGAGACTCCAGATGAGAGAGAAAATGGTGATGGCCTCCATGGTGTGATCCATTAGCACATTCCTTTTCTGCTTGATGTAGAACCGGCGGACGTACTCCCTCAGCTTTGGGATCTCTGCAAGCAGGTGAGAGGTTGGGTGAGCACAGATGCCCCATCCTTGGAAGCATTCAAGGCCAGGCTGGATGTGGCCCTGGGCAACCTGGTCTGGTGGCTGGCGACCCTGCACATAGCAGGGGGGTTGAAACTAGATGATCATTGTGGTCCTTTTCAACTCAGGCCATTCTATGATTCTATGACAGCCCTGTGTTGCATCACTGCATGCTACCTGCAGCCAGAAAACCCAACCATCACCTGTTTCCTCCTTGCTGAGCGTCTCCTCCTCCTCCTGCCAGTACTCGCGGGCGCTGACGGTGTACACGAGGTCAGCCTTGTGCACCACCTCCAAGTCATTCGGGAGCTTTTCCTGAAAGACATGAACACCCCGAGTTCAACTCTGCAGAGCAATGAGGGCTGGGTTCTTCATTTTCATGAAGCAAGTGCTGGTTCAGAGGACATCTCCACCATCAAATTCGACGCGTTTCCTTCATAAATGGTGGAGAATTAAACTGGAGATGACCAGGAAGACCAAATGGACCAAACACAAAGCAAAGAAAGCAAGCAGAGGCTACTAGACAGTGATCAGACGTCATGGAAAATGTCTGTTAATACAATCCCAGAAGAACAGTGCCATACAGACATATGCCAACAAGGTTCTCCAAGGAACATTACCTCAAGCTTTTTCTTTATCATTCTACTCTTCTCCTGTTTCACAGCCTCGTTCCTCTCCAGGATAGCATCATGTTTATTTATCTACATTGGGAGAAAGGATAGGAATTATTACTGACATTTACTAATAATGCTTTAGGAATTCTGAACTTCTAAGGCCAAATGGACCATCCAGGACAATTTCTCCTTAACGAAGGACTCTCTTAACAAAGAACTGTGCAGAGCTCCCGGTTTCTGTATCAAGCCCATCAGTTCTGCTCAAGTCACACTGATTCATATAGGAAGTCCCCCAGTTTCCTTAAATGGAATCACTGTTCCTGGAGTTGATCAAGAATGATGGAGATGTGGCACTTGGGGACATGGTCAGTGGGCACAGTGGGGGTGGGCTGGGGTTGGTCTTGATGATTTTGGAGGTCTTTTCCAACCCTCATGATTCTATCATTCTATGACTGGGCATGGTGGTAATGGGCTGATAGTTGGACTCGGTGATCTTACTGTTTTTTTGCAACCTTAATGACTCTACGATTCTATGATTCTATGAAAGGGATGAAGAAATCTAAGGCTGAAAAATACTCACATTTTTTTTCTTTTTTTCCCTGAAAAGATAAAAACAAGACAGAAGTTATGCATTTGATTTCAGCAGTCCCCAGATCCTGCAAGGAGAAGGGACACCCAGCATCACCCACCCTGCTTGTTTCATTACCGTCTGTATTCCTCTAGATTCAAGTCATCAGACTTGGTGGCCACCAAGGAGATGTCCCTGCACATCCCACTCTGGAAAGCCTTCATGCCCTCTCTCAGCAGCATCTCATGGATTTTTTCTCCCAGGATCCGCTGGAAGGAGTTGACCACCCAAATGACGGAGCACTTGTTGATGTTCTGCAAGGGGCAGGAGGGCCGAAAATAAAGGATGGGATAAATCAACAAAGACTATATTCAAGAGATGCCGAGCACTTTTTATTCCCATTAACTCAGACATGCCACACCAGAATGCTACCCTGCACCTTCTGCTAAAGACATCCCTGTTCCCCACAGAGGCTCCCAGACCTCTCCATCACTGATCCTTAGGGAACAGGAGCATGCCACATGCAGAGAAGCAAGTATTCCTGCCCTCCTCATGGGACAGCTCGCACTCACCTCTTTCCACATCTCATCCCTTTTGCTGTTGAAATCACCTGTCCCTGGAATATCCACAAAGACAACACCTTCCGGAATCACTTGTGAATATGGGAGAGTCACTTCCACATTTTTGATCAGGGGCCAGATCTGCATTTTTCTTGTGTCTTCTTCATCCATTTCTCCTCCTGCGATGGTTGGACTCCGGATATATGAATCCATTTTGTCCGAAAGTTCTTCTGCCTGGGCCATAGCAAGTGAATAAAACAGTGAACCCATTAGCAAAGAACCTCACAGACACCAGAACCCCACCAACTGGATGAAGTTTGGGTATCCTGGTCTATGGGAGGTGTCCGTGGCCATGGGTTGGAGCTGGATGGGCTTTAAGTTCCCTTCCAACCCAAACCATTGTGCAAATCTGGGATTCCATGAAATACAGGGGCTACTCACTGTTGTTTCCCTGAAGATGATACATCTTGAAGGGGGAATGGAGATGACAGGTTTCATCCTGCACAACTCTTCATAACTCTTAGTTTCAGTTCCATTCCCATAGACAGCAGAGATCTTCAAAGCAGCCTCGCTTCTTTCACTGTTGTCCTCGCTGTCTTCACTGGGGTCCACAAGTGCCACCAGACCCTTCAGCTCATCCTTCCACTCCTGGCAGGACACATTAGATGTACAGAAGTTGCAGCTTGAATGCCTGGAAGAAAACCCATCACTTTCTCCTTCCTGGCACACCTAAACCAGTGGGAACCAGCACCAGCGCCCATCACTTCTTTGGGGACACATAGGCCATTGGGTCACATCCTCCCCACCCCACATTCTTCCAGCAGGTCGTGCTTCCCTCTGGAGAAGCCAGCTAAGCCTCTTTCCTCTCTCCTCTAAAGGCAAACATTGAATCACATAAACACTTGAGTTGGAAGGGACCTTTAAAGGCCACCTGGTCCAACTTCCCACAATGAACAGGGTCACCTACAGCTCCATCAGGTGCTAAGAGCTCCATCCAGCCCAACCCTGAATGTCTCCAGGGAGAGACATTCAAGAAACAGAGAGCTATGATCCATGCCTCGTCTGTGAGCAGGTGAATTTTGGCCTCATGCTGTTTACTGCGGCTTGTGTTGATCTGAACCACACAGGATGTGCAGGCACTGCTCCCAGACACCGGCAAGAAGTACTTTTTGTCTATGATGGCATTCAGCAATGTGCTTTTCCCTGCCCCAGTGCTGCCAAAGAGACCGATGTAAATAGGGTCCATCAGAATGTCGGGCTTCAAGCTTCTGAGGCGGTTCCTGAGCACAGAGAGAGAAAAAAAGGAATATTTCATAGGATCATGGAAACATCATGGTTGTGGCTGCCCCAGAGAGGCTGTGGATGCCCCTTCCCTGGTGGTGTTCAAGGCCAGGCTGGATGGGGCCCTGGGCAGCCTGGCCTAGTATTAAATGGGGAGGTTGGCGGCCCTGCCTGAAGTGGGGGAGTTGGAGCTTCATGATCCCTGAGGTCCCTTCCAACCCAAGCCATTCTGTGATTCTGTGATTGGGTTGGAAAGGATCTCAAAGCCCCCCCATTCCCACTCCATGCTGTGGGCTGGGTGCCCCCCACCAGCACAGGCTGCCCAGGGCCCATCCCATCCATGGCCTTGGGCACCTCCAGGGATGGGGCACCCACAGCTCTCTGGGCAGCAGCACCAGGGCCTCCCCACCCTAATTAAAATTTAAATAAGCTCAATAGGCTTGTGCTTTTCAAAGGGTGGCACATTGGACATCAGTGGGTTGGGATTGGACTTGGGGATCTTGGAGGTCTTTTCCAATCTGAATGATTCTAAGAGGCAAAAGCTCCGGGCAGCCCCTTTCCACAAAAGAATCAGAAGATGCCCTTTAAGGAAAAAAATATCCATCAACTCACCTGAGATACAGGATCCCTTCTCTTACCCCAGGTTGGCTGAGTATAGGGAGGAATTGTGACAGCTTCTGGGAGGCCTTCTCCAGCATGGTCTTTAGCTCGCTTTGCATCCTTTTACCTGCAGGGAGGACACTGAGGTGAGGGCTGCAGAGAGGCATGTTCCAAGCCCAGGGTCAGTAGGCACTGTGCCTTTTCCCTACTTACAGTTCTTGAGAGTCTCTCGCTCCCTATCCTCAGTTTGGTCTCTCCTGTATTTTTTCTTTGGAGTCTCTTCCAGTAAATCATCACTGCCACCTTGTCAGAGGAAAGGGGATTTCTGGTTAGTGCTTCTGCTCTCAAGATCTCGCTAGAGGGTTTGTGAACTGAAGATCATTCTTGGCAGCACTGGGGGAGCATCCCTTTAAAAGCCCATGAGACTGAACTACAGAATCCCAGAGTGGTTTGTGTTGGAAGGGCTCTTAAAGCCCACCCAGCCCCAACCCTGCCATGGGGATGCCTCCCATAAACCAAAGCCCCATCCATGACCTTGGGCACCTCCAGGGATGGGGCACACACAGCTCTCTAGGCAGCAGTGCCAGGGCCTCACCCCATTGTGAAGAATTTCCTCCTAATGTGTAACCTACATGTTCCCTAAATTTAAAGCCATCATTCTTTTTTCTATCACCACACTCCCTGACAAAGAGCCCCTCCCAGCTCTCCTATAGCACCCTTTGGGTACTGGAAGGCCACGGTGAAGTCCCATCTCAGAGTGGTCAGAGGAGATGCTGAGAGTGGATCTGGGCCTCTTCTCCATTGCTTGAACCTTGGAGAGGGCAGCATTTAGGGGCATGGTCAGTGGGCATGGTGGGGATGGGCTGAGGTTGGACTTGGTGATCTTGGAGGTCTTTCCAACCATAATAATTTTATAATTACAGATTCAGTGACATTCGCAGTGAAGGAGGACACAACACAGGACCCCCTTAAACTAACCAAGTGGTCTGGAACTTCCTTCTGCCATAGTAAAGGAGTAATGCCAAACCAGAGGTGACTTCAGCTAAGTAGCGGAGTGCTATCCCTTAGTGGAACCAGATCTCAGCAGCTCAGAAGGTGGTGGCCCCAGGACAGAGATGGAAGCACCACAAGAGCCTCCTGTGGGAGAGAAGAGCACGGTCACCTCCTCCAGTGCCATGATTTGAGGATGCCACCACTGCCTCCTTGGGGGTCACAGCAGGACTTCCACAAGGATTCACTCTTCTGGCTTCTTCTCAGCATGCCATGGCTTAACCTTAAGATGTCCTTAGGAACAGGGGGAAGTGATTAACATGAGGGTGGCAGAGGACAGAGACCTGCCAGCAACATAGTGGGTGACAACAGACAGCCTTAGGAGAAGGTGACAAAGGTGGAAGAGTTTGCAGAGAAAACACAAAACAGTATCTGCCTCTTGTGCCACCAAACCAGAGACACTTGTTGTGGCACACGAAGTGCAAAGGTTGAACTGATAATTACGTTCATTTGCTTTTTCAAGAATTCAGAGAGTTTTTTGGAGCTGAGTCAGACTGGAGCTCCTACAGGGAAACCGAGTCCAACAATTTGCACCCGAGGCACGGAAGGACTGAGATCTCCTCGGGAAGAAACCTTCCCCGGTGTTGCAATAAATAGATATGGAAGAAATTAAACAGGTTAAAAGCTGAGAGCATATAATTCAGGCAGCAAAAGAAATCTGTTACAAAAGCAATTTAAATACATGCAAGGACATACAACCTTTTATCTTCAGATTCGAAGGCTTTCCGGGAATTCCTCTTTTGCAGCAAAAACGAAACCTGGTGGAACTCCTCCCCAGGGAAGGAGGCCAACCCCCAGGTAAATCCTTACCTGCTTCCTGCTTGCATTCATCAACAATCCTCTAAACCATGACACACCTATCTTCAGGTTGAGTTTCCAGGAAACCTGTACATATGAGAGCAGCTCAAGGCACGGGGCTCCAAGGGCTGGACCTCAGGTGAGGATCCAGCAGGCGGGAACTTGGGGAAGCTCTCAGAAACATCTTGTGCGGGAGTCACCTGGCCTTTGTTTTTTGCCCAATGTGTCACACTGCTTCCGGCCTCTCTCTGTTCCCTGACTCAGCCCATTGGGCAACCCAGAGCACTTTCATCCTGCCTTAATCTTTTCCACTGGGGTCCTGGCCACTGCACATTGGGCTGGGAACAAGCTGAGAAGTTGGACACAAACTGCACATGTTTCAGTTTAGCCAAATTTTTAACCACCTGAGGTCGAGGGAAGCTAAGCAAGCAAGATGCAGAGGACAAGGTCCACCCTGTGCCAGCTGATGGTTCCAAAAGCCAAAGCTCAACTGACCTTCAAACCATAGAATATCCTGAGTTGGAAGGGACCTGTAAGGATCACTGAGCCCAATTTCAAACCTTGCAAACATTTTCTACTTGACCCCACAGGGCACTAAATGCATTTTTGATCATCTGCCCATCTATCCTGATCTTAGCGGGGAATCCTCCAGCTCCTCTCTACAAGCTCATGTCCGCTTTCCCATCTTATGGTAATAGAAGTGGGACCCAGGCCAGTGCCATTTGGGTTGCTCCAGTGGGGACAATTTCTAGCAGAGGGATTGTAGCATGGGAATTGCCCTGCTGGATCCTGAGGAGCATCTCCCATGGCTTTTGGGAAAGGACACAGTCCATCTGTCCATGCATGGCTTCTCTTACACCAATACAAGCTGGGATGCCTTGGACCTGAGATGCAACCTCTTCCAGTATCTGCCTGCATTCCTCAACAAGGGGCAACGGCTTGAGCCCAAAGACCTGGATGGCACCAGCCTGGGCTGTGCAGTGGGCTCTGGTCCCCATGTCCAGCTCTGACCCAGGGGCACCAAGCCCATTCCCTGGTCCCCAGAGCTGGGTACACCATGCCCACCTGAAAGTACACACTGAGGCTGGCTCTGCTGGCAAGAAGGTCTTTATTCAGATGTTGACTTGGACAGAAGACATTTGGAGCTGTGCACATCTCAGGGACCCACCAGGAGCGATGCCCAGCACACAGCCCCATCCCCAGGGTCAGCCCATGCTGCCTGCCATTGCAACAGCTGGGAACAGAGCTGGGAATACAGCATTTTGGGGCCACCAAGGACCATGAGCTTTGGGGTGTCCTGAGAACCAGGGATGACAGCTGATTTCTCTTCCATCCCCTGCATTGCCCCATCCCCGTGCTGTCAGTAGAACACCTTTTCCAGGTAGGTGTTCAGGAACATCCCTGTAGGGTCCAGCTTATCCCGGAAGGAGCAGAATTTGGGGAAGGCCGGATACATCTTCTCAAAATCCTTGCGGGTGCAGCTGTGGGCCTGAAGGGGAGGAAATGGTGGGGGGCTGCCTGTGGCTAGGGAACACACTGCTGGGAAGCCCATGCTGAAGGGGGCCAATCTGATGTGAGAGCCCTTCTCTGGCCCTCTCCCAGCCACAACGCCCCCACCAAGAGGAGCTGTGATGGAGAAGGGGAAAGGACCTCCGGAAGAATGTAGCCACACGTACCTTTGCCCAGTGTGGTCTCCCACCGTACTTCTTCATGATGCCCTCGTAGGTCAGCCAGTAGTTGAGCCGGGGCACGTTCTTCCCATAGGGCCTGGGGGAGCCAAGCAAGGGAGCATTAACTGGGGCTGTAGGGGAATTTGCGCACCCTCCCTGAGAAACCCACACCAGGGGGAGCAGGGCAACCCTAGGGGGCCATCATGGACTCTTTGACCAGCACCAACTGGTTGAAATCCTCTAGAAACCATCGTGGCAATGCCAAGGCCAGGCTAGATGGGGCTGTGGGCAGCCTGGGCTGGTGGGAGGTGCTCCTATAGCAAGGGCTGGGAATGAATGGGCTTTAAGGTCCCTTCCAACCCAAACAATTCTATGGTTTTGTGTTTCTATGCCACTAACACTTGTCCAGCACCGAGTGGGGTGAGCAAGCAAAGGTGCAGGAGCTCTACAGGGGCAGCTGAGAGCCAGAGGTGGTTGAGGTGTGCACTGCTGCTGGTGTTCCTCTGAGTACAGATCATAACAGAGAGGAGAGGTCTGCTCACCTGTACATGATGATGTTCATGTAGCAGCTGTCCCGCTGGAAGCAGGGGCTCAGCCAGATCTCATCCGCTCGAGCAAAGCGCACCTCCACAGGGTAGTGAGCCACCATCTTGGGGTTGTTCTCCAGGGCAGCCTTCAGCTCCAGCAGCGCTTCCTTTGTCTTCTCACTGCCCAAGAGCAGCTCAGTTAATGTCAGCATGGACCCACCCAGCTTTCTTTGGGTTTAAATGTCTCATAGCTCCATTCCTATACTAATTCACCATGTCCCTGTGACATATCCCAGCATATCCATCCTATCACTTTGGGCTCACCCAGCCCCAAGATCACAGAATGATAGAATGGCTTATGTTGGAGGGGACCTTAAGGATCACTGAGCTCCAACCCCCTGCCATGTGCTGGGTGCCCCCCACTAGATCAGCCTGTCCAGGGCCCCATCCAACCTGGCCTTGAGCACCTCCAGAGATAGGGCACCCAAAACTTCTCCAGACAAGCAAAGACTGTATTGTGACATGGCGTCAGTACCCCAGGATATGGATGCAGAAGGGTCCCCACGCTATGCTTGCAATAGTGTGGCAAGGTGGCAATAGTGCCTGCTAGCCTGTTCCCTTTCCCTGTGGCTTTGCTCCTGCTCTAGGCAAGCTGGGCTGGGCAGAGCACGGGGGACAGCATGTATTTTGGGATGGGCCAGGGTTCTGCAGGGCTATTTACATGGGGATGGCCCAGTCTTGCACGTGCTGCTTGAAGCGGCACTCGTAGTTGAAGATCTTGTAGCTGACGTTGATGTTCTCCACCCGGGAGCTGAAGAGGAGCCAGAAGAAGAAGCGGTTGATCCAGCGCACCAAGCTGGGCACGAAGGTGCTGCGGGGGGAGAACAGGAGGTAAGAACCCAATGGAGCAGTGCTCAGGGCTCATGGAGCCCAAGCCTCAACCCAGGGATGCCGGGTGAGGAGATGCGCTCTGAAAGGGCTGCATCCCCTCTATTCACCCAGGGTCTCACATCCTCAAAAAGTTCCTTTTTATTTATTATTTTTTTCCCCTTGCAAACCGGCAGGCTGCTCCAGCTCTGTGCACACGAGGGCAGTGCAGCCCCAGCTATCAGCCCCAGCCCAAACGCACTCCTTCTGCACGGAAGGCAGTGGGCAGCCTCCTCTTCCCAGGGATGGGGGGTTCTGGGTCGCATCCTCCCCCCTGCCACCACATCCCCGAGTGCAGAGATGCAGAAAACAGAGAGAGATGAGCCTGCCCAAACCCTCGCCATGCTCCTACCTGATCCAGAGGAGAAACTCCAGCAAGTAGTACCCAATAGCATAATCCCAAAACCAGTTAGCAGAGGAAGAAGGGGGCTGCAAAGCCAAGCAGAGGAAGAAGATGGTCATTAGGGACTGGTGGGGGCTGCAGCTTTCTCCATCCCACTTTGGAGTGGTGGTTGTTTGGAGAAGGGCACCCCAGGACCCCCGCATCTCTCTCCCACGATGAAGTAGGGTCACATCCAGATGTGGGAAGGGACCAGGCTTTGGGACGCAACTTGGTGATGGCTCTTCTCCCTTCCTCTTGGGGCCCAGTGGTACCTGCCTTGTTGGTGGGGTCCTGGTAGATGACAGTGACGTTCTCACTGTGTGGGAACCACAGGAATCGAAAGTATTGGGATCTCTTCAGGTGGTCATCAAGGTGATTGAGGACCTGCAACAACCAGAGAAAACAGGGCTGGTAGGAGATTGTAGCCCCAAGAAGAAGGGACCCTGCACAGTGCCAAGATCCAAGGTTGCAGGGCAGAGCCTGTGGGGCTGTCTGAACCCCACGAGGGTAGCACGGCACATCCATTCTCCCCTCCACCTCCCAGCTCTCTGCAGCTTGGCACAGTGCTGGATGCAGCCAGGATGTGCAGCATGGAACCAGGATGCACAAAGTCCCATCCCAGAGATGCACCCTGCTCCAAATGCAGAATCGACAAATTATTCATCAAGACACAAAAAAGAGCTTTAGAAAAGGCAGCTCTTTAAAGAGGATGAGCTGCTTGCCAGCAGCTGAGGCACGGGGACAGCAGGGACGATGCAGGTGGGGATGCAGGTGGCTGCAGCCCCAAGACAGCCTGTTCCTAGGGACACAGGGTCTTGTCTTAGTGCTCCTTTGAGGAAATCCCACTACAGAAATGAGAAGATAGATCAGTCCTTGTTCCTGCTCCATGCCTGCGTGTGCAAGAACTTGTGCTCACCCTGAGCACAGTGCTCTACCACTCTTACAAACAGCATCCCCAGCTCCTCCCAGCAGAGATCCCCCCATAGCTTTACAGGAAGGCTTAAAGAAAACCCAGTGGGTTTTCTTGACGCAAGAGAAACATTCAGGGTGAGGTGACCCATTGGTCACAACCCCAGGGAGGTCATGGCTGTTCATTTCCAGATGGGCTATTTAGGTTATTTGTACCAATTAGCCATTAATCACCAGGCTGGGCTGCTTCAGCACCGAGCATTTTGCTGTGACCTCACCACGAGGTTAAGGCCACTGCATGGTCACGTGGTATTGTAACCTCAGTGGTGGACCGGACAGCAAACAGCCATTCTTGCAATTAGTGGGAATTAATGACCTCACACTGCTGTCATTAACTACACATTCACAGGGCACACTGAGCCATGAAACCTCATAGAGAAATTCCCATTTTCTGGCTGGAGAAGCCCTTGTTTGCAACTCAATGTCTCCCCAAGGAAGCAGTCAATGATTGTGCAAGCAGAAACAGGGCAAAAGCCATGATCCCATACATTCGCTGGTTTGTATTAGGAACAAGTGCACCGAGGAGCTCAAACAAGTTGGGGGGAGAAGTGTGCAGAGGCAGCAGCTCTCAAGGTGATCCTGCAGCTCTTCCTCCTCTTCCCGAGAGCGTAAGCAAATTGCCAGCGGGGCGACCTCTTCAATGTGCGCCTTTGATCCCTCTGATAGAGGCAGATCAGCCCAAAGGAAATCAGCTGGAGGCTTTGTAGGATAATTGCAGCGCAGGCGGGAGCAGTGGGAGTCCTTGGGGACTTCGCCTGGGTCGGAGGCAGAGGACACACGGCGGAAATCTCGCACGCAACGAAGACGGCCCAGGAGCAGCACACTGAGCCCCAGGAGAGTTCGGCTCAGCTTCATTTTGCTTTCCTAGAACAAATCCCTTCGCTGCATAAAGGCTGGGTTAAAACAGACCTTGGGGGATAAGGAGTGTGAAGTCACTGGCACATGTCCTCCAGGTCCATCAGAGCCAGGGAGCGTGGAGAGCTTGTGTTTTGGGAGAGGATGCTGGTGCTAAATGTCACCCTGTGACCATGCTTCCAAAGGGAAGATGTGCCTCTGCACACTAAAGGCAAACTCAGCATTGCTGGGCAGAAGGGATCAGGTCAGGTACAGCACCAGGATAAGGTGCACAACGAGGTTTGGGTACCTGCACTCAAGGGACGTGTCCTAGGGGCCTGGGACACATAGAATGAGTCGGGTTGGAAGGGATCTCAAAGATCATAGAGTCATAGAACAGTTGGATTGGAAGAGTACTTAATGATCATAGAGACATCCAGTGGGTTGGGCTGGGAGGAACCTTAAAGATCATAGAATCTCAGTTGGAAGAGTCCTTACTGCACCCCCAGTCCCTGCTGTGGGCTGGGGACCCCATCAGCTCAGGCTGCCAAGGGCCCATCCATGGCCTTGGGCACCTCCACGCATGGGGTGCCCACAGCTTTCTGGGCAGCAGTGTCAGGGCCTCATTGCCCTCTGAGTAGAGAATTTCCCCGTAACATCTAACCTAAACCTCTTCCCTTTTAGTTTAAAACAGTTCCTCCTTGTTCCATCACTATCCTCCCATCTCACAAGGATTTTGGGTTTGGGTTCAGCAGTGGTGGGCTCAGAGCCAAACTTCTTCAGCCCTCCAACTTCAAAAATTCCAGTGCTGCAAACTGGGAAAGTCATCAGTGGAACAAGCATCTTATTCTGGCCCATCCTCACCCTCTTCAGCCTCCTATCGGGTTGGGTTGAGGAGAGGCTGAGCTCAGCCCCGTCACCACCCCAGCACATGCTATGGGGCTCAGGTGACCTCAGCTGTGCCACGAACCCACTCTATCTACACTTCGTTCCCAGTCACCATCAGCAGCCAGAGCAGCTGAGCATATTCCAGTGATAAAGACAATCACGAGGCCAGAAAAGAAGGCAAGCAGATCTTACATAACCGCAAATCCAAGCCTGGCTCCTCTGACACATATATTATTTGCAACGTCTTAGATAACTCAAGCTTAAATATTTCAAGCAGCCTGCTCCCTTGCCATTATTCTCTTCCGCCTCGCTGGGCCACTCAACATGAAAGCTGGAGATCTGGAAGCAAGCGAGGAGCAGCGACAACCGAGGATTGATAATGGCATTAATATTTATAGGGTGCATCCCTGCTTTGCCCTGCTAGCCCCAAGGGACAGGGATAGACAATCCAGCCCTACAGGGCTAAGGGCATGTCCCAAACACCCCTGTTCAGCACAGCGCTCCTTGCTAAAAGGCAGATTAGGAGGTGTAAAACGACTGGCACCTTCAAGGGCAGATCTGCTGTTAGGGAAGGTCCAGTGCACTGCTAAGCCTGAGCACTGCTGCTCTGCCTGTGTCACGCCCAGCGGCTCTGGGAGGTCCCTGAGGATGAGACCCCATCCCATGAGAGGTGATGAGGATGCTCAGCAGCAGGGACAGACACCTGGCAGAGGGTACTGGAAAGGCACCTCATGAGCAGGGGGTAGACCAGATGACCTCCAAAGGTCCCTTCCAACCCCAGCCACTTTAAGATTATTTGGCCAAAGGTGATGCCAGTTGAGGTGAAAGTCTGAAGTTCTGAGGTAAAGTTCTGTAGGATAGATGAGGATCAAGCCATAAGGAGCCAGCAGATTCTACCACACTTCAATGCATTTAAAGCAGGCAAATCTGCCACAGGACACCAGGGAAGTTGCAGGTTGAATTATTCAACGCAAACTCATCCCCTCTGCAACTGGAAACACCTGCAAGGAGCTCAGTGCTGGACAAGAGGGTACTGTGGGGGAACATCTCCGGGGATACCCACAGTGCTACAGCTCTGGCTGATCAATGGAGATGCCACAGGTTCTGGGATGGTGTGCACAGACCTTCCTGCCCTACTTCCAACTCAGCCCAACCACCCAACTCAAAGCACAACTCAAAGGCCACCAGGCTGCTTTGGATCAGAGCTTGCAAAGATGATCCTGCAACTGTGCTCAGTTCACATTGCTGGTGGTGCTCAAGCCACTCCAACAGGGCACTGAATAATTCAGTCCTTAAAAAATTAAGGACAGCATTTCTCAGAGCTTTACCATCACTGCGGCTCTGATCAATCCTGCAACAAATTCCACTGTTGTGTCCAAGACGTTTTCATTTTTCATGAGCTCAGCTTAACGAAGCTCTGCACTGGCATTAGCCAAGGCTGGAACTGGACCTGTGAGACTCAGATGGGACGAGGGATGAAGATGCTGCTGAGGTTTGTACACCAGCAGGGATGTCAGACCTCCTAGGAGGACAAAGATAATCAGTGAACTGGAGCAGATCCAAGCTCCAGAATCTCTCCACCACTGATTTCTTCCATCTGTTGGACTCTGTGCCTCAGTTTCCCCGTCCAGAAAGATAACTCCTTCAGTAAATGCAGTCTGTCCCTGCAGTGTTTGGAAGGCCATCAGGTCTCACAACAGCCTGCTCACAGGTGGTGCAGTGCTGTTGGCTTTGGCCTCCAGTGATGGCCTGCTGCTGGTGACATGGGACAGGTCATGCCCCAGCCCTGGAGGGGTCACCCCATCCAACACCGTGGCACCATGAGGGTGGGAGGGCTCCAAGGGAGTCATAGAGTCATAAAGGCTGGAAAAGATCACTAAGATGATCAAGTCCAACTGTTGACTTGCAGAGCTCTGTGCCAGAGCCCTGTGGATCAGCCCCCACTGCCTCAGCCCCAGAGCCAGCAGGAACCCAAACTTCTGCTCTCCTCAGTGCCCTTTCATGGGCTGTGTGCCATGGGGAAGGGGCAACAAGGAGAGGACAGACATCAGAAGTTGCCAAGAAGTTATACCATGTGAAGTCTTCAGAGCTGTGCAAGATGGGGTCAAAACTCCACGGGATTCCTCAGATAGGCCACTAGTGCCATACAGCTTAGTTGTGGAGGTTGGGACCTTTGGTAAGATGGAGATGAACATGGGCAGTAGCAACATGACAAATGGTTTAAAAGGAGTTTTCCACAGCTACATGCAGCTTCGTGGTTGAGAGCTGAGAAGGATTTTGTTAGTGTGGCCTGGAAATGTGCCACCCATTGTGCCCTTTCATATTTCCCTGGAAGGAAGCATGGATCCTCTTAAAAAACAATGGTTAAACCCAACCTTTGTGCTGGAAGATAGAGCCCCCATCCCGAAAACCCCCAGAACTTGCACACAAGAAGGGACCAAGTTAGGACCAAGCTGCTCCCAGACTATTTTAGGTGGCCCATCTGTCACTGAGAAGAGCAAAGCTCTGGTTCTCAGGAGGCAGCACAATGGAGGCAGCCCATCCCTGGAGCACCAGGTTCATGGTACCTGCAGGCATTGCTGGATGCCAGGGATGCAGGGCAGTGCAGGCACAAACTTCTCCCCTTCTTCTTGCTTAGATTGGCCAGCACACTGGCTTGGCAGCCTGGGACTTCCAGCCAGGACAATTTTCTCCAGCTGGAACATTAAATCTGCATCAGGCATTGCCCACGAGACATGGGAGTGCTTGAAATCCACAAGATGTGGGAGTGATTTAAACCCACCAGGTGTGGGAATGACTTAAAATCCAGCAGGATGATGCACAAGGAATGGGGGCTTTGAGCCAGGAAACCTGGGTCCCACCTCTGCCACCTCCGTGCTGAGTCAGGCAGGGGACAGCTGATGCTGAGAGGCTGGGACACAGCCCTGGGGCTGCACAGATGCTGGTCCAAGATAGTAAAACCAGATATCTGGATCTCAGACTGGGTAAATGCAAAAAAGAAAGTTTAAAATATCCTCAACAGTCCAAACCAGTTTCAAAAGAGAAGCCAGGGAATGGCTGAAAGGTGAAATGTTATAGCAGTGATGAAGATGAGGTTTCCTTTATATCACCGAACTGTCCTGGGACAGATTCTGGGCTGAAAGCAGAACCCCAGAGCCCAGGGCGCTTGGGGTTAGAGGTAACCACCTCTGGTCATCCCCTGCCCCAGCAGGGCTACCCAGATCAGAGTGCCCAGCACCACAGGGGCTTGGGGACATCCCCAAGGAGGACACTCCACACCACTCTGGTCCCAGGCCCAGAAGATGCTATTCCCACTCAAGGGAAGCTAAAATGGCATTTCTCTCCTTGGCCAAACTGATCAATTTCCAGCTTAAAGGACACCACAAAGCACAACTTGAAGACACGCAACAGGTACAACCTATGTAACAGTTACAACCTACACGACAGGTACAACCTAAGCACACTCGAGGTATTTCCTACCACTACCCAATCTCCCTCCAACCATTTCTGCCAGGAACTCTGCTTATCCCCAAGGAGGCTTTGGGAGCACAGACAACACCATACCTCAGTGAGGGTGGATGGAAAGGTCACCTCGTGCAGGTGGAACTGGGGCACGCACTGGAAGGTAACGGTGAGCACAACACCCAGGCAGCCAAGGTGCAGGCGGGCAGCCTGGAAGATGTCTGCATTGATGGACTCAGAGCACTCCAGGATGTCCCCTGAGGCTGTCAGCAGTGAGAGCCCTACAACCTGCCAGGAGCAAAGCCAGGCATCAGTGAGCACCCAACCTGGCGTCCCAGACCCCACATCTCCTTCTCCTGCCACCTTTGGTGTGCTGACATAAAAGGACCCTTCTGTTCCTCAAGGGCACCAGGAAAAGCCATCAATTAAAGAAGTAAACCTCCTCCAAATGATTTCACATCTCCACAACCATTGGTGGGATCACCATGTAAAATTTGAGATAGGAGTGGAGCATTTTCATAACCGTCCAGTTAACAACGGTCCTGGGCCCTACAAAGGTTCAGTTTGGTGGGGGATTTCAGTAAGAGAAGCACTACATGTTTTCTCCTATTTCATAGAATCACAAAGATTGGAAGAGAGCACTAAGATGGCCAAGTCCAACCATCAGCACATCCCACCAATTTCATTAGATTAGAAGACAAAAAAAGCATAGGGACAGAGGAGTCTGGGGCTGGATCATGTTTTAGGTGGCAGAAGAGGTCTCAGTGTGCCTAGGGGATGAGTTGAGCTGAACCATGGGGGATTTGGAGTCAGAGTCCTTTATGGGACATGCTAGCCCCAGACCAGGTGATGGGACAATGGGACACATCCCCTGTAGCCCTCAGAACCCAACATCCATGCACTGACACTGTGACTCACCTGGGTGGGGAGGATGCCATGCTTGATCCCAGTGTTGTGCGTCCCCGTCCCAATCACACCAGCTGCTGCCACCTCAGAAACGGCTCCTAAGCTGTGGGCAGATGAAGTTGGGTGAGGACCTGAGCATGTGAGACACGGTGTGGGGTACAGTCTACTGAGCTGTATGTTGACCCTGTGTGTTGGCACAAAATTCACCAGAAATATGCCCTCAGTCCCCTCTGAGCAGGGTTTTCTGCCCTTCAGGGCACCCTGTAGCCATGAATGTTTTTCTTGACTATATGTGAACTTCTCCTTGGGTCATATCTATCAGGATCCTGCTTTAGTCCAAGGGCAGGAAAAGAGAGGTGGTCACCTCTGCCAGCCCAGCTTGTCCCATATGACAAGTCCCCATCTCTCCCCATCAGCCTGCAGTGACTCACTGGCATGGAGAAATCCCCCACATTCTGTCTCCCCAACCACAGCGAAGGCAGGCACATAAGGACGGAAGAAGTCTAAAGCCACCTCTTAATGATGGGTTGTTCCTGCCATTTCTCCCAAACCCCCCTCCAGATTCCAACAGCTGGGATGCAGGGACCTAAACCAGGCTCGTTCTCTATGGGTGTTGCAGAGCCCTAGATGGATTTGTCCTCCATGAACATCCTGCTGTCCCCACCCAATGACCATTTGACCATGGAGGGCTTCTGAAAAACCCATCACTCATATCAACTGAGTGACGCAGGATACTGGAGGTGTTCAAGACCAGGTTGGATGGGAGCCGGGGCAGCCTGGTCTAGTATCAGATCTGGAGGTTGGTGACCCTGCCTGTGGCAGGGGGGTTGGAACTTGATGATCCTTGGGGTCCCTTCCAACCCACGCAATACTGAGCCAGCCTGGAATAAAAGAGCAAATTCTTCCCTGGGGTCAGCAGAGGTCAGCTCTCCATGAGTGTTTCCCTTTGCAAGCCCTTTCCTGAACACCACTGCAGGGAGGAGGTGGTTGGACCGGCTGGGATCACTCTGCGGAGCCTCAGCACCCCATCAGATCCCAAAGCAAACACCCACGCTCTGCAGCATAAGCTCTCCAAACATTCTCATCTTGCTACACCCCAACACTTGACTTGGGGCAAGGCTAGACACCTGGCAGACACCCAGGGACCTGTATACACGTCCCACTCACTTGGCCAGCGCCAGCCCATGCTTGCTCAGCTCCACGTTCAGATCTGAGAGGAAGATTCCACTTTCCACCGTCACCTGCTGCTTCTCCTTGTCCACCTGCAAAGGATGGGACAGCTTGCACTGCTGGAGCTGTGCATCCTGCTTCAGGCAGGCAGGGTGGGAGTTGCTCCCTAATTACCAGCAGATACAACTCTCAGAATTTTCTGCTACAGCCAGGATTTCTTCACCCTCTATTGCACACACAAATATGCAGATACACATGTATATGCATGCATACAGGCCATTCAGCCCCGGTAAGAGCCCAGTGTCTCCCTGCAACCTCAGGTCTGAATGCAAAGCAGGAGAATCTCAACAGCTCACGTTGGATATTAGGGACAGTTTCTTCTCCAAAAGAGCAGTGCTGCAGTGGCACAGCTGCCCAAGGGGGTGGTGGGGTCACCGTCCATGGAGGTGTTCCAGAACCGTGGGGATGTGGCACTGAGGGACGTGGGCAGTGGGCATGGTGGGGTGGGCTGGGCTTGGTGATCTCCGAAGTCTTTTTCAACCTGAATGATTGTATAAGCATGCTGTAGAGAGGACAACATGTAGATATTAAGCCCTCCTCAAACACAATTTGGGAAGACACCCTCACTTCCTTGCGTTTTTATGGCAGCTCCACATGCCCCTAAAGCACAAGGCTTTTACACAGTGGGAAAACTCCCACTCCTTGTTCTGGCACCAACATTTCAGGGTCTGGTTTGGGAGAACTCCTGGCTGTGAGAAGACCTCATCCCCCATCCCAGGTACACTGGGACTGGTGCCATACTACCCATCCCCACACCAAGGCAAGTGCCACCATATCCCAGGGCCACCAGGCCTCACCTTAAGGACCTTGTTCATCTTCCCCATCTGGATCATGAAGTCATCAGTGCAGGCGATGTCAGAGGGCGAGTGGCCACCCCCCACCACCTTCACCCTCTTGTTCCGCTGTCGGGCCATATCCAGGATCTGTGGGGGCAACACATGGCCCCTGAGCACCCAATGCACCATGGATGGTGATGGAGGAACATTACAACCTCAAGCCTCACCCATCTTTACACAGATAATTCACCATCCAGGCCCAAAGCCACCCCTAGAACCAAGTCTCCTCCCAGCCCTTGGGATCACCCCAAAAGAGGTGATGCCCATATCTGTGGCTCAGAAGGTTGGGCCACAACTTGGGGCTGAGGGAAGGACCCATTTTGTCATGGCTGGGAGACATGTGAACACAATGGAGTGGCACTGCCCTCACAGGCTATTCCTCCCCTAGTTCCTAACAGGCTCTGGGAGCTCCTCCTTACCTCCCGGATCTCCTCCACTGAGGTGGGCTGGAAGTACAGCTCTGGGGAAGAGCCATACGTCTTGGCCCAGTTCTGGAACTTGACTCCTCCTTGGCCATGGACCTGGGTCAAAACCAAGACATAAAGCAGAGGAGAACAGATAGTACGAGAGGTTATGTCTTCAAGTTGTGCCAGGGGAGGTTCAGGTGGGTATTAGGAAACGTTTATCCTCTGAAATAGTGGTTGGGAATTGGCACAGCTGCCCAGGGAGGTGGTGGGGTCACCATTCCTGGAGGTGTTCCAGAACCATGGGGGTGTGGCACTGAGGGACATGGGCAGTGGGCACGGTGGGGTGGGCTTAGTGATCTTATAGTCTTTTCCAACTGGAATGTTTCTGTGACTGGATGAAATGCCTCCTCTGCTGTTTGTCCTTTGTCAGTAAAAGCCCCCATACCAGTGCTGGGTTGCCACAGGAGTTAGTTATTGAGAGCACAGAAGCTCATCTCAGCCCAACGCCCCGCTGGAGATGTCCCCATAGTGGGGAGATGTGGGAGGAATGCTGTAGGCATTTCCAATGAGCACAGCCCACCCCGTTCTCCCACACTTTGCACAGCCTCTTCTGCACCAGTTTGATACACCTGGGCTCAGCTCCCAACCCACTTTGCGTGGGCCACGCAAAAAGCAGACCCCATAAGAGGACACCCCATAAGAGGACACCCCAAATCTGACCAGATCTCTCCAGGGAGCAACAAGGGTACCCCACCACCTCTACCCCCATCGTCCCAGGGCTCCCATCCCAGCTCCCCCCGGGCAGGGCAGGGACAGTGCCTGATGGCCCATCACCCTGCCCAGGGAGGTGACACTGCCTGGGGACAGAGCCATCAGGAACAATGCTGATCCCACAGCTCACAGCCCTGGGGGCGAGGGGGAGGTGGGATGAGTTTAGAGGCAGAGTCAGGGTAACAAGGAGACTTTATGAAATACATGGGGGAAAAAAAGAACAAAATTGAGGAAAGGAGGTGTTTGGTAGTCAGAAAATCCTGTTCGGCAGCCACAGCCTGATCCTATCTCATAAAGGGAACCTGCTCCCTCCCTCCCCCCTTTCTTATGATAAACCTTTCTGGTTTCTCACCCCATCATTTAATTCTTTATCCGATCCTAATCAAAAGTCACAATAAATAACAGCCCAGCCAGCCCCGGTTCCCTCTCCACCCCAAATGCTGCCCCACAGTGGGGTGCTCCCCTCTCCTCCTTACCATGCTGCTGGATGGAAAACGTGGGGTGATGTGGGGTGTGATGCAGGACAACGCAGATCGATGCAGGACAACGCGGGGCGATGATGTGGAGTGATGTGGGGTTGCTGCTGCCTGGCTCAGCAAGCAGCCCCTCCCCAGGCCCAGGGGGGGGTAATGAGTAACAGCCCTCTGCAGGAGGAGCAGAGGGGCTGTGCTCTTTGCCCCCGGCTGGGGGAGGGGGGGATGCTGCAAACCCTGGGGCTGTGGGGAGGAGATCCTCCTGTCAGAAGGGTCCCTGAAGGGGAGATCCAATGGGACTGAAGGGAACAGCCCTGCCAGGTATGGGGGTTGCACGCACACAAAGGGGCTCAGGTTGGGCGTGCGCACGGGCACTGGGATGCACTAGGGATGCTCCATGCTTTTGCATGCTCGCCTGGCACCTACAATGCACTCTGCTGTCCCATCGGGAGCAGGACACAGTGCAATTACTAATTGCTGTTAATTGCAGAGCATGAGCCTGAAGGACCTTTCCCTCTCCAGCACCTCCCTCAGAGCTCTCCACATCTCCTTGGCCCACTGAGCACCCTGAACCCCTGCTGAGGTTTCCCTAACTGCACCACAGCGAATTAATGAGTAATTAGCCAGCTATGGGGCTGATTGGGGTCAGCCGCCTCCTCGCCCGCCCTGCTCACAGCTGCGGGTGCACAAAGGTCAGCAGAGCTCCAAACATAGCCCAGAAATTACTAATTAACAGCAGAGGTGCAGCAACCCCCTCCACCCCCCTACACTTGCCAGCTGGGTGTCTGCAGGCTCTTGGCTGCACCCAGGGGAGAACACTATTGCTGGAGCACAGTTATTTGGTGCCAACCAGGGCTGAGCTGAGGTTGCTGCTGTCCCCTGGTTGTGACAGAACTGCAGGGGGCCTGCTCTGAGCCTCCCTGCAAAACATTATGATCGAGAAACCTGCAAGAATATCACACCTTTGCAGCCATTCTCCTCACTGTCATGTCGCAATGCATTCCCCAGTTGCAGTGTCTTCTCCATTGCAACGCATTCCCCAGTTGCAGTGTGTTCTCCAGTTGCAATACCCTTCCAAGCTGCAGGGATCCCAGCCCAGGCTCTGCCCCACACCCGCAGGGTCTGCCCATATTTGCTGCCTCCCCAGGGCCAGGTACAGGTGAGGGGACCATGAGAGCCACCACTGCCCCCGTAACAAATAGGGAAACAGGGACATATGGGGCAGCGGTGCTTCGCTGCAGCTCTCTGAGTATCTGAGAGTCAGGAATGATTTGAGCACTGCTCCTTCCAGCTAGAAACCAGCTCCTTTCCTTTCTTCTCCATTTAAAAATAAAAGACAGAATTTAATTATTGGCAGCTTTTATCCTTTACTTTTGCTTCGCAGTCTCCAAGGGCTTTTTTCCCTTCGCCCTGTTAATTGCTTCCATTCCCACAGCCAATGGGGCCTGCAGGGGGGGGGAGCCCCCCATGTCCTCACCGCATGGCTCTGCAGCCTTGGAGGGGGGGGGAGGGGGCAGACCCCATTAAAAGCAGAGGGAGCCTCCCCACGATCCGGTTTGCAAAGCAGCACTTTGGTGCTGAGATCTGAGCTGAGCAAAACGTGTAGGGCCCGAAGAGACCTTTGCACTTTGCAGCAAACACTCATTAACTCACTGCTGCTGCTGTGGGTGCCAGCCAGCACCTAAACACTGCCAACAGCTCAGAAATACATCAACACTGATTTATGCTTTGCCAAAGCCAAACCGCTGACTCCCCACTCGCTTTAGGGCCAGGTAACGATTTTTCCTCTCGATAATAATCCTAAGATTCATGCGCCCAGGGGAACAAGGATGCACGCACTCAAAAGGAGCCAGGATGCATCCACCCAAGGGGCCAAGGATGTGTGCACCCAGAGAACTAAGGATGCATGCACCCAGGTGAACAAGGATGCATGCACCCTTGGGGTTGTACGTGTGAGTAGCCAAGGAACTGAGGATGTATATGCATGGGGTACACCTGCACCTGTGGGGCAGACTGTGTCCCAGACTGGGGCTGCAGGAGAGGGGCCATGGGGTGGGGATTGGGGCCAGGGGCTGCTGGAGCGGTGTCCTGCTGGAGCGACATCCTGCTGTGGCATTGCAGGTGGTTTATAGGGTGTGCAAGGAGGGAAAGGGGCTCGGGATCCCCCTGTGAAAGCCATCCCCAGGGGTGCTGCAGGGACTGGGGACACCGCACTTTGCAGCCCTGCAGTAAGTGCATACAATGGGTCAGAGCTCTGCGAGGTGCTGGGGGTGCAACAGGGTCCTCCCACTCCTGCCCACCTCCAACAAAAACAAATGACAAAAGCAGACAGTTGTGCAACCCTTCCTGCAGACAGAAGAACCGCAAATCCCAGGCTGAAAACATCTGAGGGCTGGGGAAGAGTCGGTGAAGGGGGTGTGGAGGAAAGGAGGGGAAATACCAGGCGTGTTTGCCCAGCCCTTCCACCATCCTGGCTGTCTGCTCCGAGCTTTGTGAGGCCGCAGCAAGGGCCTGGAGCTCAGCAAACCCGAATGGGATGAGCCCTGCACTGCAGGGATGCAGCACCAACCCACGTCCTGAAGACCCACGGGAGAAGCAGTGGGGGGGCTGAACCCCACATGTGCTTTATTTCTCTGTGTTACAAAGGCATAAGGTGATTCCTGAAGCAGCAGCAGTGTCAGTGTATCCAGACCTCCCCACCAAATCCCCCCTCCCAGCATAACCCCAGGGCGAGGGGAGCCCTGGGATGGAGCTGCAGGGATGCTCACAGCCGGGATACTCTCAGCACAGCCCCATCTGGGGGGAGCCCCTCCAACCACTCCACCAGGATCTTGTTCAGGGCCGCAGGCCTGGGGGGATGCACAGAGTAGGGATGGAGCTGGCATAGAGTGGGGGCCCAGCCCCGGGTCCCCCCTCCCAGCCCTCACCTCTCCATCTGTGTCCAATGGCCACACACCTCCAGGTGCCCCCGGCGCAGCTGTGGGATCTTTGGGCGGAAGCAGGGGGGGGTCGGGACAGGAGCAGACCCCCTCCTGCCTCTGCTGGGGAAAGAAATGCCACCCCTTCCCGCCTTGGCCCCTCCTGATGCTCTCCTTATCCCACCCTTATCCCCCCATCCCCTCCTTATCCCCCCTTATTCTTCCCATATTCCCCTTATCTCCTCCTTATTTCCCCCTTTTCCTTCCCTTACCTGTTTCTTATTTCCCCCTTTATATCCCCATCTTCTCCTCATCCCCCTTTATTCTTCCCATATTCCCCTCATCCTCCCTTATTCCACTCCTTATCCTTACCCATAATTCACTCCTGATTTACCTTCTAATTTTACACTTACCCCTTCCTTATTCCCATTTCCTCCCTTATTACCCCCCTTAATACTTCCCTTATTCTCCCTGTATTCTTCCCTTATTTCTCCCTTATTCCCCCCTTATCTCTTCCTTATTCCTTATCCTCCCCTTATTCCTCCCTTATTCCTTATTTATTCCTCCCTTATTCCCCCTTTATTCCTCCCTTATTCCCCTCTTATTCCTCCCATTATACCCCTTATTCCTCCCTTATTCCCCCTTTATTCCTCCCCTTACCCCCTTCGTAACTCCCTTTAATCCCCCTTTAAACCCCACATCCCACACCCCAGCTCATATCCCAGCAAAATTTCCACCCCCAAAGCTCCATTCCCATTGGAGCTCCCAAGGAAGCATCTCCACCCCAATAGCTTTGGGATGGGGCCATGCGTACCCACTCCTCCATGCCCTTGCTCATGCTGGGGAGCAACACCACGTCCTTCCCCGCTGTCACCATCAGCGCTGGCATGAGGATCTGTAGGGAACATATAGGGACACGGGTGACACTTGTCCGAGTGGTGGTGGCCCCATACATTGCTCCCATGAAGGGGATCCCTGTGCCCACCTTCCTGTCCTTGGCTGAGAGTGCCCATTGCCAGTTAGGTCTCATGTTCCGGTACCAATTCAGCGGACCCCTGGAGAAAGGGAATGGGAAACTGGGGCTCAGCTCCACCAATCCCATTGCTCAGCCCATGACACAGCCCTACAGGGGCACAGCGCTGCTCCTACCTGAAGCCAGACCTCTGGAAGCGCTCGATGTAGTACTGCAGCTCAGCACCATGCAGGATGAGGCTCTCAGGAATGTTCTCTGGGAAGCCAACCAGCAGACCCCCTACAGCACAAAGCAGGGCAATGGGAGAGTGGCCACCCCCCAGCTCAGCCCCACTGCAGAGCTGTGCCCCCCAGCAGCCCCATACCTCGCTCCTGGACACCAAGCAGGCCAGGCACCGAGTGCAGGCGGTCCTGAAGAGATGGTACAGTGCTGGGAGGTGTCACCCATGGCCAATGTGGGACTGTGAGCCCCTCTTTGCCATGAGCCAGCACCAAGCATTGCTGCAGCCCAAAGGATGCAGAAACCATACCCTTCCCTCAATGTTCCCCCTCCCCAGTGCATCCCCTTCCCCAGTGCATCCCCTTCCTCAAAGCACAGCTTTGCAGGGTCTCATCACTCTACAGGGCTGTGTGCCCCACACTGCTCCCAGAGATGCGTTCACTCTGGTCCCTACTGATGGCAGGCTATGCTGCAGGCAGAAAGGGCAGCAGACATGGGTGGAGCATGCCTGAAGAGCACTGTAGGCAGTATAAAGCCATCCCCAAATTCTTCTCCTCCCCCCATACAGGTCCCCACCCTATCCTTTTCCATCCCAGCTCCTCTCCTACCTCTGGGCGGGTGGAACGGATAAGGGCTTTCAGGGTACGGCCGATGTCCTTCTCCAGCTCAGCCTCCGCGACGCCCTGCGGTGTAGGATGGGGCAGTGGGGTGATATTGGGTGCCCCATGGCATCGGGATGGCACTGGGAGTCCAGCTATGGGGTAGGCAAAGACCATGCGAGCTGGGGACCCCAGTATCTGACTCACCGGCTCCTGGAAGTAGAACTGGTAATCAAACATAGGGAAGCTTTTCATCTTCTCCACGATGTCCACCGTGGGGTCCGCCCGTAGGAATGGGGTGTTCAGCGAGGCCACAGCCCTAGGACAATGCAGGGAGCATAGTCACCATGGGGGGCAAAGCCAGACACCCCCTGCAGGGTGAAATGCAACATGGCACTCCCTGCAGGGATGGTAGCTGGTCCCAAAATGGCAGTGAGGTATGAACCTACCTCACTCTCTCGGGGTAGAAGAGGGCCATGTTCCAGACCACTGCACCACCCCAGTCGTGGCCGATGAACACGGCTTGTGGGATGCCCTGCAGGACAGGGACAGGGAGGGGGACCATGAGTGCTTACTCATGGAGAGCATTCCACTGAGTGCAACACCAAAAAGAGCATCCTGCTGAGCACATCCCCAAGGAGGGCATCTCACTGAGTGCATTCCCAAGAGAACATTCCATTGAGCTCATCCTCATGGCAAGCAGTGAGCGTGTCCCCAAGGAGAGCATCCCATTGAGCTCATCCCCATGGCCAGTATCCCAGTGACTACATCCCAAAGGAGAGCATCCCAATGAGCACAACCCCGAGGTGAGCATCCCATTGAGCCCAATGAACTCCCCCACTCAAAGCAGAGACTGGCACCCTAAGAACTGAGAATGGAGAGCTTTGCCTTCCCCAAAAAGCATTAAAAAAAGATTTCTCTTTCTTCTGGGGGGCCTTTCGCTACCAGTGGCATGGGGATGGAGGAGAGGGCAAAGCGTGGGGTCCTGCAGGGGGACCTATGGGGACCAGCCCCCAGGTGACAGTGGGATATAGGGTCGGAAAGGGCTGGCAGCACCCTGCAAGGCAGCCAGATCCTACACCCAGTGCTCCACTCCCTACATGTCCTTCCTCCTTACTGACCCCCACGGGCTCCTACAAACAAATCCAATTAAAACACCAGCTCGCGACAACAAAGCAGACAGTCTGTAATTAGCTAATGTTTAGAAATATAATTAAAACTCCCTTCCAGCAGCAAGAGCTCCCCGAGGATGCCAAGGGGGGAAGCTGGGGCTGGTGAGGCTCTGTGCTGTGGTTTAACTCTTACCCAAAAGGGGGATGGGAGCCAAAACCCCACAAAAACGGGATGTGGGCTGCCAGGATGAGCACTCTGGGATCTGCTGTGATTCCAAAGGGTTTGCCATGGGATGATGCTCCCATGGAGGTGCGCACCATATCCCCATACTCAGCTAAGGACTGGAGGTGGCAACACAGAACAGGAGCTGATAGACCCTATAAGGATATCCCTATAGATCTTGGGGGGCATGAGCAGCCCTGTCCTGAAGTTCACATCCACAGCACACAGGGAGGGCGCGAGCTGCAGAGACATGGGAGCAGGTGGTGGGGGGCTCTTACCAGTTTGTCCAGGAAAACGGTCAGGTCCTGTGGGATGGAGGAGATTGGGGTCAGAGGGTCCCACATCCCAGCATTAAGCAGAGGCTGAGGTCCCCCCCATGGGTCTCACCCATATGCAGGAGCCAAGCCCAAGGCTCCAGCTCCAGCCCTCCCATCTCCGTTTGGCACCGCAGCTCCTCACCTTACAGATCTGCTCCTGAGAATACTCTTCTATCTCTGTGCAAAAGACAGAATTCCCATCATTGCAGCGTTCCCGTTTATCTAAAGGGATCACAACAGCCCCTCTGCCTCCCCAGGGTGAAGGAGCCCTGTGCCAAGCAACACCCAGCTGGGGAGAAGCGACAGCAGACACCAAGCTCTGAGCCCCTTATCCAGCACAAAGAGATGGGGAAAACCTTGGGATGCTCATGGCCACATCGTGGTCCCATGGGGAAGGATGGGTACTGCTCACCTGGCGGTGCTGTGGACTCGCCATAGCCCTTCATCTCCAAAGCAATGACACGGAAGCCAGCATCAGCCAGGGCAGGAATCTGGGAAAGCAAGCAGTAAAAAACATGGAAACCTCCAAAAGGAAAGCAGAAAATCACAGAAACCTCCCAAAACCCATTTGTAGGCACATGGCAGGGCGCAGTGCCTGGTGTGTCACCACTCCAACATGGCCATCCCATCTCCCCGTCCCCTTACCTGGTAGCGCCAGGAGAGCCAGGACTCGGGGAAGCCGTGGCACAGGCAGATAGTGGGGCCGTGCCCCATCTCCACAAAGTGCAGCTGCACGCCGGGCTGTGGGGACAGAGAGCACTCAGCACCCAGCACCCTCAGAGCCCCCTGGGTGCTCCTGAACCACGTACATGGCATTTGGCCATGGGGTGGATGGGGAGCATCGTGCGGCACAGCCCCTCCAGCACAGCATGATGCCAGGTGACAAATCCTTGCCCGTGTCCCAGTGCCCTCAGTAGCACATTTGTCCACACCACAATCTGCTGTCCCCCTTACCCGGATGGGCACATATCCATGGCTCATGGTGGCTGGATCACAGGTGGTCGGCAATGGTTCTTCTTGCTGGAGAAGCTATGGGGCAAGGAGAGCTCCTAAGCTGGAGTACAGCATCTGCTAGTGCTGAGCTTCCAGTGTCACCCAGCAGTGCCATGCAGGCACCATGGCACTGGATGCAAGGTCACAGCACGATGCTCCACGGGTTGCTCATGGATGAAGAAGCTGTGCCTGCTTCCTCTTCCCATCAGCACTGGACACCCACCACTGTGCCCCCACCCTGATACTGCTGACCCTATATAAAATCTCAGAGAACAGCGATCCAACCTCTTCCCAGATCCCATACAACAGAACCCAATAGGCTCTGAGGAACCAGTGGGGATCAAGGTGTCCCCATGGCACCACTACATACCTGCACGCCCGAAAGCTCCTGCAGCTCCTTCAGGACGGTGTCGGTGTCCCTGACGAGTATGGTGGCCATGCCCATCTCTCGGGCTGGCTTCAAGTTCTCCCCAATGTCATCCAGAAAGATCACCTGGAGCAGATCCCAGACAAAGGGATCCAGAGATCCCCAGGGTGCTTGGGGCTAGAGGCACCCCTGGGACCCCTCTTCCCCACCCATAGTAGGGTGCCCAGCACCATGGACAGGGGCTTTGGAGCTCCCCAAGGAGGAGACCCTACAGCCTCTCTGGGCATCATCACCATCAGCATCTTGGAAGCTGCAGGGGATGATGGTGACCCCATACCTCCTGTGGCTGTGCCTGCAGCACCTCCAGGGCGTAGGTGTAGATGCGGGGGTCCGGCTTGTGCAGCCCCACACGGCATGATTCAATGAGCAGGTCGAAGTGCCGCTGCAGCACGGTCAGCAGAGAGGAGGTGAAGAGTCGCCCCACGCTGTCATCCACCCAGTTGTTGGTGAACACACAGGTCTTAAACCCTGGGGAAAGGCAGAGATGAGGGAAAGCTTTGTGACTGTGACACAAGCTGCCCAGAGAGGCTAAGGGGTCTCCTTCCCCAAAGATATTTTAAAGCCATTTAGATGCAATCCTGAGTATTGTATTGTGGAGTCACTAAGGTTGGAAAAGACCTCCAAGTCCAACCATCAACCCATCAACACCATGCCCACTCATAGAATCATAGAGTCACTAAGGTTAAAAAAGAGCTGTATGGTTATCAAGTGCAACCATCAACCCATCCCCAACATGCCCACTAAACCATGTCCCTAAATAGAATCATAGAGTTGTTAAGGTTGAAAAAGACCACCAAGATCATCAAGTCCATCTGGCAATCCATTACCACCGTGCCTACTTCTAGAATCATAGAATTGTCAAGCTTGGAGAAGACCTCTAAGAACATCAAGTCCAATCATGGACCCATTCCCACCATGCCCACTAAGCCATGATCCTAAATAGAATCATAGATTCACTGAGGTTGAAAAAGACCTCCAAGATCATCAAGACTCTGCTTGGTAACAAACCAAGCACACCCCAACACCACCCAGGAGCACCAAAACCACCCAAAGGTGCAGCCCTTCCTGTCCCCAAGGGTTGAAAGGTGATGGCCTCAAATTTGCACCAGGGGAGGTTCAGGTTGGATATTAGGAAACATTTCTTCTCCAAAAGAGCAGTGATGCGGTGGCACAGCTGCCCAGGGAGGTGGTGGGGTCACCGTCCCTGGAGGTGTTCCAGAACCAAGGGGATGTGGCACTGAGTGTGGTCAGTGGGCATCGTGGGGTGGGCTGGGGTTGGACTTGAGGACCTTAGAGGTCTTTTCCATCCTGAACGAGCAGGGATAACCCACAGCTCCCCAGCACCCACCATTCCTCCGGAGCATGCTGGCAGCTCGCAGCAGTGGGGCATTGAGGGTGCCCTTGGCTGCCATCTCCTCAAACACGTGGGCGATGGAAAAGGTGGTTGGTAACGTGATGCCTGCAGTGGAGGCGTGCTGCCTGCAACCCTCGTCCACCTCTAAGAAGAGCTGGAAAACACCCCCAGATCCCATCAGAGACAGCCCTGTGGCAAGGCAGTACCCGCAGCCTCGCACCTCACTTTAAACAGCTCCATCCCAAAACCAAAGGATTCAACTCAAGACCCCTGACCCCTCAATCCCATATAGGGGCAGCTGATGGGCACCTCCAGTGCTCTCCACTCACCTGGGACAGGGTAATCTGCCCCCGCATCACCTTGGTGTGGGGGCTGTCAGAGCCACCTGCAAACAGGACATCCCGCAAGAAATTCCTACAAAGGGAAGAGAGGGGGATGCTGCGGTCAGGGGGCACCCCAAGACATGGGGGTGAAAACCAAAACCAAGGGGCAAACCCCAAAGCTTGGGGGTGGTATCCCTATGCCTGGGGGGTACCCCAAAACCAAGGGGTAGGCACTGCAAAACCAAATGGTGGGATACCCCACTACCAAACAGAGGGGGGGATACCCCAAAGCCTAGAGGAGGGAATCCCAAATCTTGGAGGGCCACGTCAAAACCAAAGGGGGTCCCCCCCAAAACCAAGGGGTTGGTACTCCAATACCAAGGAGGGGCATCCCAAAGCCTGGGAGAGCTCCCCAAAACCAAAGGGTCTGTACCCCAATACCAAGGAGGGGCATCCCAAAGCCTGGGAGAGCTCCCCAAAGCCAAAGGGTCAGTACTCCAATACCACAGGGATAACCCAAAACCAAGGCAGGAACCTCAAAGACTGGGGGGAGTACCCCAAACCTGGAGGCGGTCACCCCCTGAACCAAAAGAGGGCATCCCAAAACCAAGAAGGGGCATCCCAAAGCCTGGAGGGCACCCCAATACCAAGGGAAGTATCCCAAAACCAAGGGGAGAGCACCCCAAAACCTGGAAGGGGGCACCCCAGGACTGAACAGTGGGCACCCCAAGACTTAGGGGGGGGAGAGGTGCATCAGATGGAGGTGGCTCTGAGCACCAACCCCCTCCATCCCCATCACAGAGGCGTGGGGCGGCCGCCCATCCATCCCCGCTGGCAGCTCAATTACTTCGCATCTCGGGTACGACGCGGGGCCGATCGGCCAAGGAGAAGAGAAAACAGCCGAGAGCGAGGAATTGTGCGACGCTGCAGCTCAGGGAAAATAATTGCCCCTATCAGGAGCTCACAAAGGGCCTTTTCAGGCGGCAATAAAACAAAATCACAGCGCTGGCTCCGGGACAGAACTCCTTCGGGTCGATCGCCCCGTGCCAGAGAGATCGGTGTCACCGATTTTTTTTCGTAATGAGGTGAAGGATGAAATGTTTCATCGCCCGATAATGGAGGAATTTATTGCTCCATCTGCTCCCCTGCATTTGTATTGCTTAACTCACTGCTTCAGCTCTGCTAATCGCACCGAAATGCATCGCTGTGCTGAAATCCCACTGCCCCCCCCGGACACGTCGGGTGGTGCAAACAGCCCCGACCCGTTCTGCTTAGCCTCAGGAGCTGATGGCGTTGTGAAGTTCCCAACGTCAAATAGGGAAAAGGGTTCCCTAAGGTCTCCGGGATCAGAATGGGGGTGAAACACCCCAATTCGGGCAGTCTGAAGGCTGCCTTCAGGGGGTGCGCTGAGCTGTGTCGGGTCTCAGGCAGCGCAGCCCCACTGAAGGCAGCAGGGGAGGGGCTGATGGGTTCCCCCCTCCAATCTGGAGTGTTTGGGGCTCTTCATGAAGAAAAATATATTTATTTCCCGTCCATCACCCATCAGGTGGTCTTCCCCACCTCTATGTCAACGTCCTCTATAGAAATCTCCAATTCGGAGCGGGGGGGGGGGCGGGTTAACCACCATCCCGCACTCCACCCCCTCCCCCGCCCGTCCCGTCGGAGCTACCGCTGAGTCCCCGCACACTCCGCGCGGGCGGCGACCGCACACACAACATCGCCGCTTCGTCTCCACGTGTCTCTGGCTGAGCGGCGCCCCGCTATCAAGCGGGCGGGCGGCTCCTAAGACTCCGAGCCGGGACCCACAGAGCCGTGCCGAGCCGTACCTGGGCAAGGCGTAGCTTCGCTCGCAGGAGCCCAGAAAGTGCTGCAGGCCGGGCCCGAAGAGCACTCCGCCCAAATCGAACAACGCAAACCGCCGCGCCATGACCGCCTTCACCACCCGGCCTCGAACCTGTGACCTCCACTCGGCTGCCAGAAGGCCGCACCTTCCGCCCCGCCCCCTGCCCATAGCCACGCCCCCATCGACGTCTTAGGCCACGCCCCCTGCCCCGTGACCACGCCCCCTCCCAGCAGCGCCGCGCAGGTCCTAGCGCCGCCGGTCCGCTCCCTCCGGCACTCAGCACAGGGACGCACACCCACAGGTGTGTCCTTCTCGGGGGCATCCCGACACGGGACCACTCCTCGGCCCCACCATCGCCTTCTTGGGGCTGTGGGACCCCCGATTCCCCATGGTTTTGGGGTAGTGGTCTCCCAGGTCCTCACGAGTGCCCAAATCTGATGGGTTTTGCCCCACATTGCATTTTGGGGGCATTAAAAAGGAGGTCTTGCAGCCATCTCGGCTCCTGCTGCACCCCCCGGGTTTACACACGTCTGCACACGTACATACGTGCATACACACCTGCACATACACGCATGCACACCTGCACACCTGCATGCATGTGCACACGCACAAAAACATGCACGTCTGTATTCACATGTATACATGCACACACAGAAATGCAGGTCTGCACGCACAAGCTTGCAGACATTCACACAAGCACGCACAGAAACGTGCAAGCTGAGCACCCGTATGCACCGCCAGGCACACGTGTGCACACCGAGCACATCCACACTCTTAGCACATACATGCACACGTGTGCAAGCTGTCTGGCCGTGTTGCTCACAGCTGTACCCCTCCCAGCTTTGTAACACACCCGGATCCCCCCCGGGGCTGCATGACCCCATACATCCCACCCCAGCCCTCGAAGCAAGGCCCGCTCAGTGCTGAGCACAGTGTGTGTGTGTGCACATGCGTGTGCACATGTGCGTGGGCTGGCCCAGCCCCCAGAGCACAGTGCCCATTGCGGGACCGTCGCCTCGCCTTGCAGTGAGTGGGATGGGGGCTATGGGGGGCGGGAGGGGAGCAGTGCCAGCCCGGTGCCTCAGTTTCCCCAACTGCAAAATGAGCAGTGGGGCTGAAATGCTGGAAAAAGGGGGGGTTGCAGGGTGTGTGTCGGGGAGGGGGGCTTATTGCAGCGTTGTAAACAAAGTGCACGGGGGCCAGGAGCCATTCCCTGCTTGGGGGGGGAGGGGGGTTGGAATTGCTTTGGGTTGGGGGGAAGAGTTGCTCTGGGAGGGATCTGAGCCCCCGTGAGCTGTGCCTTTCCCAGCTATGGGCATCTTGCTGCAAGCACTCGGTGTCCTCCACCCACCCGTGCCCCACCGCAGACAAAAGCTCCTTACCCGGCTTCTGGCACAGCCCAGACCCCCGACGGGCAGAGAGTTTCCCAGAGCAAAAATCCGAAAGCATTTTGGGAAGGAAGGAGAGGAAAAGAAGAATTTTACTGGCTTTGGCCAGGATGGAGCCCGGTTCTCGTTGCCAGCAGACACCACGCTGAGACCCAGCCAGCGCATGGCAGGGCTGGGTGCCACGGCGCTGCGGTCTCCGAATGGCATCTCCGGTCCTTCCCCAAAGCTTCAGGGCGCATTGCTCCGGTCTCCGCCCCGCCAGTCCCGCTGCCAGCGGTTTCCAGCGGTTTCCAGTGGTGGTTTTGGAAGAGCCGAGCTGTCTGCTGCTCCCCACCGCGGCACCTCTCTCCTCCATGGAGGGGAGTTGGAGGGGCAGGATCAGCTCCAGCTCCCTTGTGCCTCAGTTTCCCCCCTTTGCACTTTGGGGCATAGCACCCCCCAGATCCTAAATCCCAGCAGCCAGAAAGTTTTCCATCCCTTATAGGAAAAGAAATGTCCCTGAGGGATTTTGCTGATGCAAACTGAAATCTGAGGGTCCCTGGTGGGATGCAGAAGGGTACCCAAAAGCATCCCAGCCCCACTGCAGGATGCTGACGCCCACCTCTCCCCATAGGACACCATGGTCCCACGGGCCTGCTGCCTGCTGGTGGGGCTGTGCGCCCTGCTACCCCATGCCACCCCCCAGCAGGACCCCCTTGGGGACTCTGAGCGCTGTGGCATCACCTTCCATGCACCAAACCCCTGCGATCCACCCCGCGTGCCATCCCCTCTTGCATCCCGCGAGGAGCTGGAGGACCTGCAGAGCCTCCTGCAGCAGAACAGGGCCACGCTGCTGGATGTGGAGGCGGCAGCAGTGCTGGAGGAACCCCAACTCCGGTACCAGGATGTGATCAACGAGGCGCTGCCCGCCATCCGTGGGGCCAACCAGGAATTTGGGGAGAGCCTGGACAAAGTGCGCAGGGAGCTGGAGGCTCACATGGCCCAGAGCGATCACCCGCAGGTGGTGGAGAAGAGGGAGAAGTAAGTGGGCAGCACCCTGAACCCCATATCCCAAAAGTCATCCGTCCTTATGAGCATGGAAAAATGAATGGTTCTTGGGGAGTCCTGATGAAATGTGGAGGTCCCTGGTAGGCGGGAGGTGGGGGAGGTGCTCCCTGCAGGTGTTGGGGGTAGGAGGAAGCATCACCCCAAACTCCACAGGTGGGTGTTACGGGCACTGAGGTCGGGGGGCAGCTCTGCATGGCCCTAAGGATGCTCAGTGCTGGTGGTGAGCACATGTGGTTGGCTGGTGGGTCTCAGGTGGGGTATGGAGGCTCCGCTACCCCACACCATTGATACAAAATCATAGAATCACCAGGGGTTCAAAAGACCTCCGAGATCATCAAGTCCAACCAATGATCCATCCCCACCATGTCTCATGCCATTGATATCCAGATATGGATCCCTTGCCTGAACCATCAGGGTTTGTTGGCTCAGCCATCTCATGCCAAGCATGTGTCCCTGCCTTGAACCCATAACATTTGGAGCTCACCCACCCTCTGCAGTTGACATAGAATTATAGAATCTCTAAGGTTGGAAGAGATCTCTAAGATCACCAAGTCCAACTCCAACCCATTCCCACCATGCCCACTGACCATGTCCCATTGATATCCACCCATAGGAGCTGGAGGCTCAGCCACCATATTCCTTCCAAACAGAATCAGAGAATCATGAAGGTTGGAAAAGACCTCCAAGATCAAGTCCAACCCATCAACACCATGCCCCTAAGCCACACCCCATGTCATTGACATCCAGACATGTATCCCTTGACCAAACCCATAGGATTTGAAAGCTCAGCCACCTCATGCTGCTGATATCCAACCCTGTCCCTGCACTGAACCCACAGGCTGCGCAAGGACCTCCGCCTGGTGGCCCACGTGCTGAATCTCACCTCCCACCTCGCCCAAGTCCTCGATGCCTCTTCCCAGCGCCTCCAGGATGAGCTGAGCCGCCGCCTGCAGCGCTCAGCCGCCCGTGCTGCTGCTGCCCAGCCATAGGACACGGGCAGGGCTCTGCGTCTGCTATCTGTACAGCCTCGCTTGCTGGTAGGATGCTGCTTTGCACCCATGCTGGATCGTTTGTACTGCATTCAAGAAGCCCTTTTGCAGAGGGCATTTGCAAAGCGAGCTGGGCACTGCGTGGGGTGGGGAGCTGCAGCCTGCTGTGCAAAACCTCATCCACATGATGCACATCACCCCAAGTATTTAATGCATTTATCTTGTAGGAGCTCTGCCTGAGTATGGCAGAGCCCCATGGCACAGCTGCAGGCTCCTTCCTTCTCCAGCAGAGCTCTGAGCCCCTTTGCTTCTCCCTGAGCGTGCTATGCCCATGCAACTGTTTGCAGCCAGCCAAAATCAGCCAAAATCTGAGAAACATGGAACTTCTCAAGCTGGAAGGGAGCCCCAAGGATCACTGAGTTCAACCCACAAAATCCAAACTCGATGTCTGTCTTCATCCATGCTGTTCCTTTCTACGAAAGATTGCTGTCTCCCTTGGGGCATGGATGGTGGTGGGGTTGGGGATGGGGATTGGATGGGGATGGGCATGGGATGGGATGGGCATGGAGGTGGAGATGGGGATGGAGATGGGGATGGAGATGGGGATGGAGATGGAGATGGGGATGGAGATGGAGATGGAGATGGAGATGGAGATGGAGATGGAGATGGAGATGGAGATGGAGATGGAGATGGAGATGGAGATGGAGATGGAGATGGAGATGGAGATGGAGATGGAGATGGAGATGGAGATGGAGATGGAGATGGAGATGGAGATGGAGATGGAGATGGAGATGGAGATGGAGATGGAGATGGAGATGGAGATGGAGATGGAGATGGAGATGGAGATGGAGATGGAGATGGAGATGGAGATGGAGATGGAGATGGAGATGGAGATGGAGATGGAGATGGAGATGGAGATGGAGATGGAGATGGAGATGGAGATGGAGATGGAGATGGAGATGGAGATGGAGATGNAAATAGCTGGAGGCAGAAAACTCTGATCTGTTTAAACACAAGGAGGACACATCCTGGCCACACCATCACACAGGGTCTGGGGACACCATAGGTGTGCACTGCATAGCCCTGGGGCTGGGCAACAGGAACACGCTGGGCAGCAGCAGTGACAAATCTCCAGGAGCTGCAGGCAGCACAATAAAGATGCATTGCGCTCTGCCAGGCATCAGCGTTATTGCCACGTCTGCTTTGTCTCCTTCCTCAGCGAAGGACAGCACCCAGAGGGGTGGTGGCACCACCTCAGTGCTCCTCTCCTCAGGTATTTTGGGTGCTCAGCACCCAGAAGTGGCACCCGCCGCCCCGATTTCAGTCCGTGCAGGTGGGCTGGGGTCCAACATCGGGCTGCAGAATGGGGAGAGAAGCACATTCTCGTGCCCCCCAAGCCTGGCTCTGCCTCCTTGTTCGCCTCCCAGGGGAAAGGATGCAAACTGTTCTCCATGTCCCCCAGGGCTGGAAATTGCAGTCCTGGGCATCAGTCGCAGGAAGGTTGTGCAGTACATTTCCTAGCAGGAAGGAAGGAGGGAGAGTGGTCTGGGTCAGGGCTGAGCCTCTGCCCAAGAGGGAGGTGAGAAGGGTGAGATCAGGGTTTCCCATCCTCCTGCAGATGGATAGCCACCCCCTGCCAAAGCTCTGTCCCCATCCCTCTGTTTGCACCCTATGGACATCTCAGTCTGGCTGTAGGTGGAAAATAGTCCTGCAGGGTGGGGGAGATGCAGGATGCTTTCCCAAATTAGTGACATTCTCCTTGGTAGCATTTTATGGGAGCTGCCCATGAGCAGGTTGGCCCCAAAACCAGCTCAGGCTCAGGACAGGGGGGTGAATGGGCAAACCCTAAGCTGGTGGGGTGCAGCTGCCCCTATCCCCCTGCAGTACTGCATGGCGCACCCCATGCAGTGCCCCTTGCAACACTCTGTGCAGTGCCCTTTGCACTACCTATGGAATACTTCATGCAATCTCCCCTATCACACCCCATTCAATACTCCATGCGATGCCCCTCACAGTACACCAGGCAGCACCCTGTGCAATGCCCTATTCAACACCCCCATGCAATTCCCCCATGCAATACCCCATGCAATGTCTCCCTGCAATACCCCATGCAATGCCCCACGCAATATGCCCCATGCAAAGCCCCATGCAGTGCCCCCACACAATGCCCCTTGCAATACCCTATGCAGTGCCCCCACAGCACCCTATTCAATGTCCCTTGCAATACCCCGTGCAATGCCCTTTGCAGTATCCCACGCAGTGCCCAATGCAGTGCCCCACACCGTGCTGCAGCCACACTGCCCTGCTGCACATCCCTACATCCCACCCCGACACAGGAGGACAAGAAGGGGGGCAGGGGGCCACAGAGAGCCTTCCTCCCCTCTCCTCCTCCTCCTCGCAGCACTCTGGGCTCACCCTCCTCCCTCCTCCCCTTTCGTCACCGCTCTGAGGACAGAAGAACATCCTCCACTGAAGCCCATTGCACGCCGGAGCCTCCGCGGCACAGCATCCCCACCCCGTGCCTGGGCTCAGCGAAGGGAACGGAGCACAGGACCTCTCTCCAGGTAAGGGGATGGGCTGGGTGGGGAGGAGAGACGCGGTTTTTCCCTGGGAAATCCTCCTGCTTAAATGCAGAGCACTGACTCAATGCTCGGAGCAGCGGGGAAAGTTTCCCATCTGCGCATGAAGTTCCCATCTGAAAATCCCCCACTCTCTCCCTTTAAAACAAAGCAGAAGAGCACAAAAGCAACGAGCTCTCTGGAAGTTATTTATTCCTGCTGCTGCCCTGACTGCACGTTTGTTGCTGAGGGCTCAGCTGGGATCGCCCGCAGGCATCCCAAGGTTCAGCCTTGAGCGGCTGCTGGAGCCCTGGGGGAATGCGCCTGGCACAGTCCGAGTGAGCATTTCATGTCCCCTGGGGCACTGCTGCAGAGGGGTCAGTGCACTTGGTGTCATGGAGAGATGGGAAATCCATCGGGGAAATTGTTTGGACATGCGGTGATGAGGGATGGGGATGCATTAAGGGCAGGGATGGGGATGCAGGAGGGGCAGCAATGGGATGGGGCTGCACTAAGGGCAGTGATGAGGATGCAGGAGGGGCAGCAATGAGATGGGGATGCATTAAGGGTAGTGATGGAGATGCAGGAGGGGCAGCAGTGGGGATGCAGGAGGGGCAGTGATGGGATAGGGATGCATTAAAGGTAGTGATGGAGATGCAGGAAGGAAAGCAATGGGACAGGGATGCATTAAGGGTAGTGATGGGGATGCAGGAAGGGAAGCAATGGGATAGGGATGCATTAAGGGTAGTGATGGAGATGCAGGAGGGGCAGCAATGGGATAGGGATGCATTAAGGGTAGTGATGGAGATGCAGGAGGGGCAGTGATGAGGATGCAGGAGGGGCAGCAATGGGATGGGACTGCATTAGGGGCAGCAATGGGACAGGGATGCATTAAGGGTAGTGATGGAGATGCAAGAGGGGCAGTGATGAGGATGCAGGAGGAGCAGCAATGGGATGGGAATGCATTAAGGGTAGGGATGGGAATGCATTAAGGGTAGTGATGGGAATGCAGGGGGGCAGTGATGGGATGGGGATGCAGGAGGAGCAGCAATGGGACAGGGATGCATTAAGGGTAGTGATGGAGATGCAAGAGGGGCCGTGATGAGGATGCAGGAGGGGCAGCAATGGGATGGGAATGCGTTAAGGGCAGTGATGGGAATGCAGGGGGGCAGTGATGGGATGGGGATGCAGGAGGGGCATCGATGGGATGGGGATGCATTAAGGGTAGTGATGAGGATGCATTAAGGGTAATGATGGGGATGCAGGATGGGCAGCAATGGAGATAGAAATTCTGTGGGGATGTGGATATCACACAATGTACTTTTAGGGGTGCAGCCCCCCAGGCAGTCCCCTTCTCACCTTCCCTGTCCCCAACCAAACCACAAGACATGAGTGCTCATCCCCAGCCTCGTGCCCCCTGCAGAGCCCCCCATCTGCCAGGTATCGGCTGTTCCCTGCACTGCTGCCCATCAGCCTGGGCACCTTTTTCCCTTCTCCAACGTTTATCCTTGGGAGAACCCCTAAACCCTCAACTTTCTCTCGTGTCACACTCTGCAATCAAGCCCAAGGAGCAGCTCCCCAGCAGCCTGGTTCTCTCCCATGTTTTTAGATATCTCAGCCACAGCTGTAATTTTTATCTCAGCGCAGCGGCCGTTGTTTCTCCTCCCGTTTCCCACCCCCTCCACCATCCTTGTATTAATCAGCATGGCCACAAGTTGAAAACTGCGCAAAAAAACCCAGCGATGACAAGGTAATGAAGGCTCCTTGGTTTGACTGGGTGGGAATTCAAAGGATGTCCTCGCTCACCAAAGTCAGCACTGGGCTGGGAAGATCCATTGCTCCATTGCTTTGGGAATGAAGGCAATTGCCTGTCCAGAGTACAGAGCCTGCTGCTGGGGCACAAGCTGAGCATGGAGGAGCCATGAGCTGGAGGCTTGGGACTGCTGCAGAGCAAGAGATTTTCCCCATTGCAGAGATGTGACTTGCAGGGTAGAGGGAATCTGAGCACACGCATGGATGGTTGGATGGACAGGTGGATGGGTGGATGGATGGATGGATGGATGGATGGGTGGATGGATGGATGGATGGATGGATGGATGGATGGATGGATGGATGGATGGATGGATGGGTGGATGGGTGGATGGATGGGTGGGTGGATGGATGGGTGGATGGGTGTGTGGATGGATGGATAGTGGAGGAGTGGATATCCAGCTTCAAGACAATCCCAAGGTGCCCCCAAAACACCCAGAGCCTTTCCTAGGAGTCCCAACAGGGTCACTGAGGCCACCCCTGAGGCACAGGGCACACTGCCAGCACATCATCTGACTGCCAGTGCTGCCTCCCAAAAGCAGCTGGAGCAAAGCATCCTCCAGGGATGGCTCTGTGCCACCCTGCCATGCTGTCCCATGGGCAGGAGGCCTGGGAATGTTTCCTCTTGGTTGCTCTGAAGTTTTGCAGCAAGGCATACAGTCAGATTCCCCTAAAGCCCATCCACACCCTCAGTGTCCCTGCAAGGGATCTCTTTTTAATTCTGCTTTGGCTTTGCCCCATTCTCATGGCTTTAAATCACAGGGTCCAGCTGCTGCAAAGCAATGGGGCTCCCCAGAGGAGTCCCACAACCCACACTGCACCCACTGAATAGCAGAGGATGCTCTGGAGACATTTTCCCCTGGCCCCGGTACAAGTCAAAAACTGATTTCTCTGTTGGCTGCAGGGAGAGTAGGACCACTCCACCTCCCAGAACTGCACTGGGGTGGCATCACGGTGACAGTGCCACTCTCTGCTGTTTTTCCAGGAAAAAGGGAGGAAATCTTGGTCAAGAGGCTTGGCCACACTATCAAGCTCTGTCCATGGCTCCTCTGGAGCTTTCTGGTGGTGGGAACACACAGGACACCCTGCTGGAGCTGCCCCATGATGGCTTTTCCTGCTGAGTCCGTCGCTGTGTCCACGTCCGGGCTCACACTGCAGGAGCATGGGGTGGCCGTGCCGCAGCATCATACCCCTCCTCGTGTGGAGCTTCATCACTTTCCAGGCAGGTAAGGGCTCTCCTTTCTTTCCCTGGGGTACCTGAATTCCCTTCCCTTGGGCCCAGCCTTCCCCTGGGTCCCAATCTCCCATCAGTGTAAGGCCTCCCAGGAGCTGGGCGCCTTGTTTCTTCCCTCATCCAGCAGCATTCCTCCCCATACACCACTGCTGCTCAGTGCTCAATCCCCACCAGTGTGCAAGGGAAAACCAGGGCCCCTTCCTGGGCTTGCCTGCCCCAAGCTGAGCAGTGGGGAGAGCTTGCATAGGGCACAGGGGATGCTCCAGCTGTGGAGCTGTACATCCCTCCTGCTGCTGGGCACAGCCACCCATACAACGCATTTTTGGCTGTGCTTTGCTGTGTAAAGTGCTCCACAGAAGAAATTTATGGGGCTCCGCAGCAAGCAAGGACAGATGTGAGCAATGCTGAGCGATGCAGCACAAGCACGTGGGCTGGCTGGTGGCACCAGAGAGCAATGCCAACGATTGCTCCACATCGCAAGGAGCCTCCATCCTCTATCTCCCATCCTCCACTCTCCATCCTTCACCCTCCATCCTCTATCTTCCACCCTCCATCCTCCATCCTTCCTCCACCCTCCATCCTCCAACCTCCATCCTCCACTCTTCAATCTCTATCCTCCATCCTCCAGTTGAGCCCAATGGCTGCTCTCTGGGAAGCTCTGCACCAGCTGTTGCCTCCAGCTTGCAAAGGCCAACCAGTTTACACCAGTAAGAGCTGCTGAGGAGGCTGTGAGATGACCCTTGGCCATCCAGGAGCAGGATTTTCTCACCAACTTCCAAGCTAACATTGCCAAGTTGACCTTGCACCGCCCAGCAAGCATAGGGCTGAGTTGCAGAGACCAATTCCCCTCGTCCACCTCCATGCCCAGAAATGTCCCTTTCCCAAGTGGAGCAGAGGACCCCAAATCCTCACCCAGAGATTTGTGGGGGCAGCTCCTGCCCTCTCCCTCAAGCAGTGATGAGATGGAGCAGTAAGGAGGCAGAGAATGGAAAGCCCCACCACAGGGAATGGGAGAAAGAGAGTGACATTTATAATTGCTTTTATTTTGGGGTGTCCTGTGATGTGCACAGTCCCTTTTTGGGTAGCACAAGGAGGCTCTGCACCTGCTCCATGTCTCCACAGCTGCCCGGGAGCAGAAGCAGCCCCATGGCTTTGCTGAGGACCGTCTCTTCAAGCATCTCTTCACTGGCTACAACCGGTGGTCACGGCCGGTGCCCAACACCTCCGATGTGGTCATAGTGAAGTTTGGGCTGTCCATAGCACAACTGATCGATGTGGTAAGGAGCCCACACAGGGATCTCATCCTAGGACCTCTGAGCCATTTCTTCCACCCTCCATGCTGCTGACTGTCCCCAGTAGGGGGCAAGCCACCCACCTGCCTGCACAAAACCTCCATCGAGCAGGGGGCATTGCTCATCACTCCTCCATCCCAAGATTTCCCTTCCCCTGAAAGCAATAGAGCGCCAAGGAAAACTGCACAGATCTCCATCCCCATTCTTATCTTCCCACCATCCATACCCATAGGGCTATCCCTGGGCTTGTTTTTCCATCCATGTCTTGCTTGTTACTGTCACACACACACCATCCATCCACCCACCCGCCTACCATCACAGAACCCCCACACCCCCAGGGTGCTTGGAGCTGAAGGTACCCCTGGGTCCCTCTGGTTCTCCCCCGCCCCCATCCCTCCTGCCCCAGAGGGGTCACCCAGCCACTTTTTACTATCAATAGCCTATCTACTATCTGCTACATAGAGCCTAGATAAATCCATCATCTATCTACCCATTAATCTATCTATATATTCTCCTATCCATCCATCTGCTCATTTATCCGTGGCATTGTGCACTTGTCTACCCACCAGAACTTCTCCGAGCTTGCTGCCACAATATACTATTGTTTGCTGCCATCTAGTGAGCAAATATCCAATTTCTCATGCACCTTGTGCTGGTATCAGTTGCTTTAAGGAACTGAATCCCAGAGGCAGAACGGGAGCTCGGCTGCATGAGCAGGCTAGGCAGAAGGGTGATACGGGGATTGATGCAGTGTTGGGATGAACCTTCTCTGTCCTTCTCCTCTCATCTCTCCATTTCCCACTGCAGGATGAGAAGAACCAAATGATGACCACAAAAGTCTGGCTGAAGCAGGTAGGAGTCTGTGCCCTCCATGGGGCCCGGGCTGGAGAGAGTAAAGAAGGAGGAGGGTGGTATTAGGCAACTCAGTCCCACCAGACCCAGGGTCACCTGGTGCCCTCCGTGCCTCCTTCCAGGAGTGGAGTGACTACAAGCTGCGCTGGAACCCAGAGGACTTTGACAATGTCACCTCCATCAGGGTGCCCTCTGAGATGATCTGGATCCCTGACATCGTGCTCTACAACAAGTGAGATGATGCATCCCTAGGACCAGTCCTCCCATTCTACCTCATCTCCGTCACATTCATCCCATCCCATCGTATCTCATCCCATTCCATAGTATCACATCCCATCACACCACATTCCATCCCATTCCATAATATCACATCCCATCGCACCACATTCCATCCCATTCCATAATATCACATCCCATCACACCACATTCCATCCCATTCCATAATATCACATCCCATCACACCACATTCCATCCCATTCCATAATATCACATCCCATCACACCACATTCCATCCCATTCCATAATATCACATCCCATCACACCACATTCCATCCCATTCCATAATATCACATCCCATCGCACCACATTCCATCCCATTCCATAATATCACATCCCATCACACCACATTCCATCCCATTCCATAATATCACATCCCATCGCACCACATTCCATCCCATTCCATAATATCACATCCCATCACACCACATTCCATCCCATTCCATAATATCACATCCCATCGCACCACATTCCATCCCATTCCATAATATCACATCCCATCGCACCACATTCCATCCCAGCTCATCCTATCCCATCCCATTCCATCATATCCCATCTCACTGTATCCCATTGTATCCCACCCCAACCCAACCCAACCCAACCCATCCCATCCCATCCCAACACAACCCATCCCATTCCACATGGAGGGAGCTCCTGCCCCTATTTCCTGGAGGGAACCCTTCACCCTCTCTGTCCCTGCAGTGCCGACGGGGAGTTTGCTGTGACACACATGACAAAGGCCCACCTCTTCTCCAATGGGAAAGTGAAGTGGGTGCCACCCGCCATCTACAAGAGCTCGTGCAGCATTGATGTCACCTACTTCCCCTTCGACCAGCAGAACTGCAAGATGAAGTTTGGCTCCTGGACCTATGACAAGGCCAAGATCGACCTGGAGAACATGGAACACCACGTGGACCTCAAGGACTACTGGGAGAGTGGCGAGTGGGCCATCATAAACGCCATTGGCAGGTACAACTCCAAGAAGTACGACTGCTGCACTGAGATCTACCCCGACATCACTTTCTACTTCGTCATCCGCCGCCTCCCGCTCTTCTACACCATCAACCTCATCATCCCCTGCCTGCTCATCTCCTGCCTCACCGTGCTGGTCTTCTACCTGCCCTCTGACTGCGGTGAGAAGATCACACTCTGCATCTCCGTCCTTCTGTCCCTCACCGTCTTCCTGCTGCTCATCACCGAAATCATCCCCTCCACCTCTCTGGTCATCCCACTCATTGGTGAGTATCTCCTCTTCACCATGATCTTTGTCACGCTCTCCATCATCATCACTGTCTTTGTCCTCAACGTGCACCACCGCTCCCCCAGCACCCACACCATGCCCCACTGGGTGCGTAGCTTCTTCCTGGGCTTCATCCCCCGTTGGCTCTTCATGAAGCGGCCCCCGGTGCTGCTCCCTGCCGAGGGGACAACGGGCCAATATGACCCTCCGGGGACCAGGCTCAGCACCTCCCGCTGCTGGCTGGAGACCGATGTGGATGACAAGTGGGAGGAGGAGGAGGAGGAAGAAGAGGAAGAAGAGGAAGAGGAAGAGGAGGAGAAGGCGTATCCCAGCCGTGTGCCCTCAGGAGGATCCCAGGGCACTCAGTGCCGCTACAGCTGCGGACGCCAAGCAGGCAAAGCATCAGGGGGCCCAGCCCCCCAGGTGCCCCTCAAAGGGGAGGAGGTGAGCTCTGATCAAGGGCTGACACTGTCACCCAGCATCCTGAGGGCCCTGGAGGGTGTGCAGTACATCGCGGACCACCTGAGAGCCGAGGATGCTGACTTCTCGGTGAGTGGGGGGCAACTGAGGGCTGGGGGTGAGGGGGATTCTCCAACCCAGTGCTCCCTCCATGGGGGGCAGTGATGGGGATATCCAGTCGTATCCATGCATGCTGAGGGTCTTAGTTCAGGGGATCTATAATCACCTCCTGGGAAATAAGGGTAGATGTTGCACTGAGCAACATGATCTAGAGCAGTCACAGCAGTCACAGGCATGGGTTGGTGGTCGGGCTTGATGATCTTAGTGGTCTTTCCATCCTTAATGATTCTATGATTCTATGAAATAACGGGTTCTACCAGGTCAGCTCAATGTTCCTAAGGCTGCAGGGTGCTGGAAGCCCCTCTCCCAGCCACACTGCCCTACATTTGGTCAGTATCCATCATCCAGCTCAGAGCCTGCACACCAACCCACAATTTGGGAATGCCTGGCTGGGGTTTGCTGTGCTCCCAGCAGCCTCCCTGTAGAGATCCGTCCCCACACCTTATGCTTGAGACATCTCCTAACACTTGGAGGCTTCACCCACCACCCGCAGCTCACAGCCCCTCTCCTCCTGGCAGGTGAAGGAGGACTGGAAGTACGTGGCCATGGTGATCGACCGCATCTTCCTCTGGATGTTCATCATCGTCTGATTGCTGGGAACCGTGGGGCTCTTCCTCCCACCCTACCTGGCAGGGATGATTTAGGGATCAGGGAATGATATGGGTACCTCTCACAGCATCATGACCATGGAGGACCCTTTGGTGGGATGTGCAGAAGCGAGGAGGGAAGCAAAGGTGTGTTGGGAGTGCCCTGCTCCTTGCTGTCCTGCTCATGGTGGTACTTCTCACAGCATCATGACCATGGAGGACCCTTTGGTGGGATGTGCAGATGTGAGGAGGGAAGCAAAAGGTGTGCTGGGAGTGCCCTGCTCCTTGCTGTCCTGCTCATGGTGGTGGCCATCCTGGCCTCAAAGAAAGCTCAGCACAGTCTCTCCAACTACCAAACATGGGATGGAGGCATCTAGGAGAGGCATCCACTTCCCCCAGTTGCTGCAGGTTCCATCTGGAACCGAAGGGACACATCTGGTTGTGACTCCAAGAGAGGATATCACAGCTGCTTCTGGATGCATCCTGCTTCAGGACCACAGCCATCACATGGGGCAGGACACAGTGATTCGGGGTGTGACAGCAGGAAGAGGCAGAGGTTCCTGCTCAAACTGCACAGCTCAGGGTCTCTGCTCAGCTCTGCAAAGCCCAGCAGCACAAGCGATGACACTGCACCAGCCCACGTGTGTGCTGGTGGGTTCGTCAGCACAGGGATCCTGGGCAAATTGTCCTCTCCATCCCATACCTGTGATAACAAGCAGACCCCAAGCCCCCTCGCTCTGACGACTGCTGCAACCCAGCTTTAATTTCTATCTTCCATGCACCCTAAAGGACTCGTGCTTGCAAAGATCTACTCTCATCTGTGCTCTGAAGCCAGGCTTTCCCTGCGGGGTTTTTCCTCCAGTAGACCAACCCAGAAGCTGGATGTGACCTGACGGGTTTCAGAAAACACTTTGTGCTATCAGGAGTGAAATGGGCTGGAATAAATGATGCCACTGAGAAAAATGCACATCCCAGGGGTGTTGCAGCTGCTCATGCATCCTCTGGTGTGTGCACACAGGGCTGAGATAAGGGATGTGCAAGGCAGCAAGCTGGATGTATGCATGGGTCTGTGTGTGCATCTGACCCAACGCGTCCCAGTTTTGTGGCTCTGCAAAGCCCAGTGTGCTCATCTCCTCTCCACATCAGCCCTCTTAAACCCTTTGCTGGTTACATCCAGCACCAAAATCCCTCTTTCAGCAAAGCTCTGTCTGGCTAGGGATGGAGCAGAAGCTCTGGGGTGAACCCCAGTGTGACACAGCAAGCGTCCCAAACACCCTTCTCTATAAGGAACCCATCCTCTTGGCTGTACTGTCTCCCAGAACCTCTCCCAACTGCCTCCACCCTGAACTTGCCATGATTTCCTGATGCTCTTTGAAAGGCAAAGCACAAATATCTGAAAATAGTTCTGCTTAACAAGACCTGGGATGGGAACAAGAAGAGTGGCACCTTGCATGGATCTGGGGGTCAGAGGGGCTCCAGAGGTGGCAGATCCAGCTTGGATATTAGGAAACATTTCTTCTCTGAAAGAGCAGTGCTGCAGTGGCACAGCTGCCCAGGGAGGTGGTGGGGTCACCATCCATGGAGGTGTTCCAGAACCGTGGGGATGTGGCACTGAGGGACGTGGGCAGTGGGCATGGTGGGGTGGGCTGGGGTTGGACTTGCAGATCTTGGAGGTCTTCTCCAACCTGAATGATTCTATGGTTCTACGACCAGAGGTGAACAAGGGACACCCTTGCTGCAGGATTCTGGAGTCCAACCTTCATTCTTTTCCAGGAGAGAGGGACGTCAGCAAGCAAAGGCACAGCAGGACTTGGTGCATGGTTTATCTCAGCCAGCGCGAGCAGTGTTGTGGGAAGATGCTGGGGAAAAGCCCGAACCGTACGATTTCCAATTCAAGCACAAACCAAACAAAGAATTTGTTGCTGTTGTCGTTTACATAGAGCAGCTTGGAGCAAACTCAGCTGGAAGAGGCCCCATTCTCCCAGCCAGTCTGTGGCACTGACGGCTGCAGGCACAGGGACCCATCCCTCCCACACTCCCCAGGCTGGGGCTGGATGCGAGAACCGACCCGACGCACGCCCATCATTAAATAAACTCTTCTATATAATGTACAAGGAAATGCAAACAGTCCCTCCAGTGAGCCCCTCCCGGGAAGCCAGCTCCCCTGGTCACTGTGTCCCCAGGTCCCGGCACTGAGCAGCAGGGCGTGGGTCCCCAGTTGGATGTGCTGCCCCTGGGAGGGGCCATGGGACGGACATGGGGACCCATTGGATAGACACATGGACCCAGCAGACAGCCCCATTGGGCCCACTGAATGGACACACAGCCCCACTGGTGGCCACCGAGCCAAAGGGACCTTCATCCACCCTTGGGGACAGCCAGGCCACCTCCAGTCCTTTAGAGGGATGCGTCACCAGGCACCTCCTTTCTTCAGAAGACTGACGAGATGATGCTAAAGACACAAGCAGCTGCAGGAGGAGGGGGACATGGAGGACAGGGTGGCGAGGCCACGGGAGACACACAGAAGCCAGCTCATCCACACTGCTCTCCTCCCATTGCCACCGACCAATGCGGCATTGCCTCTCCTCCTCCACCTCTCCTTCCCCACCCCTTCACATTCCCTCACTCCAAGCACAGCTTCACCAGGTTGGCCTGGACCTTGGCTTGGTCCACAGCGTCCAGCAGGTTCTTGGCGTCCACAGCCAGGGTATGGGAGGCCGTCAGCATCTGCTTCTTGCACTCCTCGCTCAGCGAGGTGACGGCGTTCTGTTGTGCCAGGCGCATCTTGTTGATGAGCTCAGCCAAGTCCTTGTTGAGCAACTTCTGGGTCCCTTCAATCTGGCCATGATGCGCAGAGGTTATAGGTGGGGGTGTCCCCAAGCCCCCTCCCCGATCCCCATCCCCACGGGGCATGCTGCAGCCCTACCTCGGTGCGGGAAGTGGCGGGCAGGATGGGCAGGATCTCGTCCACGCTGCCAATCAGCTTGCGGAGGGACAGGCCCACGTTCTGTGGGGTGAGTGGTAGGGTTAGAATGGCTCCAGGCACAGGATAGTCCCTGATGCTGATTTAAGGATCCCAGTGGGGAGAAAAGAATGGGGGGAAATGCTCCTCTTGGACCTGAGGGCCCAATGGATGAACAGGGCATACTGGAATTGAAAGATGGACACAAGGATGTGTTGGAAATGCTCTCACCATTGGTCCAAGGACTCAACAAAAGAGAAGAGTGGGATATGTTGGAAATGATCTCCCACTGACCCAAAGAAGGAGCAGGATATATTGGAAGTGCTCCCCCATCGTTGACCCAATGATGCAACAGAGAATCAGGATATATTGAAAATGTTCTGCACTGACCCAAGGACCCAATGGAGCAGCCAGACATGTTGGAAACACTCCCACTCTTGACCCAAGAACCCAATGGAGGAGCACAGCATGCTGGAATTATTCCTACCACTGACCCAAAGACTCAATGGAGGAGCAGGGCTTGTTGGAATTCCTACCACTATTGACACAAGGACATGTTGGAAGAGCAAGACATGTTGGAAATGCTCCTCTATTAACACAAGGGCACAAGGAAGGAGCAGGGCACATTGGAAATCCTCTTGTCATTGACCCTAGGATCCACTGGAGGAACAATTGCTCCCATCATTGACCCAAGGACCCGAGGTGTGTTGCTAATGCTCCCTCCTATACACGTAAGTCTTTCCAAAAAGGATTCTTGGTGGAAGCTGCTCAGCAGACTGATTCCCAACTCCCTCCATGATCCCTGCAGGAGGTCAGGCACTGCCCCTTTGCTTCCCCTACCTTCACCACAAGGATGTACCCCTCTGGGGGCAGGAGGCTGATCTCATTCTTCAGCTGCAGGACGGCCCTCACCAGGTCCATGACGTTGCTGTACACAGTGTCATCTGTGCGGTCCAGGTTGGCAGTGGGGGCCGGCTGGATGGACTGGCAGAGAACAGGGCCATGGTGGGCTCAGGACAGCAAGGGAGCAAGGAGGGAATAGACCAACATCGGTGGGGAGCCCTGGCCAGTATCTGCACCCCAGACCCATCCACCTCCCACCCATGACTTAGACGCTGCTTAGCTGGTCCAAAAAGTCCTATCTTGCAGAAGAACAGAAGTAAATGGTTGTGGAGGAAGACTTGGACCATAGTGGCTGTCTGAGGAGGTCTTACCTGTGCCCCAAGTCTTGGAGGCTTCTGGGGGGGGGCCGTGAACTCCGCTACACCATCAGTAAAGGAAAGGAAGGAGAGTTACTCTGGATGCTCCCTGGATGTGTGTGCATGTCCCTCATGCCCCACACCACTCAGGACACCCCAACTTGGCCCAGCTGTGTGCCACCTCCCCTCCACCATCAGGGCAAGGAAAAGGGGATGCCAGCAGCTCAGCCCCCCACATGTGGAACAGGCAGAGCCATTGGGGCAGGCAGAGCCACTCCTGGTGATGATCTGGGATTGCTGGAACGGGGATGGTGCAAAAGGCAGCAGGGATACTCACTGTAATCTGTCTCCTTCTCTGGGAGCACCTGCAGGGGAAGAAACAGCAGCAAATGAGAGGTGGGAAATCCTGTTCAGAGGAGCAAGAGTGGAGGAGGCATTGCCTCAGGGTGGAGGCATCCCCACTACAGAGGGTTTCAGGGGGCAGGTTTGGACTGCAAGCATTGTACCCCATTAAGAGTTTTGGACAAGTTTTCTGTAATTGGGGCACAAGGATTCCCCAGCATGACAACTGAAAGCGATTTGACCCCAGTAATCCCTAAATGCTTCCAAGAGCAGAGCTGGAAGAAGGGCAGCAGGGACCATTGCAAGCTGTACATATCTCCTGCCCACCCCCAGGAGAAGGGCCCCTCTGCAGACGAATGCATTCAGCAGGGTTCCCTGGGGCTGGCAGCACTCACCAGAGCAGTGTTGTTGTTCATGAACACCGTTGGGTCCTGCAAAAGGGGAGAAGGTTTGTGAGAGGTGATGGGAAAAGGGAAAGATAAGGGAAAAGGGAGGGAAAGGGAAAGATGGGGACCTCCAGAGAACTGTTCCCTCCCCTCTACTCCCTCCATGGCAAAACTTTCCCAAATTCTGATTCTTTCATCCCAATTCCCTACAGAAAAAGAAGCAGTCTCCCCTTCACATGCCTTCACACGCCAAACATCATCCAGGAAAATCCATCTCTGACCTCTGGAGACCTTCATGGTTTTTCTGCCTCCAGGAGATCCCAAATGCACACCCCAGGAGCATGGCCCATCTCTGCAGCCCCACAGCCCCTCATTGCCCTGGCCCTGTCCACATCCCTTCCATAGGGCACCAGGACCCCGAACTGCTGCCCCCCAAAATGCTGCTGCTCCCCAAAATGCTGCTGCAGCACCAGAGCTGGGCATTGCTCCATGGCTGCGTCAGTCGTGCTAATAAAAGATCTTCCATCTCACTGCTGCTTGGTGCATTAGTCACACATTAGCTACCTTGATGCTGGCATTAAAAAGCATTATAAAAGCTCATGAAGACGCAATTGCACTTAAAAAATTGCGCAGGTGTCAAAGTGTTCACTTCCCATCTCAGCTCGGCGAGGTGCAGAACACAGAGAGGTGTGAGTGGGTTGGTGATGGGGGCTGCCCTGACACCTCTAGCTGTGCACAAACCGCTGGAGCTGCACGCCTGCTGTGAGATCTGTGGCGTGCTGCAATGGTGGTTATACTGCATGAAGCAAGCTGCGGCTTGGTGCATGGTGGCAATGCGAGAGCTGGGAGCACCCAGCCCAAAGTCTGTCCCCAGCCCAGTGTCACCCACCAGGGATTTCTCCTCCTGCCGCAGCCACTGGTAGTCCTCCACCATCTGCTTCTGCTGCTTGTCCAGCACCTGCCGCATCTTCAGCCTCTCTATCTCCCACAGCTTCTGTGCCTCCTCCCTGCTGCTGGGACGCAGGAAGTCTTCCTCCTGACGTATGGAGCAGGCAGGGATGGGGGGGGCTCAGCACCAAGAGCCTCCCCATGCAGTTTTGGCACAGCTCTGCACATGCAAAGCCATGCACTGGGCCCCTGGGCATGCAGCTCAGCACCGGAGCAGTGCATTGTGCCCGAGGTGCAGGTGCTCACAGTGCTGGGATTGTGCCAAACCATCCAGCAGAGCACCACCGGATGCAAGACAACACATGCCCCTGATTTTGGGACCATGCAGTGGTGCTGAGGAGCCAAACACCAGGAGACAACGCTGCAGCCACCCATTCCCAGAGCACCCCAGCTTGATTTTGGGTACTCCATGTCAGCATCTCCTCCACCACCACACCTCCACTTTGGTGTGCATGCATGCAAACATCGCGGCAGCCCTTCCAGCTTCAAGCAGTGCAGCACAGGATTGGGCACACAGCTGGAAGCAGCACAGGCAGCACTGCCAAGCACAGAGCATCCCCCACTGAGCCCCTTCTTCGGTGTGGTCCTCGTGATGCCCTCGGCTCCTTCTCTTACCCTCATGCTGTGGCGCTTGAAGACGTGGTGGCGGTGGAGTGGAGGGGTGTGCAGGGAGCTGGCTGGAGACTGGTACTCAGCAGGGCTGGTGAGGGTGGGTGAGCTGGCACACAGACCCTCGGGCACCTGTGGCAAGGCGGGCACGGGACAAAGCCATGGGAGCGGGCAGACAGACGGACACATGGACAGAGCAAAGAGTGTGGGACAGCGGCTTTCACAGCAGGGACATCACAGAGGAGCAGCATAGGACCTTCTTCGCCATGAGGCTTGCTCCCAAAACTGTGCTCCTGCCCAAACCTCTGCCTGGCTCCAAAAAGCATCCAAGAGTGTAGGGATGCTCCAAGGAATGGTGTGAACTCGCAGTGATCTGCGCTCCTGCAGTGCAGCCAAACTCAGCTGCAGGCAGCACTGGAGTAAAGCAAACCTCCTCTCCCTGCAGCTGTGCATGCACATGGGACTGGGAGAGCATTGCCAACAGTATGGGGGAGCATTGCTAACAGGATGGGAAGAGCATTGCAAACAGGATGGGGGGAGCATTGCCAACGGGGTGAGGGGAGCTTTGCAAACTGCCCTGCCCTGGGACAAAATCCACTCTTGGGGCTCTGAGGCAGAGACAAGGCTGAGCCCGAAGCAGCGTGCTGTCCTGCTGGCACTTGGTAGCTCTGAGACCCAAAAGCCACCAGCACTGAGGGCTGGAGCTCTGGGCATGGCCTCCTTGGGCCAGGCCCTCGTGTTCCCTGTGGATTGCTTGGGGCATACAGCCTTACCTGGAACTGCAGCTTGGGTGCCAGGAGGTTGCTCTGGGGTGGAGGTTTGTACCTGGGTCTGCTGGGCTGTGGGAGCAGAGGGAGAAAGATGAGGGGAGTCCAAGAAAGGAGACACCCCATTTTGCCCTGCAGCATCCTGCCCATGTCCCACCTTCGGGGGTGGCTCTTGGGGGGTTGGTGGCTCCATGATTTTGGGAGGCCGGTGGCGGTTGTTCCGCTCCTGCTCCTTGGCCAGCTCCTTCTCCATCAGGTAAATATCACTGCAGGGGGAGAGGGAGGGGACCTCAGTGCCATGCCCTGATGCAAAAGATGAATGGGATGGGTGGGTGGAGGAGGAAGGTGCCCCAAAATCTCTCCCATTACCTCAAGCTGCAAACCAGGTCCTTGAACTTGGGCCTCTCACTGGGGTCGTAGTCCCAGCAGCGCGTCATCAGGGTGTAGAGGATGGGTGGGCAGAGGTCAGGCTTGGGCAGGCGGTCTCCCCTCTCCAGCACCCCGATCACGTCCTTGTTCTCCAGCCAAAAGAAGGGCTGCCGGCCGTAGCTCAGGATCTCCCACATGCACACAGCTGCGAGGCACAGGGGAGAAATCACAGATGATGCCAGAGTTACCACCCTAGGGACCATCCCCTTGCCCAAGGTTTTGGGGAGCTGGTGACAGAGCCAGGCTCTGGATGTTTTCAGGGAGTAGTGTTTAACCCAGATCCCTGAGCATCTCGAATTCAGTATGCCCTCAATGATGGTTGAGCATCTTGAATGCAGGATGCCCCCAGCGATGGTTAAGCATTTTGAATGAGGGATGCCCCCAGTGGCAGTTGACATCTTGAATGTGTGATGCCCCCATTGATGGCTGAGCATCTCGAATTTGGGATGCCCCCAGTGATGGCTGAGCACCTCGAATGTGGGTTGCTCCCAATGACAGCTGAGCACCTCAAGTTTGGGATGCCCCCAGTGGTGGATGAGCATCTTGGATGTGGGATGCCCCCAGTGGCAGTTGACATCTTGAATGCAGGATGCTCCCAATGATGGTTGAGCATCCCAAATTCAGGAGTTGGAACTGCAAAGGTTCTGCTCCAGGAGCCTTTCCCCAAGGCTCCCACACCAGAGCAGGATATGTCCCTGTGCACCATGATGCAGCCCCCAGATGTGGCCAGGACCCATCCCATCTCCATCCCACTGCCTACCAAACATCCAGACATCACTGGCTGTTGTGAAGCGTCGGAAGTTGATGGACTCAGGGGACATCCACTTGATGGGGAGACGGGTGACAGACGCTGGAGGGACAGATAGATGGCAGCTATGCTCATGGCTGCAGATGGGCTGACACAAGCCCACATCCCACACTGCTTTACCTTTATAGTACTCCTCATCCTCGATGTACCTGGAGAGCCCGAAGTCACCCAGCTTCACGCACTCTGGGGTGGCCACCAGGATATTCCTCACCGCAATGTCCCTGCAAGGACAATACTTTGACTGGGAATGAAGGCTGGACCATCACACCCAGAGAAACCAGCTCTTCTGGCTGCAAAACGAATCTGCAAGGGATGCTACCAGCCCCTGCTGCTGCCCTGCTGCTCCCACCCCACCTGTGCACACAGTTGATGGCTTCCAGGTACGCCAAGGCTTTGCTGATCTGCAGCGCATACAGGACAAGCGTGGGCACAGCGAGGCAGTGCTTGTTCTGCTCCAGGTATTGGCCCAGCTGCAAGAGGACAGGTGGGGGGCTCAGGGGCTGAAAGGCAGCACCAAGGTGGGGGGAACAGCCCCCAGCAGCATCATTCTCCGCACCTCCCCATAGGGGTACAGCTCCATGATGATCCAGGTGGGTTCTTCCTCTGCGATGCCGATGAGCTTCACGATGTGGGGGTGGTCCAACTTCTTCATCAGCACTGCGGAGAGACCCCGCCTCAGGTTCCCTGCCACAGGGGAACCTCCAGCAGCCCCAGCCCCCACCGGGGGTGCAGGGGAAGCTCTGTGCCATGCAGACAGAGCCAGAGCAGCAGGAACTGCCAGGGAGCTCCTGCTGTCCACACACAGATGCCCACCTCCCCTCACACAAGATTCCAGCAAATTTATTCCCCCAAAAGACATGGGTCATGGTATATGGGGAAACTCTGTCACAGCAGGGAGGATATGGGACCCCTTCTTCATCCTGCTCTGCTCTGCACTGCAATAACATACCCGCCTCGCTCAGGAACTTGTCCTTGTTCTCAGGGCTGCAGTCCTTCTTGCACGTCTTCACAGCCACATTCACCCTCTCCCCTTTCTGCAAGCAGAGATGGGGGCACCTCATCCCCATTCCCCCCGGGCACAGAGGAGGTGGGTGGGGAGGAGGCAGCTCTGAACACCCACCGGGTTGGTGTAGGTGCCCTCATACACCTCGCCAAAGAAGCCTTCCCCCAGGATCCTTCCCAGTGTGACGTCCTCCCGGCAGATCCCGTAGTGCTGGGCTGAGAGGAGAGGGTTGCATCGGTGGGTGCTGGGGCACAGGGAGCTGATCGCACCCCTCCCTGTGCTAAGCACGAGGTTTTGGGTGCAAATCTGCTCCATCATCCCCTTGGCCAAGACAGAGCCCCATGGGTCCTGCTCCATAGTGTGTACCTCCAGGAGGTACAGTGGGCAGAGTGGGCAAAACCCAGACCCCAGATCTGGTGAGGTTGGGGTGGGAAGTTGGGTGGGCAAGGGGAAAGGGAAAATACGAAGGTGATGGGAATAGGGAGATGAGATGATGGAAACAGGGAGAGGAGATGTATGGCACAGGGAGATGATGGATATAGGGATTGGAGATCATGGGTAGGATGGGCAGAGTGGGCAAAACCTAGCCCCCACATTATGGCACTATAGGAGATGGGGTGGGAAATGGGGGTGGGCAGGAGGAAGGAGAAAATAGGGAGATGGTGGGCACAGGGAGATGGGATGATGGGTGTAGGGAGTTGAAAAGTGTAGGGAAGACGGGATAATGGATGTAAGGAGAGAAGATGGTGGGCATAGGGAGATGGGATGATGGGTGTAGGGATTTTAAAAGTGTAGAGAGATGGGATAATGGGTGTAGGGAGAGAAAATGATGGGCAAGATGGGCAAATTGGGCAAAACCTAGCCCTCAAATTTAGGCATTGGTGAGGATGGGGTGGGAAACTTCGATGGACAGGAGGAAGAAGAAAATAAGGATGATGGGAGCAAGGAGGAGTTGGATGTAGGGAGGAGATTGGATGATGGCTGTAGGCAGATGGGATGATGGGTAAGTTGGGCAGAATGGGCCCAACCAACTTTAGGCACTGTTGGGGATGGGGTGGGAAACTGGGACAAGCAGGAAGAAAGGGAGAACAGGGAGATGGTAGCTGGAGGGAGATGGGCAGGAGGGCACCGAAGGGGTGACACCCACCTCCAGATCTCGGGTGTGAAGTATCGTCGGGGATTTCAGCGTAAATCTCGGAGTCTGGGGCAAGAAGAAGGTAGCAGGCAGAGATGCAATCGGGGAAAGGCAAAGTGCCCATCCCAGAGCTCCCCACCCACGGTTGGTGGAGAAGAAGGGGATCCCCAACTCACCCACACTGAGGCTGTCGGACACAGCAGAGTGCCGCTCCTCCAGGTGCCTGCGGGCAGGGGGAGGTTGGGGTCAGTGAGCAGGGCACAGGGGGGCAGGGCAGGGGTCCCGGCACCTCCGCAATACTCACGGGATGGGGATCCTTGGAAGGCTGCTTCTCTTCTCCCTCTCTGCAGGAGGACAACAGGCAGTCACCTCCCAGCTGTACCATGCAACCCAGCCGGTGTAGGAACTCCCCTGTGTCCTCCCATCCAATGCAGACAAGGGGCAGCCACCCCCCTGCTCCCTAGCAGCTCCCCATGATGTTTGGGAAGGTGTTAGGCCAACCCTTGCTACGGAAACGCCACCACCCCTTGGCTAGAGGTGAACTGGGCGCAAGCACGCATGCAGCGTGTGCAGGGTCTCAGATTGGGCTAATGGCTGGGAAGTTACGGATGATGTTGCAGCTCCAGAGAAAGCCCTTGGGGCAGGGGAGGAAGGCATGGAATGGGGCATGGATGGGCTGCCAATGGGGCTTGGTGGGGACATCCAAAGCAGGGAGATGCCTGCACCTATAGGTACCCATAGATGACTCACCTCTCCCGGGGAAGACGATGAGGGATGTGTCCAGGCCCCCCTGCAGCCGGCAGTAGCCATCAATGAGGTCAGCCATGTTCTCTGCCTCGGCCAGAGACGACGTCTTGATGGCCAGGGACTGGAGCAGGTGACAGGGACAATAAACAGAGGCTGTTTATTGCCTCCAAAACCTGGAGCCCAGGGGATGTCCCCTCTATTGCACCTTGGGATGATTCAGGCACCACCTCCCCACATTGCACAGCACCATCCCAGCGGGCATCCCATCTGCAACCCCATCTGCAACCCCATCCCCTTGCAGATCCACCTCAGGCACTTCAGTTGGGGCCAGAGCATCCCCATGGCCACAGCTCCAGGCAGGAGTCCTAACCCTAACCCTAACCTTAACCCTAACTCTAACCCTAACCCTAAACCTAACCTAGCCCCCAACGGGAATGGGGCTGTCCGTTGCAGGGACAAAACACCATCCCATGGCCATCCCCATCCCACCTACAAAATCCTGCAAATGTACACCCCCAGTGCCAGGGCTGCCTCACCTGGGGGGTGCCACTGAGTCCCAGCTGCAGCACAGCCCGGCCCTCCTCCACGCTGGAGCACTTGATGGATTTGATGTGTTTGAACTCGGCCAGGCAGGTGGGCTGCAGGCAAAAGTGCTGTCAGACCCCAGCATTTGCCCTGGGGGTGTCCTCACCCCTCTGTGCCCCCCTACCTTGGCCTCCTTGCTCGTCATCTGCCGGATGCCCTTTGGCCCGATGACCAGGTCCACCGTGATGTTCCACCCTTGCTGTGCGTGGGACAGAGGGAGGATGCACATTCTGGGGGGATTTTCCCCAAATCCATCTCTCCCCTCCCCACTGTGATGCCCTGGAGAGGCAGCGCACACCCACCGTGATTGCATGGGTGCAGCAGCAGCCCCCCGCAGTGCCCCAAGCCCCAAAAAGCCCCCAGTGCACCCCTCTCCGTGCACTCACAATGAGCTCACAGCGATAGCTCTCCTGGTCAATGTTGGCAAAGGTGGAGAGCGTGTGCAGGAACTTGAGGATGCACTCCTCCTCCCGCAGCAACGCGTACTGCTGGAACGTCTGCTGGATCATCTTGCGGAACTGCTTGGGCTGTGGGCAGAGCAGGGACGTGGCGTGTGCCATGGGGTGCACACATGCACACAGACATGCATGCTCTCAGCTGCAGATATGCACATGCATCTGCACGCACAACCATGTGTGCACACACAGGACCACCCCCAGGCACCGACACGTGAATGGACACCCAGCGTGCACCCAGAGCTGCCCGCAGACAATCAGCCATCCCCATGTGCACGTCCCTCACCTTCAGGTTCTCCTGCATCTGGCTGGGGAAGAACAGGTCCAAGCCCACCTCCTTCCTGCAGAGCAGAGACCATGCACATGTCAAGGGCCACGTGCAGACTGATAACACGTTGGGGGCTGCAGCAACAAAGCAGGGGATGCATGGTGCAGCAGGGCTGCTCCCAGCACAGGGGCTGCAGGACGAGCCGTGCCTACTCACTCCAGGAACTCGAAGTTGGATTTCTTATCCAGCGCATTTTGAGGCATGTCCTTGTAAAACCTCCTGCGAGAAGGGAGTCATGTCAGACAGATGCTTGCGCATCCTCGTGCATCCCTGCTCCACGTGCTTCCCCCCAGGGCTCTGCCCCTTGAGCTGGGTGCTGGAAGCCCCCTCCTGCTCCCGCTCGCCAAGCACCCAGCAGCACGTACCTGAGCTCGAGGCAGCCCAGCTGCAGGGCCATGCCCTCGCTCACCTTGCTGGCGTAGTTCTGCATGTACTCGCTGCGGAGCTAATGGGGAGAAACAGAGCTCAGGGGGTGGGGGTGGGGGGTGGGGATGCTCACAGGGGTGCACGCGCTTTGGGATCCCTCCTTGGGGTGCGCTGGGCTGGGGGAGAGGTGAAGCCCAGCAATGGCAGGGGTGGGTAGGGGGCTCTGGAGAACCTGCTGGTAGAAGTAGAGAAGTGTGGTCCTGTCCTCTAGGAAGCGCTCCACATAGTCCTCAGGCAGATAGCGGATCTGCAGGTCGTACCTAGGGGCACAGCACAGCCCCGCTGAGCTGTGGGGGGCACACAGAGGGACCCCCACCCCATGCCCAGGTCCCCGTCCCCTACCTCCACTCGGCCTCCAGGTGCAGGCACTCATACTTCTCCTGCACCTCGCCCACCGTCAGCTCGGGGTGCAGCCAGTGGATCTCGTCTGACTTGACGTGCTTCAGGCGCAGCCCGTAGCACTCGGCCAGCTGGATGTCGGGCCCGATGCGGCCGCTCACCAGGATGGATCTGATCACCTCCTGGGGACAGGGATGGGACGAGCGGGACTCAGAGCCCTGCAGCTGCCAAGGGCTGTCCCCTCAGTTGCTGTGGTTTCACCCTTACAAAGCACCGTGTCCTCCCATGCATACCCTCTCAAATACAAACTGCCCCTGTGAAAGGGACTCGATCCCAAGCCTTCACATTCTGCACGAGCCAACAGATCTCAAAAGCGAGGAGGAAATGCTACAAACCAACAGCCCCTTTGCAAGACCACAGCCTCTGCTGTCTCTACCTGAGGTTCCGGAGGTGCCTTCAGCCCGCCCTGCAGCAACCCACAGCCTGCACATCTTGCCCAAGCTCTCTGGTGTGTTGTAGTGAGGGGTAAAAGCCTGACCAGATTGTTTCCACCCTTGCACCTCAGCAGAGCTACCCCTGATGCATAGCATCAGCTGCAGCACGCGGAGCATTGGGTGTCCCCAGGAGGGTGTGGGGACAGCAGGGACACTTTAGGATGAGAGGTGATGGCCTCAACTTGCACCAGGGGAGGTTCAGGTGTGATACTAGGAAAAAATTCTTCTCCAAAAGAGTGGTAATGAACTGGGAGAGGCTGCCTAGGGAGGTGGTGGAGTCCATCCCTGGAGAAGGAGTTGGGGAGGTCTCAGCATCTCTCCATGGATGTGCCCCTTGACATGGAGACACTATACCACGTCTGCAGGGAGATGCTGAGATATCTCCAACCCCTTCTCTACCAGGCCTTTGGGGTGGAGGGAACATGGGGGCTGCTGCAGATCCAAGCCTTCCACTGAGCTATGACACCATCTCAACCCTCCAAGCATCCCAGGACGTGGTTTAGTGGGTGTGGTGGTGGTGGTGGTGGGGCTACAGCTGGACTCAATGATCTTGGAGGTCTTTTCCAACCTTAATGATTCTGTGATTCTATTTAGGGACATGGTTTAGAGGGTATGGTGGGGATAGGTCAAGAGTTGGACTTTATGATCTTAGAGGTCTTTTCCAGCCTTAGTCATTCTATGATTCTATTTAGGGACGTGGTGTGGGCATGATGGGGGTGGGCCAACAGTTGGACTTGGCGACCTTGGAAGTCTTTTCCAACCCCACTGAGTCTATGATTCTATATGAGTGGGCATGGTGGTGATGGGTTGACAGTTGGACCTGATGATCCTAAAGGTCTTCCAACTTCATTGATTCTATGTTTACTCCATGGCATGGGAACTGCTCTTTTTTGGCCAGAAAGGGGCCTGCTGGGCTGCTGGTTGAGTCTAGATCATCTCCTTGCCCTCCAGGTTTTGGAGCCATGGGACTACGGGCGCTCCCTCTGCCACCAGATGGACAAAAAGGTCCCCACCACCCTCCCCATCCCCATGTACCCCATGCCTACATACCCGGATCTCCGTCGTCACGGGGCACTTGACCAGCTTGAAGTTCTTGCCCATGTTGAAGCTGTTGCTGTAGAAGCACACCTTGAGGATGCGCATCTCCTCCCTGTCCGCCTCCAGCGTCCCCATGCTCAGGTTGGCCTCCAGTGTCCCAGCCAGGCTGCGGAAGGAGCTGCTCCGTGGGCGGCCCAGGGGCTCGGGGAGAGCCGACATGCTCATGGCCGGGGGGGTGCTAGGGGCTGAGCATCCCTTCCCTGCAGGGAGACAAGCACTGCGTCACCAGGTGGGAAAACCTGAGGTGGGTGGGGAGGGGGGGTGGGGAAGGAGGGGTAGGAAGGAAATGATGGAGACAGAGACAAAGGAGTGCGGCAAAGGGGACCTCTGGAGCAACACCTCTGTGTCCAAGTTGCTTTCAGAGCGACATCTCTGTGAATGTGTCACCCCAAGAGCAATGCCCCTATGTCTCCAGCACCTCCAGAACCAACACCTCTACATGTAAAACGCCTCCATGGCAATGTGCCCATGTGGTCCCAGCACCACCAGTGCAAAACCTTTGCATCCCCAGCACCACCAGAGCAATGTCCCTATGTCTCCAGCACCTCTGGAGCAACATCTTTGTGCCTCCAGCATATTGTTACACTTCAGGAGCAATGCATTTGTGTTCCCATCACCTCCAGAGCAACACCCTTGTGTCCCCACCACCTCCAGAGCAACCTCGCTGTGTCTCTGTTACCTCTGGAGCAACAGCTCTGTGTCCCCATCACATCTGGAGCTACGTCCCTATGTCGCCAGAACCCCCGGAACAATGTGCCCACATGTCCCCACCACCTCTGGGGCAACACCTCAACGGCTCTATCACCTCCAGAGTAACATCCACATGTCCCCATCACCTCCAGAGCAATACCTCTGTGACCCCATCCCCTCCAGAACAACACCTTTTCATCCCCATCACCTCTGGAGCAGTGTGCCCATGTGGCCCCATCTCCATTAGCTGGAAAAATTGATCCCTCCTGCTCCAGCACCCCACACCCAGCCCCTCACTCACCCCCAAAATCCAAGGCATGCTTGTGCGTGCTCTGCAGTGTGGGACAGTGCAGTGTGGGACAGTGCAGTGCAACCCCCCCGGCAGAGCTGCATTTAGCAGAGGACTTTTTGCAGAAATCAGAGCAAAACGGGGCAAGAAGCTCGGACTCATCCGCACCCGGAAGGGCAGTAGTTATTTATATTGATTGGCTCTTTTATTTTTAGAGGGCAAAGAACCTAGAAGCCTGCTCAGAAACGTCCCTTGGGCCGGAACAGAAGTGGTTTGGCTTTTCATTTTGCTGAGAACAACTGGAAACCACATTTAGCCTGCGCTGATCTAACAGATCCCAAGCAAGTCTCGGTTTTCCTCCTTTATTTTGTGGGGATTTCTGGGCCGTGAGCAGGGCACAAGGCATGGCAAAGGCACCACTCACTCCATCTCTTTGCATGCAGCCGGGCTGAGGCCGGGCACACTCAGTGCACACATATCACCAGCAGCCAAGAGGCCCTTCTCAGCTGTGAAACAGCCAACATGGAAGCTCAGCCCGGGGGCCTCTCCCTCCCTGAGCTCAGCCCTTCAGTTACTCATTAAACAGGACCAGAGCTGTTTGCAAACAGGAGCACAGGTGGCCCACGGGTCACCCCAGGTCTGCTGCAGGGAATGGCCCCAGTCCTGGGAGTGGGGAGTAGGTGAGAGGGGCTGGGAAGGCACAGAGAGGACGGTGCTGGGGGTCTGCCCTGCAGCAGGTCCTATGGGGAGATGGAGGCAGGTGGATGACATCGGGACCTGGAGGCAGACGGGTGACATGGGGACCTGCAAGCAAGTGGGTGACATGGGGACCTGGAGGAACGCAGGTAGGTGACAATGGGACCTGGAGGCAAATGGGTGACATGCAGGGTGCTGCAGATAGGGCACAGTGCGGGTGGCACCAGCAGGGTCTGTGCTCTCCCCATGGCACTGTGGGGTTGTGACACCCTCTGGTGCAGCGGGGACAGTGTGACAGCCAACCCATGGTGCCCCAAGGGACGCAAGCAGGGGACAGGCAGCATTTCCCAGGGTCTGGCTTTGCTCTGATGGTGCCACAGTGCAACCACAGCCTGGGAGGGCACCAGCATGTGCACGTGCTCTGACACACACTTTCACACCAGGTTATTTCTTATTGCATGAGGGGGGTCTTGCGGTGCTGGCTGGCGGCTTCCTGCCCGCAGTGCTGAAAACAGCCATCAGGTTGAGCAGAATCAGCAACCCCCGGCCCAGGCCTCAGCTTTCCTTTTGGGGTTTGCCACAAAAGCTCCGTGCACAAAAGTGACGCCTCTCCTCCCAGCCTCTGCTTCTCCCCTCACCAAATTTGTTCACACAGCATCACCGTCCTCACCCAACGCATCCCCTCGTGTGGGGCTGAGCTGATGTCCCCTTCCCCTGGGCACCCCCTGCTGCACAGTCCTGCGAGGACCTGACCATGCGCAGCCCTTTGGGTGGAGAAGGGGACCCTTCCCCACACCCCCTGCCCCCACCTTACATTGGCACAGTGACACAGGCAGCACGGCTCTGTCCCCTGTGCAGCAGTGGCAGTTGGGGACAACCCGGCATAAAGGGACAGAGATGACCATGCAACGCTTCCACCACCAAGACCTGTGCCCCCATAGCCCCTTCCCATCCCCTCAGGGCTGGGACACCCCCGCCATCCCCGCTATGCTCTGCCCCATACCAGGAAGTCCCTCTGGATTCTCCCACGCACTCCTGAGACATGGAAAAGTTTCGTGCTCAGCGCTGTCCCCTCTAACCCTACCCCAAATCTCAGACACATCATGGAGTGACCCATCCTCACGCACCGGGGGATGGGTTGGACCCCCCTGGACCCCAGCTGGGTGCGACAAGTTTTCCCGTTCTCAGCTCGCCGCCCACCCCAACACCGGCGCAAAGGGCGAAAGTCTGTGCCCCATTGCTCCCTATGGGACACCCAGGGCAGGGGTAGGAGGGGGCGAGCAGCACTTACGGCGAGGTGGCTGTCCCCTGTCCCCACCCCGAGCTGACGGAGCTGCTGCTTCCTGCTGCGTGCGGAGGCATTTGCATAGCACCCAACAGGCGGCTCACGCATGTGCCCACGGCGTAGGTGGGGAAACTGAGGCATGGTTCACCCAAACCCCCCCACATTGCCCCAAACCTGCTGTGTTGCCCCCAACCCGCTGCAATTCTACCCCCTAAGTGCCAGCTTTGAGGCTGCAAGCCCTCCTCCTCCCCAAGCACAGGGACAACTAGGACCCCCCCACCATTTACCTCGTCCCTTCAGCAGGGTCCCGTTTCCATGCCACGGTGTGGGACAGACAAGGGGACCCTACAGCCGCCCGCCTCGCCGCAGCCCTGCCCCATCAGTGCAGGTATTTCAGTGACTCATGGTGGATTGTTATGGTTCCGGGGGAGCAGAGAGGCTCCTGCAGGGGTTGAGGCAGTGGCACCTATAGCATTGCACTGCAGCACCCACACCTGGAGGCTGCGCCCTATAACCGGGGCTGCACCACCCCATGCAGACCCACAGCACAGGCTTCGTTTCTCCTTCCTTCTGCCAGCCCCAGGGCAGAGGAATCTGGACACCAAGGAACGCTCTGGGGCACACCCGCCTTATCTCAAACGCCTGCTCCCCATATCTGCCCAAATCTACCCAGCTCCCATCCATCACTTCAGCCCTATCCCCAGCAGGGAGCAGGATGTCACCACCCAACCCCCCTCGTCATGCATCCAACCCCCAAACCCAGGGGTCTGCATCCATCCCAGCCCTGTAATGGGGCAGTAAGGAGGAGGAGAGCCCTGGCAACAACTTCAACAGGCAGTGTTTGTGCTGGGTGCCCGCTGGATGGGTTTGGGGTGCTGGGTTTGGACCTCACGTGACAGCCCCTTCAGAGGAAGAATGTGTTTCGCAAAGCAAAGGAAGTGACACATGCTGCAACGGTGGGACAGGCTGCCCCAGGGGGTTGGAGGGCTGCCCTCTCTGCTTGCAGACCCCAAAACCATTTGCAGATCCCAAAACCACTTGTAGACCCCCAAAATGCTGGCCCAAAACACCACTTGTTGGCCCCCAAAATGCTGGCCCAAAACACCAAAAACTCAGCCAGCTCCAACAAGCATCCATTGGACATCCTCAGCATCAAGGATAGCTCCTAATACATTTCCACCCATTTGATGCTTTGCTTACTACAACTACAACTCCCTTCATTGTGTCTACTACGGAGGGATTAAGCATTCCACCAGGATGCACCCCCATTTTCAGAGATGCACCCCTATTTTCAGAGACACACTCATATTTTCAGAGATGAACCTCCATTTTCAGAGGTGTACCCCCACTTTCAGAAAATCACTCCCATTTGCAGACATGGACGCCAATTTCAGAAATGCACCTACATTTTCAGAGTCACACCCCGATTTTCAGAGATGTATCCCATTTTCAGAGAGGCATTCCCATTTTCAGAGGTCCATCCCCATTCTCAGAGATGCACTCCTGTTTTCAGAGATGCACCCTATTTTAAGAGAAGCACTCTTATTTCCAGAGATGCACCCCATTTTCAGAGACATGCCCCCATTTTCAGAGATGCAATCCCATTTTTCAAGTGCGAAAACACTGCTGCGGGTGTTTCTGGCTGCAGGGACGGCTCAGGAAGCCCCCTCCCCCCCAGCCCCAGATCTGCACCGAGCAGCTGGGTACGGCGATACGTGCAGCGCTGCTGAGGAATCAGAATCGAGACGCTGCGCTGCCATCACGCCCACGGCCGGAGCTCGCTGAAGAGGTGACTCAGGCACGGGGGAAAGATCTGCGTGTTCTGTCTGTGCTGTGTTTCTGTCCCAGCAAGGGGACAAGGCAGGGCCATCTGGGCTCCCTACGAGGCTCCCCACCAGAACATCCCCTCCCCCTCCCACCAGTGCAAGGCAATGGGGAGAGGACAGCAGGGACATGGGCTTGCAGGCAAAATGTGCCCGATGAGCTGCTGCCAGCTCTCCCCTTGAGAGGGTCTCAAACCTGACCCCATTGCAGTGCCCATGAAGAGTCCCCCCTAAAAGCCTCCAACATCAGCAGCGACCACGTGGAACCTGCAGTTTTCTATCAAAACTTTGAGTGAAATGGGGCAAAATCAATCATTTTCTCTGCTGAATGTTTACAGCCTATGGGACCTGCAGGACCACGCTCCCAGGGCCCCTTAGGTGTGCCCTAGCCCTGCACTGAATCCCAGTGTTCTCACTCATCCTCACAATTAACAATGCAATTACCACTTGGCCAAGTAATAATGCAGCTACCACTTGGTTGTTTCTTGGATTTCCCCAAGCAAACCAAGGCAAGACAGCACGGAACACAAGGGCTGAACACACCAGGAGCTCCCAAAATCGGGCTGGGGGGGTGAGGGCATCCATGGGGGATGAGGGGGGATGGGGCTGAGAACAGCACCAGGGCAGCAGCAGGGTTCAGCCGCAGCCTTCCCCATCCAGCACTGCTCCCGCAGCTCTGCCAGCCTAAAAATAACCCCGAGCAGCACCGAAAGCTTGGGGAGGGGAGCAGCTTCCCAGGAACAGGGTGGGCGTATTTCCCGGTAACCTTTCTGCGCCAGAAGGAAGCGGAGGGCTTTGCAGCATCATTGGTTGGCATGGCTGGTACCAGTCGCTAGGCATCCCCGTCGCCAGGCAACCTGTGGGAACACGATGCTGCTCCTGCATCCTTGGGGTGGGCAGGGAATGAGGGCATGGGGCAGGAGCCCACCCTGTGCCCCACCCCACTGCATGCACTGCTACAAAACCACGCAGCCCCCAGTACCTGTTTCTGCCAGGCTGATGGGTGCTCGTGCTAATTACAGTCCTCATATTCACACCAGCTTCATTAAGGAAATTCATCTCCTCCAAAACTTTAAAATTCCTGGGCAGGCCGTGGCATTTTTGGCAGAAATCACACAAAAGAGTGCAAAGCTGCAGGTTCTGCAGCACAGCCCTTCCCCTCCAGCACCAGGAATTTTCAGAGATGCCTCTCCATTTTCAGAGACACACCCATTTCCAGAGATGTACTCATATGCTCAGAGACCTGCTCCCATTTTCAGTGATCCACCCCTATTTTCAGAAATGCATCCCTATTTTCAGGGATGCAGCTCTATTTCCAGACATGCAACCCTATTTTCAGAGATGTGCCCCTATTTCCAGAGACATACCTCCCCATTTTCAGAGGTGCGCCTCTGTTTCCAGAGATGCACTCCATTTGCAGAGATGCACCCCTATTTTCAGAGATTCATCCCCATTTTCAGAGATTCAGCCCATTTTCAGAGACATGTCCCTGCTTTCAGAGATGTACCCCCGTTTTCAGAGACAGACCCCCATTTTAAGAGATATGCCCCTATTTCCAGGGTTGCATCTCAAGCCCAAGCTGCAGCCCTGCACCCTGGAAAGACTGTCAGTCACCCCATGCTCAGAAGTCACCCCTGAGCCTCTTCCCAAAGCCATTTCCCCTTCCTAATGGCCACAATGCACCGCAAAATGTTTGTGCAACATTGGTAGGATCACATCCTGCAGTGCCCCTCATGTTATCTGGGCTGGATGCAACGTGGCTGTGTCTGCATGGTGGTGGTTGTGCACGGTGGTGGCTGTGCACGGTGGTGATTGTGCACGGTGGTGGCTGTGCATTGTGCTTGTTAGACGTGCACTGTGTTTGTTAGACGTGCACTGCATTAGTTGTGCACTGTGTTCACTGTGCATTGTGTCAGATCTGCATTGTGGCGGTTGCAGACTGTGGTGGTTGCGCAGTGCAGGTGCACAGCACTGTGTGGATGCACAGGGCTCAGGAAGTGGTGCAGCTCCCAGCTGTGGCCGCTGACTGAAGCTTCAATGGGGACTGGAAAGTTTCCCAGTGGCTCACGGGAGCTGTGCTATGAGCGCATCACCGTGTTCCTCTTCCCCCTTTGCAGCCTCTTCCCCAAACAGAGAACTGTGGCTGCTCCCTCCTGCAGTGCGCTGCCCCTATATGAACAAAAACCCCAAATTTTGCCCCCCACGGTTCCATAGGGAAACACATCCCTATGGATTTTGGGCTGATCCCCCTTCCGCTGCTCCTCAGAGAAAGGGACCTGAGCATGGCATGCTGCTGCAGGACAGAACGTAGGAACACTTCCCACGGAAGCTTCACGTCTATTCCTTGTGAGTAATAAGTGTGCCAGGGAAAAAGCAACATGATTCAGATGGCGCTTCCCCAGCCCCCACCGCCTGCACGAGCCTGAGCACGGAGCACTGAAAAACAGCTGAGCACAAAGGCATGGAGATGTGGAGCCTGGGGATAGCAGCACTGCACCCCATACATGAACCAACAACACCATGGGCTTGTGCATCCCTCCCTGTCCTTTGCAGACTGGGAGGCCTGCAGCCCCCGTCCTGCTTGGGTGCTCCTGCATGGACAGCTCTGCACTGTGCATCCCATACGGGTGCTCCTGCATGGACACTGCTGCCCCATGCATCCATCCCCATGCACCCAGGCTGGATGCTGTCCCATGAATCACACTGCTATGCCAGGCACATCTGCTGTAGGTGCAATAGGTGGAAAAGGGACCATTCCTGGGGTGTACCTGCTCCTTGCCAAGGCCCTGCCCCACTCAGGAGGGCTCTCACAGCTCTCCTGCTCAGGAAGCCCTAGGATACCCCCTGGCCCAGCCTGGCTGAGCCCTCCCCACCTCTCACATAATACCAGAGCCCCATGCCTGGTGCTCCATCCCACCCCCTGCTCTGGACAAGTCCTCCCAGCCCTGGACCAGCACTCAGACACTCTCACTCTTGGGGGACCCAGCAACAGGAGGGGGGACCCTCCCCACCAGGAGATGCAGGCAGCTCCCCACAGCACCACCCTCATGGGGCCAGGTTTGGAGGAGCAACACATCCTGCTTGGATGACCCATCCCAAAGCCAACGGCGATGGAGAAACTCCACCGAGCAGCACCCAGAGCAGCCCGCAGGCACCCAGTGTTGCATCAGCCCCTCTCGCCCTCCCAGCGCTCCCATCCCCAGGGTTCTCCCCGTGACGACGATGCTGGCACACACCACCCAACACTGGGGCAAACATCACAGCACCTCCCGCCCCGCTGCGGCCCAGCTCGCCCCGAGCACCGAGACGCAACGTCCCGCTCCCACTTCCTGCCCTCGGCTCTGTGTTTCCCCCTTCTTTTTTGGCACCGTGCTCCCCAAAGTGAGCAGAGCTGCTCACCTTGGCGCTGCCTTCGCTCCCACTGGCCCTGGGGCAGCGTGTCCCGTGCTGGAACCGGTGTTGAAACCACTCCTCCCTGCCGCCCGCTTCCGGATGAGGCCACGACGCCGGGAAGGAAGAGGAGGGCGGGAGGCGAGGAAGGCAGCAGGACCCCTCACCTGCTCACTCCCTTGACCCCATACAGGTTGGGACAGGTTGGGAATTTGGGCACGGGGCCCAACGTATGGGGCCTCTCCTACCTGGGAAGAGCTGGCAAGCGGCCCCCATGGAGCCCGGCGCTGTGCAAGGGGATGAGGAAGGAATGAGGATGGTGCAAGAGCCGCTGTGCCAACGTCCGGGGCAGCGGGGAGGGCTCTGGCAGCACCGCTGCCCTCAGCACACCGCCCCATTTGTGGGGTGCATTGGGGACCCCTCACTACCTGAGCCCCTCCGTGGTCACACAGCAGCACGCAGCTCCCAGCCCCACAGTATGGCATTGGGGGTGCTGGATACTGAGGGCTGCAGGAGGAGGAGGAGGGAAGGGGGAGCAGTAGGGTGCTCTCCCTTCCCCCGTCCCCACCACAATGCAGCACCGCGGTCCCAGCAGCGGGGTGCTATGGGGGCGGTGGGCACTGCCACATGGGCTGGTTTCCATGCAGGAAGCTGAGCACGGTGGGGGAAGAAGCAGGGCAAAGCCGCAGACAGGCAGTTCCCCAAAGCCCATATGCAGGCACCTTCCCCTCAGCCTCTGGCTCTGCAGACCGCACGCACGGCACAGCTGCAGGCAGCAGCCGTGGGGCGAATGGGTTCTAACTGGGAATTCCCCTCCACAGCCACCTCCTGCCCCATAGCATGTAGGTTTCCCTACATGAAGCCAAGCTGGTTTTTGGCATGGGGAGGGGTGACACTGCACCTGCTCCCATATGGATCCCCATCACTGGAAGCAGCAGCCTCTGGGGGTCCCCCACACAGTGCTTGGAGGGTCCCTGCTGGGTCCCGACTGCACAGCCCCACAGTGGGGCACAGAAGTGTTCCCTGCTGACCCCCCCGAGGTGCAAAGCAGCCGCCGGACACAAACCAAGCACCCCACAGCTGGGTGCTGAAGGACCCCTTTGCACCCTGAGAATTGGAGGAAAGAGTCAAGGCAACGGATGGCTTCAGGGCATGGCAACCCCCCACTTAGGGGCCAGGAGCACTGAGGGCACCGCTGTCCCCCTGTGCCACCAGCAGCACTCCCACGCACACAGAGCCATACTGACAGCCCGATCCCAAGCAATTCCAATGCTGAACAACACAGGGCCACTCCAACACAGGCCAACATCTCCCAACAAAGGGCAGGGGGCAGCGGGTGGGAGAAAGGCGTCCCCCCACCAGCAGGAACGGGGACAGCGGCTCCGGGCATCGCTCTGCCCAGGGAGGTGCACAACTCCACATGCACCTTTCCCTCTCCATGCACTCCCAAGGAGGTGCAAGTTTGGGACGGACACTGCGATGCCACTGCCGTGCCCTGGCCAGCACAGCCCCATGGAGCAGGGTTCGGTTAAGCCACACCAAAAATGAACCCAATGCACCAAAAACCAAGCAACCCTTCTCCCCTCAACCCTCCCTCCCCACCTTCGGCCCCGGACTCACAGGAGAGCTGGTTCAACAGCCTGCTGAGCCATCCCATGCTCCCGCGCCGAGGGTGAGCTCGTAGCTACGAAACGCCGGAGAGAAACAGGTTTCCCCCCCGCCTCCCCCCTTCCCCAAACCGCCCTCTTCATTGGCACAGAGAGAAGCGATAAAAGCTGACGGGATTTATTAATAGCACCTCTCCCATCACCAGGGAGCGAGCGGAGCTTTGGGAAAAGGCTTCGAGCAGCGGCTGCCGGAGGCCAGGAGGCACCAACTTACTTTTGGCCGAGAGATGGAGGGTCCGGGCGGTGGGGGGGGGGTCTGGGGGCTTCCAGCTGGTGTTGGGATGGAGAAGGAGAAGTGGTGCGGAAGGAGCAGGGAGAGACTCCCAGGAGCGGTGCTGGGGGTGTCCTCCGAGCTGTAGGGTGGGTGGCAGCGGTCCCCACCGGCTCGGTTGCTGCAGGTGGTTGCTGCCATCTGCAGGCTGGCCGACCTCAAGCTGGAGGAGCGGTACCCTTCGGGTGCCTGGGAGCAAGTTCAAGGAAAGCAGTTAGAGATGGGCTTTGAAAGTCCGCCCCGTTTTTTTTTTTTTTTTCTTTTCACTTTTCAGGGGTGAAAAATCCATTTTCCCGTGCTCTGAGAACAGCAGGGGGAAAGGCAGATCGCCCTCCGTGCAGACCCCAGTGCCGGCTGCTCGGCAGCGCTGGGTGATGGGGACACAGCACGGGGTGGCACAGCGTGCCCGAGTGAGGTTTGTGGCACCCAGGTGGTTTTGGAGGGGCTGTCACTACAAGCAGTGGCATCCCCACCAGAGAGGTGGTGGATGTCCCTGCAGACAGCCAAGGTCAGGCTGGATGGGGCTCTGAGCACTGATGGAGCTGTGGGTATCTCTGCTCGTTGCAGGCAGTTGGACCAGGTGGCCTTTAAGGGTCCCTTCCTACTCAAACAGTTCAATGGTTCTATGACTCTATGATTAATCTTGGAAAACACTTCAAAGATCACCCGTCATGCCCACCCCACCATGCCCACTGACCACATCCCTCAGTGCCACATCTCCACGGCTCTTGAACACCTCCAGGGACACTCATCCATCCCCCACAACGTAACCACTGACCTACTCCTGCTCATTGACCCCATTCAGCCCCTGCCTATAAACCCTGGGGTCTCCTCCCTCACCCAGCCCAGCTCACCTCATCTTTGTACCTTGGGACAGCTACTATGGGCCCACCCTGCCCAGTCGAGCTGAGATCCTGCAGGGGCTTGGAGCAACTCCAAATTCCCCTTTGAGGGATGCCCTTTGATTACAGCTGGCTCCCACCCCAGGGAAAACACCTGCTGTTGGAAAGAGGTTCCTTGGGCACCAGGTAGGACACGATGTCCCACTGTGCTGCTGGTGGAGGGGCACCCAGCCCACGGTAGGGGGTTGGTCCTGCATGGTCATTGAGGTCCCTTCCAACCCAACCATTCTGTGATTCTAAGACTGCTCCAGGATGCCCTGGGATCCACTTGCCTCTGGGCTGTGGGAACTGGTGGCATCGCCTGTGCTGTTGCCATGGGGTTGCCATGGTATTTGTCTCTGCTGTTGCCATGGAGAGAGGAAGAGGTTGGGAATGGGGGGCTGCTGCCAGGGCCACCAGCATGTACCTGGGCCCTGCAGAGAGGAGTCAGGGGTCGGACTGGCCCACAGCTCTCCAAGTCCTCCTCCTAGCACTTCTTGAAGCTAGGACTGACATCACCTCTCCCAAGGAACACAAGCTCACCGCTAGTATAGCAGCAAATAGATTTATGACTGATTTCTTGCGTGCACGTGGATACACACATATCCAACATGTCACCAGCACACAGTGCTGTAGAGGAAGAGGGCCACCAAGAGGACAAGGGCCTGGAGCAGGATGACACAGTGCAGCACTGCCAGTACTCCTGGGGGAGAGCATGCAGGAGCACTGGGAGCAAGCGGGGAGCCCCCCCAGATCAGTCTGTGCAGGGCCCATGCATGAGGCACCCTCTTCTTCTAATGCACCACCACCAGGGATCAGGCCAGGTAAAGATGAGTGGTGGCTGCCCCTGAGCTTCCCCTGCTGGGGGGTGACTGAGTGCACTGACTGGGACTTGGGGCCACAGCAGCCATTGTGTGTCTGAGGGATGTCACCATCGCGTCACAGACGTGGCCCTGTTTTGAGTGACTCCATGTGGTGGCCCTCTATCAGAAGAGCAGCTGGGAGGAGGAGGTGGGTAGGAGCAGGGTGCTCACCACGTCAGTCGGCCTCCAAAATCCCAGAGCCCAGACACCCTTCGGGCTGGTCATGTCCATGCCACCATCACAGGGCTGTGGTTAAGAGCTGTTGGTCATGCTGGTGGCCGCACACTTAATGTGACTTCCAAGCAGAAGATGAAGCTATGGATTCTGGCAGTCATGATAATCCTCCCAGGCCTCAGTGTTTGGGGCCGCTGGGACCACAGGGTGTGCTGCACCATTGCTCTGCTGGGCATAGTAATGCTGGCCATCCTCATGGCCAGGAGGCACCACACCAGCGACAAGGTAGGAGCCAGCTGGTGTCATCCAAACGCTGCCTGGGCACAGCCTGGTACGGGGACATGGGATGGGATGGGATGGGGTGGGATGGGATAGGATGGGGATGGGATGGGATGAAGTGATGTGATGGGATAGGGATGGGAATGGGATGTAAGGAGGAACAGGAGGAGAGGAATAGACTAAAATTAAGTAGAATTAAATGAAATGAAGCGAAATGAAATGAAATGGAGTGAGGTGGGGTGGGATGGGGTGAGGTGGGATGGGGTGAGGTGGGATGGGGTGAGGTGGAGGGCTCAGCTCTGCACCAGGCTGAGGCTGAAGACATTCCTATCCCTGTGACTCCATTCCCCTTCCCAGGTCCTTGCTTCCCAAGCAGAGCCCACCAAGGCTGGCACTCCCCACAATGCCAAGCTTGCTTTCTGGAGCACGGCATGTCAATAACAAAGAGCAAGCAGATGGACAGGAGGACGGAGCAGAGGGGCAGGAAGGGGCCTGACTCCACATTGCACACCTCATGCTGCTGCGATGGGCTCTCCCCATGTCCCCAAGAGCCCTTATGGGCCAGAGCATCCCAGAGCTGCCAGGGCATTCTGTCGGAAGACCTGAATGATGGTGCTGCACCTTTCCTGTCCAACAGCAGAACCTGCCGTCCCACCAGGAGATCCAAATTCAGCTGGTTGAGGTCACATCAAAAAAGACAGCACAGAAGCAGACTGCAAAGAAAAGCAGCCTCTGGAAGAAGCTTGCTATGGGAGAGACAAGGAGGAACTTCGAGTCCAGCCACCAGCTCAGAGCTCCTCAGGAACTTCCCCTCCACTTCCAACATGGAGGAACTCTCCAGATCCCTGATGGAGTCCCTGGACACCACACAAATCTGCCTCAGCCTGCTGGCCAAAATGGAAAAGAACAATGACAGTGGTGCTCAAAGGGCACACGGGGGCTACAGGAGCAAATACCCCGTCTGCATGCAGTGCAGTCGGTGCCTTGACGACAGCTGCCCACACCACAGCAGCTCCTCAGCCACGGCCACGCTGACCGTCTTGCTCTGCTCCCTGGATGTGGTGGTGCAGGAGGAGGAGGTAAAGCTGAAGGTTGGGTTGCTCTTTGAGCTGTCCATAGGTGGGAAGACACTGCATGCATGGGGGAAAAACATGTGGCTGCCCAAATGTTATGGCAGTGAGGAATACTGCGAGGGGTGCGGAGAGCCTCTGTCCAGAAGTCCCGAAGACTGGGGGATACAGAAAGGGGGGTCCCTTCCCACCACAGCCCCGGTGTGGCCCCAGCCCCCATGGGCACAGCCAATCCCCCCGGATGCCCTGGAACGGCTGCAGAGAGCAGGGATGGAGCCTATGCCCCAGGTGGAGTACAGGGGCCTGGGGCACAGCAGCAGAGCACAGTGCCTCCTCTGCTTCTGGTGGAGGATGAAGAGAGGAGTGAAGAATGTGAAGAAAGCGGGGACAGCTGAGGGCAGCAGAGAGATCAGCATCTGATGGCACTGTGGGAAGGGACCAGCTGCTGACCGCCCCTCTGCTGCTTGATTTTGAGTTCTCAGCTACGGTGTAGGGAGCACCAGCAATAAAGGGGACCGTGGCATACTGTGAGTATGGGTAGGAGTTTGATTTGGGGAGCCATTATCCCCCATTCCCCTCCCCACAGCCATACCAACATCCCTGTTTGCTACTGCTGCTGATGGTGACTCTCCATCGTGATGATGATCTCTCCATCACATTTGAAAAGTCATCAGGCAAAGTCCCTGAGGACTGGGAAGGGGAAACCTCAATCCCATTTTTAAGAAAGGGAGAAAGGAGGACCCGGGGGACTACAGGCCAGTGAGCCTCACCTCTGTGCTGGGAAGATCATGGAGCTGATCCTCCTGGAAAAGATGTTCAGGAACATGAGGAGAAAATAGGTGATTAGAGACAACCAGCACAGCTTCACCAAGGGCAGATCAGCCCTGACCCATCTGGTGGCCTTCTGCGATGGAGTGACGGCATTGGTGGAAGGGCAGCTGATGCCATCTGTCCAGACTTGTGTGAGGCCTTGGACATGGTCCCCCACCACATCCTTACCACTGCATTGGAGAGAGGTGGATTTGAAAGCTGGACTATTCAGTAGATAAGGAATTGGTTGGAAGTTCACAGCCAGAGGGTTGTGGTCAACAGCTCTATGCCCAAGTGGAGACGGTGATGATGGTGTCCAGATTGCTGTTCCCTGAGAACTTCACAACATTCTTTGCCATCCAACAGAGTATAAATGAGCAGGTTTTGGTATCGGGTGCATGGGGCATCTGTGAAGAGGGGTCAGGGTTGTGTTTGAGAACTAGGAGCCATAGCAGCATGTGGGCTGCACAACTTGGAACTGTGGAACAGGGATGCGGATCCTGACAGCTCCGATGGTCCTTGTGGGCTGGGTGATTATCAATCCCCAGGTCTCACCAGCACTTGGACCCCCTGTTCTGGACCCACGTCAGAGAGTCCAAAGGAGGTAGACGTGCCACATGGCCAGTTCCAGTGCCATGGGTGGCCAAACTGGGCTTCCTGAGGCTCTCAGCCTGTGGTGCCTGTCTGCAGAGTGCTGCTGAAATGCCATTGTTCTTAACAATCCCTTAAGTACATTACACCTACCGCAACAATCCTCTTAGAGGAAGCCGTCGAGACGGCTGACAAAGGGCAAGGTGTCATTTAAACACACCTAGGTGTTAGTCCAGATGGAAAGAGCATGGCCCAGGGCATGGGAAGAGGGCACAGGGCTCTTGGGCTCCTTCAAGGCTTTGTCCCACACTGCACATGTGTGGGCTCGAGCCACTGGTGGGGGGAGCAGCATCCCTTGGCCCCAGCCAGAGCTGCCACCAGCTCATCTCTCCCCATGTAGCTCCACATCTCCTGTCAGCCTTCCGGATGGAAGAACTGCAGAGCAGCGATTCAGACCTCAGCATGCAGCTCACCTTTGGTGCAGTCTGGCGGCCCCACGTGGATATGCTCAGCTCCTGCAGTTGACATTAAGTTTTGCTCAGGCTGATGAGCCACAGCAACCCTCGATGTGCTCATTAATAACAGAGCACCAGGTGTGTGCTCACAACCATGACCCCAGACAGAAGTGATATATCCCTAGAACAGGTGACCCATTGGAAACCCTTGGGGTGAAATCACAAATTACATCAAGAGGTCAGAAATGATGTGGCAAAATTCTAAGCCAGGACAACAAGCCAATCACTTCATCTCATAAATAATCTCATATTGAGCTCTCTGGAGCACTGAGCCCAGTGCTGGGCTCTCCAGTTCAAAGGGGACAGGGATGTGCTGGAGAGAGCCCAGCAGAGGGCTGCAGAGATGGTGGGGGCCTGGAGCATCTCCTGGTGGGGAGAGGATGAGAGCACTGGGGCTGTTCAGCCCAGGGAAGAGAAGGGGAGAGGGGATCTGATCGGTGCTGATCAATATCTAAAGGGAAGGGGTCAGAATGCCAGGCTCTTTTTGGTGGTACCCAGCGACAGGACAAGGGGCAACAGGCACAAACTGGAACCCAGGGAGTTCCATCTGAACATGAGAAAGAACCTCTTTACTGTGAGGGTGATGGAGCACTGGAACAGGCTGCCCAGAGAGGTGGTGGGGTCTCCTTCTCTGCAGATATTCCAAATCCACCTGGACACTTTCCTGTGTGTGTAACCTGCTGTAGGAAACCTGCTTTAGCAAGGGGTTGGACTTGATGATCTCCAGAGGTCCCTTCCAACCCCTACAGTTCTGTGATTCTATGATTCTGTAAACCTGGATGACTGCAGAATGCCGTGCTGGGGCTCATGAGGACATCTCCCTAATTCCTGGCCTCAGCACCTCCCTGGCTAAATCAGGTGGCTGCAGCACCGAGAGCAGCTTATTGCCCTGTACACAGCTCCAGTCGTGCTGGCATGAGGATAAGGTGGGGATCACCACGATTAGTGCTGAAGCCAACAGCTAAGAGCTCGCTGTGAGCTCAGGCGGCTCTGCTGGGGCAGAGCTGTGCCCTCCTGACTTGTCTGCTTCTACTAAGAGGATCTGGGCAGCCCAGTTAGAGCTGGGAAAACACCATTTCCACAACACCCACTTTCCTCCCTCTCTCAGAACACTGAGCAGAGTCGGGGTGAGCACCGCACTGGATGAGCTGCAGTTGAAGCAGGGTATCATCTGTGCTTCGAGAGAGCAGGAAAAGGCTGCTGGGTGAAATGCAGCATCTCTGCCTGCTCTCTGCATCTGGAGCATCCTCAGATGCAGCAGCAGCAGCCCTGTGGCCACATCCTCACTCTGCCCAAGATATCCCAACTGTTACAGGCTCACTAGAGGTTTAATCATGCATGCAGGACTTAGGGCTGATCCAGATCCGACTGCCACAGGTAACACCTTCATTGCAAGGGCTGCCCTTCACCAAAAGCTGCTGGGCGAGAGCAGGGGACAAAGTCCTGAGCAGATGCTGTTCTCCTCAGAGGAGCCCTGACTGCTGCCCTGGGAAGGCTGGAAAGTGATGGAGACGCTTCCTTGCTCTCTGAGGCATGGCCTCACCAATGCTGAGTACAGAGGGACGACCACTTCCCTGCTCCTGCTGGTTAGACTATTTCTGACCCAAGCCAGGATGCCATTGGCCATCTTGGCCACCTGGGCACTCCGCTGGCTCAAGCTCAGCTGAGCATCAACCAACACCCCCAGGTCCGTTTCCCCTACAGCCCTCCAGCTATTCTGCCCCAAGCCTACAGTCAAGCATGGGGTTGTTGTGGCCAAAGTGCAGGACCTGGCATATGGTCTTGTTGAATCTCATCCCACTGGCCTCAGCCCAGCGATCCAGGCCTGTCCAGATCCCTCTGTAGGGCCTCGCTACCCCCAGGCAGATCGACACTTCCCCCCAAATCTGCGTCATCTGGAAACTTACTGAGGGTACATTCAAGGATGCTGACAGGCCTGTAGTTCCTCAGATCCTCCTTACGACCCTTCTTGTAGATGGGAAGCACACTGGCAAGCCTCCAGTCCTCTGGGACCTCTCCAGTTGACCAGGAATGCTGATAAAATGTCCAAATTAAGGAAATTTAAACAGCTAATGGGAACTTCAGGATATTGAAAGAAGCACGTACCTGGGTTTTCTATCATCCCCTGACCGTCATACTCCCTCCTGTAGAAAAGCAAGTAACAGGAGTGGAAATTAAGAACAGAGAGGTGGTTAAATCTCTAACTGAGGATGGCTCCCCTAGAAGGAACTGCAAAAGTGTCAGAAAATGGTCTGCCTACCTTACAGGAACTGCAGAAAACATGCTGAAGGATACACTCAGGTTTCCAAATTACAGATGACACAGAACCTTTTAAACCTGAGTGCACCACCCCTTACTGAGGGTACACCAACGGAAAACATTTGGTTTATGGGTGCCTCAGCAAAAGGGCAAATGGTAAATGGCAATATAAGACCTTGCATTAGGTATTACCATCGGCAAACAAGTAACAGAAGAAGGGGATGGCAGCCCACAAGCAGCAGACATAAGAGTAGTTGTTCCTATCTGTAGCCTTTTATGCTGTACGGGCTGGTGCCACACTGTGGCTGTCAATGGGAAGCCTTGAGTTGGGAAGTAAATAGAGCCTCAGTTTGGAGAAAGAAAGTCTGGTAATTATAACCAGACACAGCCAGGAAAAACCTTTCAAGATGGGATGGGTAAAAGCTCATGTTAAGGATAATCAGTCTGCTCCAAAAAGCAATCAGAAAGTATTGATGAGTTATCTAAAATCAGAAAAACAACCTTAGATCCTGGGTGATGCTGGTTGGGAGAACGGTTACTTATTATTGAGTGGAAAACTTTATGGTCTACATGGCAAATAGATCATACTGGATCACTTAAACCCTCTGTGGGATGTCAGTACGTCCTCACAGCAATGGAAGCAACCTCTGGATTGCTTATGGTGACAAAGTGTTGGAAAGCTGGTGGGTGAAACACAGCGTGGGGGTTGTCGTCTTGGTTCTCAAATCTACCTACCCTGACACCATCCAGAGTGGCAACTGCTCACATTTCTCACGTAAGAAAGCACAAGATTGGGAAAAACAAGAGGGAATGCAATGGGGGATTTCACACTTACTACCCTCAATCAAATGGGATGGTAGAAAGAGTGAGCGACCTAATAAAAAGGAATCTCAAACCACACAACAAAAACCCCACGCACAGTTTTGTCATAAAACACGATGACCAAAAGCTTCATACGCAGCTCCCCCTTGAGCACAAGGCAGCTGCTCTCCTGGGCCAGCCCTGCCGATGAACCTTGAACAGGCTTCTTCTGCTATCAGGCTGGATTGAGATAGAATCATAGAATCACTAAGGTTGGAAAAGACCTATAAGATCATCCAGTCCAACCATCCACCCATCATCAATAGTACACGCTAAACCATATCCCTCAACACAACATCCAAACGTTCCTTGAACACCTCCAGGGTCGGTGACTCCACCACCTCCCTGGGCAGCCCATTCCAGTGCCTGACCACTCTTTCAGAGAAGTAGTATTTCCTAATATCCAGCCTGAATCTTCCCTGGCACAGCTTGAAACCATTCCCTCTAGTCCTATCACCAGTTACACGAGAGAAGAGGCCGACCCCCAGCTCACTACAACCTCCCTTCAGGTAGTTATAGAGAGCAATAAGGTCTCCCCTGAGCCTCCTCTTCTCCAGACTGAACAATCCCAGCTCCCTCAGCCGCTCCTCATAAGGCCTGTGCTCCAGACCCCTCACCAGCTTTGTTGCCCTTCTTTGAACACGTTCCAGGGCCTCAATGTCTTTCTTGCAGTGAGGGGCCCAGAACTGGACACAGTACTCAAGGTGCGGCCTCACCAGAGCTGAGTACAGGGGGACAATTACTTCCCTGCTCCTGCTGGTCACACTACTTCTGATACAAGCCAGGATGCCATTGGCCTTCTTGGCCACCCAGGCACACTGCTGTGTGAGATTTAAAGACTCATAAGACATTCCTTATATCAACTCAGCATGCCCACCAGCAATGGAAGCATCATCTCTGGAAGAAGCAATGACACAGACCAGCCCCCAAGCACTCAAAGAGACACCACCACCAGAACACAAGCACCCTCAGATGCAGTTAGCAAGGAATAAATTTATTTTTAAGACTTAAAACCATTATTTATTAATAAATAATTTGTTTCTCCACATGCCACACCCCACCATGGCAAGATGGTTTGGTCTTCCCATTCAAGTGTTTCCGCTCCCCCAAGAGGCTGGGATCAGCAATCACATCATTTCCAACAGCTCAGACAGAAACCCACCCAGCTTCACAGCAACACGAGTTGGAAACGGCGTTGGACGTACACTGAGACCAGGGCTGCTCTCACCTGGCTTTGCCGCAAGCCTGGCAGCAGCAGAGATGAGCCAGCCTGCTTTCCAGCACTGATTTCAGCAGATATTTTTCTAGCTTCAAGGTGCGTCACAATAAGGCACCGAAAATCCAGGACTCTCCAAAAGATAAAGCCTGTGCAGATAGGAAGTGGTTCCAGTTTTTCGGAGGCATCTTTCTCCTCCAGCACAACACGTAGTTGCAGGGTTTTAAGAGAGGAAGCCCTGCTTCCATGTGTTTGTAACTTCAATTTTGTTGTTCAGGGCTAGTAACTTAAGTTTTGTTGTTCTTATGGGCTGCAGCAGCTCGCAGCCAACAGATGCTGCATAGGTGCTAAGGAGACAAAGCGACACCCCAAGGGTGAGGTGGGACATCTCACAGCACGAGGGAAGAGCCAGGATAACACAAGCTCCAGAAAATCAACCATCCAACTGCCACTTCTGCCCCGTGCTGCCAGCACAATGCTGCTACTGAACACGGCCCACCCCACCAATCCCTCGTGAGAGCATGACTTACATTTATCTCCCTCCATGATTGTATTTCGTTGCGTTTTCACCAAAAACTGAAGCACAGCCCAATTCTTTCTGTGCACTTTTTGGGTGTTTTGGGTTTGTTTCTCTTCTGTACAACGTCAGTAAAACATACCGTGTATGCTACTTTATTAAATAACTCTGAAAGCCATTTGCCCCCTCTCCCAGGCGAGCCACCTTCACAGACACAGAGCCAGACAGACACACAGACAGACCGACCACCGGGTGCTGCCTCGGGGGTTTCAAGTCTGCATGACAATGATTCAAATTCACCAAAAAAAAAAAACAAACCAACAACACACCAAAAAATAAAAAGCATTAAATAGTAGTTACAGTTTGAAGGTTCCCTAAAGCAGGAAGAAGGGACTTCACCTGCAGAAGGAAAATGCTGTGACCGGGCGTCCATGAACCGCACAATGATCGGTGTGTAAGAGACTTTGTTCCCATGGTAGGTTACGTCTGCACAGTCTGCTGTGCTTGTTTGCTTCCGGATGCAGCCTTTCCAGAGCCTGGGTTTAAGCTACACTCTTCATTCAAGCACAGATCTTCATTCAATAAATTGAACAGAAAAGAAAATCAGCGTTCAGTCTTCACCACCCCACTCAATTAACTCAATTATAAAAATGCTTTAAAAAAAAAAATGAATCAATGCAAATGTGTCTTTTACAAATGGACAGTAAACAAAGATATCCCTGGATGAGACGTGCAGCTGCTGAGGACAACGAGCTTGAAAACAAAGTGATGTCCGGAAAGTCACCACGCACACACACACACCTGTGAGCTTCCTGAAGGTGCACACACAACCAACACGACACACATTAAGGTGCTTCTCCAAGCTGTGGATTTGCTGCTATCAGTGATCTGGTGGAAGGGTGACGTGCAGCCTGGCTGCACTGCTATGGAAGGAGAGGCTCAGGGACCCAGCAGAGCCAACCCGGAGCAGCAAGTTCATCCCACTGGAAGGAAGGGTTTGGTTTTGTGTTACACAGACTGGTGTAAGCCACATTTTGCTGCCATCAGAAAGCCCAGCTCGCAGGCAGGGAATGCACAAAGACAGCTGCAATGTGGTCCAAGTACCCACCACTTGGGCAAGGGAGAGGAAAGCTGCCTTCCCACATTTATGTTCCTTCGAGCCCTGATTCCTAAGCCCCCTAAGTAAGACGTTACTGTAAGTTTTGTGTGGCTTTAACCTCTGCTTTAGAAAAAAAAGGTGCGAGCATTTGTCCAAATAAATGAGTGCAAGAAGGCAGGACACGATGTGAGAGAACTGTCACCATCTGCTCCTTAAGTACCAGCCCAGGACGAAGGCTAAGAGGGTTAGGGAAAGACAGGAACTCGACCACAAGGATGTCCCCCTGACCTTGCAGAAATCAGCTGTTACGCTGGGTTTGGTGATAGATCAAGGTGCTTTGCTCAGGTAAAGCCATTTGCATCCCCAACCGGCTTTACCTAAACAAGTGCTGGGGATTGAGGTTGTACTGGGAACATTCAGCTGGTCTGAAATACAGTAGTAGTGACCTGAAGGCGACCTGAAGCTTGTCCAGCTTCACCCAAAACCATAGGCTTGTGTTGGTTGAACAGCAGCAGAGGCTGCCCCGTACCAGTCCCACCCTGGCTGCACTGGATACCGCGTGTACGTTGCCCTGATGTCTGTCCAGAGGATAGGTTTAGATCCGTGGTGATGGTTGAACTATTTACAGGTATTTGCAGCGGATATTTACAGTACTTCTGCAGACCGCAAGCTGATTTTCTCTTCCTCCATTCCTAGTCAATCCGGCGTGGGTTTCTTTAGTGAGAAGGGTCGTATATTGAAGTGCCTGCTCAGCTGGCTCACCTGGGAACAAGGACAGAGTTAGCAAAGCTCATGGCACGAGGAGGAAAGCTGGCAGAGCCCTGCTACCCCACTGTGTTTGCTTTCCCCATCATTGCCCGCACTGCATTGCCCCACTTCTCCACATTTCCCCATGCCCTTCCCAGGAAGGCTTTAGGCAGCTGAGATTTGCAGCAGCTGGATGAGTGCTGAAGAACAGATGCAATTAGGAAAAGGTTTCCTCTCTGACAGAGCGGTGCTGCAGTGGCACAGCTGCCCAGGGAGTTGGTGAGGTCACCATCCCTGGAGGTGTTCCAGAACCGTGGGGATGTGGCACTGAGGGACATGGTCAGCTATTGAGCATGATGGCTTGGTTTGAGCTTAATGATCTTAGAGGTCTTTTCCAATGATTCTATGATTCAATAGCCCATCCTGACCTAGAGCAGGCCAGGCTTATCCTATCCTGCCCCTTCCCAGCCACATCAGTCAGAAGCATCCTGCCCTGAGCACGAGCATGGTTCTACCCTGCAGCACTTCTCCTTGGCCCCTCACAGCAATATTTTTAACATTTGGCTTAAATTAATTTGATCATCTCAGATAGCCACGGGAGAAGTTGTTCCCTGAATGTGTTCATAGTTATAACTGGGGGTCAAGTGCTGGGCATTGACACAGGAGGGTTGCAGAGAGGAGGGTACCCAATACAAAGTTTTGGATCATCAGGTCCCTTTGACATCAGCCTGAGCTTTCACTGCGTCTTCTAAGAAATGAGAACACCACAAAGGGCTGAGAGCTGCAGTGGGAAAGCAGGGAATCTGCTATGTGGGGTGAGGGAAAGTATTCAGCCTCTCCTTTCAATATCAGGGTGAAAGAGCAACACCTGTAGAACCACAAAGAAGCAGTGCAGCAGGCAGAGGATAAAATCTACAGTGTGGCACCAGTGTTCAGTCACTGCAAAGCCAACAGAAAACAGTGCTGAGACCAGCAGCAAGCCAGGGCAGAGCATCTATTCCAAAATGATGCTCCCAGATTCTTAATTTGGGATTGTGTCCCAGTCACTGTTCTAAAACGCTCTGCATCACTATTAAGGTTCTTCTGTCCTGAGAGAGGAGACTGCACAGATGGGCCCCCGGAAAACTCCAAGTGGGAGCAACACAAAGTCAGGGGAGTAGAGAGCTGGAAAACTCACTGCAGGGATGGGCAAGCCTGAGCAGATGGGATTACACCGTCCTCAGCCCCGTCTCCAACAATGACTCCAAGACCAAATTTATTTAAAGCTTCTTAGCTATTCAAATCCTTCTCGCACGTAAGTCTCATTACACTAATTGGAAAGACAAGACAACGTGGGTATTACTTCCTTGCTGTAATTACAGCTCAAACTTGACTCGTGGAGGCTCTACGTTAGTGAGGCAGCACAGAGGGCACATGGCTACCCAAGGAGGGTGCGTGACATGGCAGCACCACGGGGGCCCTTGCCCTACTTCCTCAGCAGCTTCCTGGGGCATTTCTAATGGGATTTGGCCTCCTCTGAATTTGTTTTCTCTCTTAATCAAAATTCAGGCAGAGTTTGCTCAGACCAAGGGGAGCAAATCGGTCCCTGGATCTCTACACAGCCACAGAATCACCATGCTCCATGTCAGCTATGTGCCCCTGTGGCTCCAGATTGAGCTCAACCACAGCGACACCCACAGCAGATCAGCTTTTTGTACTAAAACTCCCAAATTAAACACTCCCGTCCACCATGTAGGCATCACATCCACTGCTGTGGGTATCTACAGGAGCCCTTCCCACTGCCTTGGGGTGTGGGTCACCCAGATGGGCAGACCTACGAGCTGGTTTCTAGGTTAAAACCACAGCTACAGTGTGCTAAACAGCAGCAGAGATGTAAGGATTTGTTTCAGGCTCCTGGATGGCACAGGAGCCCCCACCCACGTTGCGTGAAGCTTGCTTTAAACCCAACCTACAGCCCAGGTCTCACTCAGCTCAAGTTCATAGAACCATAGAATCATAGAATGGCCTGGGTTGAAAAGGACCACAATGATCATCTCGTTTCAACCCCCCTGCTGTGTGCAGGGTCACCAACCAGCAGACCAGGCTGCCCAGAGCCACATCCAGCCTGGCCTTGAATGCCTCCAGGGATGGGGCATCCACAACCTCCTTGGGCAACCTGTTCCAGTGCGTCACCACCCTCTGGGGGAAAAANAGGAGGGAAGGGGGAGCAGTAGGGTGCTCTCCCTTCCCCCGTCCCCACCACAATGCAGCACCGCGGTCCCAGCAGCGGGGTGCTATGGGGGCGGTGGGCACTGCCACATGGGCTGGTTTCCATGCAGGAAGCTGAGCACGGTGGGGGAAGAAGCAGGGCAAAGCCGCAGACAGGCAGTTCCCCAAAGCCCATATGCAGGCACCTTCCCCTCAGCCTCTGGCTCTGCAGACCGCACGCACGGCACAGCTGCAGGCAGCAGCCGTGGGGCGAATGGGTTCTAACTGGGAATTCCCCTCCACAGCCACCTCCTGCCCCATAGCATGTAGGTTTCCCTACATGAAGCCAAGCTGGTTTTTGGCATGGGGAGGGGTGACACTGCACCTGCTCCCATATGGATCCCCATCACTGGAAGCAGCAGCCTCTGGGGGTCCCCCACACAGTGCTTGGAGGGTCCCTGCTGGGTCCCGACTGCACAGCCCCACAGTGGGGCACAGAAGTGTTCCCTGCTGACCCCCCCGAGGTGCAAAGCAGCCGCCGGACACAAACCAAGCACCCCACAGCTGGGTGCTGAAGGACCCCTTTGCACCCTGAGAATTGGAGGAAAGAGTCAAGGAAACGGATGGCTTCAGGGCATGGCAACCCCCCACTTAGGGGCCAGGAGCACTGAGGGCACCGCTGTCCCCCTGTGCCACCAGCAGCACTCCCACGCACACAGAGCCATACTGACAGCCCGATCCCAAGCAATTCCAATGCTGAACAACACAGGGCCACTCCAACACAGGCCAACATCTCCCAACAAAGGGCAGGGGGCAGCGGGTGGGAGAAAGGCGTCCCCCCACCAGCAGGAACGGGGACAGCGGCTCCGGGCATCGCTCTGCCCAGGGAGGTGCACAACTCCACATGCACCTTTCCCTCTCCATGCACTCCCAAGGAGGTGCAAGTTTGGGACGGACACTGCGATGCCACTGCCGTGCCCTGGCCAGCACAGCCCCATGGAGCAGGGTTCGGTTAAGCCACACCAAAAATGAACCCAATGCACCAAAAACCAAGCAACCCTTCTCCCCTCAACCCTCCCTCCCCACCTTCGGCCCCGGACTCACAGGAGAGCTGGTTCAACAGCCTGCTGAGCCATCCCATGCTCCCGCGCCGAGGGTGAGCTCGTAGCTACGAAACGCCGGAGAGAAACAGGTTTCCCCCCCGCCTCCCCCCNTTCCCCCTCCTGTTTATATGCTCCCTTCAAGTACTGGAAGGCTGCAATGAGGTCTCCCCAAAGCCTTCTCTTCTCCAAGCTTAACAATCCCAGTTCCTCACGGAGAGCTATGTGCACTGACACCACCACTTTAAAGCACAGCATTTTCTGCCCCAAGGAGCAGCTCCTGAGCATCAGCCCAATGCCCACGTGCCAGGTTCACCTACCACGACCACTCCATAGTGGATGTGCGCCAGGGTGAGGAATGTAGTTAGCAGGTAGAGGAGAAGTGTCTCGCTGCTGGGTGCAAAACCAGACACCACCACGAAGAGCACCAGGGCTATGGGCAGCAGCATCCAGTTCAGAGGCTGGCAGCGAGTGCTGCTCATCTGACAGACGATCAGCTGGCACTGCAGGGAGAGAAAGCAGTCAGAGCCCTCACCAGCACCAACCCTGCAAACTCACAGCTGTGCATAGCACAGGGGAAAGTCACATACCTTCCACTCAGTTTCTTGCTCAGGATCTGCCTGTGTACCACTGTTACGTGCACTGTAAGCAGCACGAGCTGCTGGACCAGAGTATGGACGTGGGGCAGTACAGACACACAGATCTGAGATAATGAGCACAGGTAGCAGCGCTCAGCTCTCAAGCAGGATGCAATATGCAGCTAAATCAGATTTGGACAAAAGCTTCAGCCCCTCCCACTTTAATTTTGTCCCCCAAAAAGAGTGTGCATAAACACACACAATTATTTCTGTAGTTTCATGAGAGCTGAGAGCTGTAGCACCAATGCCTGTGATATTTGCAGACCCCACGCCCTGTTTTGCTGCTCATTCTTTCAGTCAGAGCAAAACAGATCAACTGTCACAAGTTAAAACTTCACATCTCCCTTCCTTCCTCTCACTCAAGCTGTGTTCTACTTCGTCATGGGAGGTTTCACACTTCCCAGGGGCTAAACTGAAGCATAAAGCAAAGCCACTCACAGAAATGTTAGCGAAGGCGGTTCCAACCATGAAATAGAAGAGCCTGGGATGGACCTCCAGGATGTCCATGGGCGAAACAAAGATCCAAGTGGTGCAGAGAGCAAAAAGCAACACTGGGGACACCAGTGGCAGCATGATCTCATAAACAGAGCGGTGCTTCAAGGTGTTATTTTTATAGGCCCTGAAAGGCAAACAGTCAATAACCACAGTCACATGAGGAAGAGGCAAACCTTCATTGGTAACCCCAGACCCAACTCCTGAATTATGTGGGCTGTGAACAACAGGACAAACCTGCAGAAGCTGTGGGTTCTCCAGCAAGCTGCTGAGCAGTCTGCACCCCGCAAAGTGGAACCCTCTGATATACAAAAGCCACTTTGTCATCCTGAAAACATTCATCTGATAACTAAAGAAACTGCAAAAGGCTCTGGGAGCTCTTGCAAAGGTGCTAACGTGGGAAGAACTTACTTGTAGAAGTTATACAGGCTCATCGGCAGCGTCACGGTGAGAGCACAAGCTGAAAGAGAAAGAGCCACATTACTGCCCGTGCAGAGGAGGCCATCGTGTGCACCCCGCAGTGGTTGTGCTCTGGTTTCAGCTGCTTGCAAGCAGAACAGCTCAGAGGTGCACGAAGAGCAGCTCAGCAGGTTTCCAAGCAGGTGCTTGAGATTCTGGTTCAGGAGTTGTTAATTACAAGCTAAAGTCTGCTGCAAATGGAATTTGAGCTCAACAAAATGAATTTTCAGTGTTTAAAAGCTGCATCAAGAAGCTCAGTGTCACGCTTTGAGCAACTGCAAAGTTTAATTCTGATACTGTCTTTAATGGGACCCTACAATCAAAGCGCATCACAACCCTTCCATGTTTACACAGCAGCAGGCATTGTAACAGAGCTGTAAATCTTCCTGCTTTTAATCACCTAACTCCTATTCAGAGGCACAAACCCAGTCCACGTACACATCCTGCCCTATTTTCCGCAAAGGAAAAGTGCATTTATTATTCATATATGAAAGTATGTGGCTGCCAAAGGAAAGCTCAGAATATCCACTTGCTTCAGTCTGATGCTTGCACTTTTCTTAATGTAACAACCCAAGACACGTCGGCTTGTAATTAAGTAGTAATAATTAGCCCCTAAAGAAAAGGGCCTGGAGTGAGGAAAGTTAAATTGAGGAAGATTTCTGAATAAGCCAAATCACATAAAGCAAAGATAGCTCTCCCCAGGCTCCACCTGCATTATTCCCTGCTTTGTTCTGATACCATTAGGAAGAGCAGGCAGCCCTACTGCAGGAAGGTTATGCACCCTTGCATTTAACTTTTGGATGGGTGCACAGAGGCAGGACCCCCAAAGAGAGCTGCTTTCCCCACTCCATAGCTATGTCCTCCCTCTCCACAGCAGCCCCAGCTTTTCTCATTACAGCAAACAGAACATCATTATAAAGTAATTAAGACATTGGGCTTGGGGAAAAAAAAGTTGATTTTTTAAAAGACAGGCTTCAACATGGAGTTTCTTACCAATAATCATTGTAGTGAATAGGTCTCTATATAAGAAATTAAACAGGAAAGGTGCATACCAGGCCTCTACTCCCACAATGGCTGTCACTATGTAGACAATTGAAATGGTCTGAAAGAAAGCAGAGGACAAGCAGGTGTGAGCAGCATGTAGCTCAGGGGAATGGCAGCTCAACAAGTGCACTCTGAGCTACATCACGTGCAGTTATCCCCACTGATCAAAGCTTAAAATAACATAAAAGCACCCCTTGTGTTGCTGCTGCTGCAGGGAACAACACAAGCAGGATCCGCTCCTCGCAGCTGGAGCAGAGATGCCCTTACACAGCTTGAAGTGTAACATGGAGATGCGTTCTATATTACACATCACAGTGATCAGCTCTGGATTCCTGTTATCCACCCATCTGCTGAAGCCATTGCTGGGAATGGGCTATGAAGGGATCCTTCAATTGCAGTGGTAGCCCTTCAGTTGTGTGAAGTCCCCTACCCCCTGCCTTCCTGTGCTAGGCAGAGGTCCGAAAGCACAAGCAATGCTTTTGGAGGAAGGGGTTAGAATATGGTCACAGCTACATTTTACCAGTGGAGATGATTACTGCAATTAACACAGCTGCTTTGGTTACTCTTCTTCCAGCTTGCTGCATTCCCCACCCAGGATCTAGCAAGCCAGAATACGAATGGTGTGCTGCTTGGTGCTGTACCCAGGCTAGGACAGGCAGCTGAAAGCAGCAGAGCTGAATTTTACCCATTCTGACAAAGGTCCTAATTGCAAAAGGCACCCTAAACTTCTAGGCTTGAAAGTAGCCATATTAGTGACTAAGTAGAGCAACAATTTAGGTAGTTTGGACACAGAGAGCAGCCAGGAACCAGGCAGAGGAAACACAAGGCAATATCCATTCTTCAAGCCTTGTTTCTTGCAGAAAGTCATAGACTACCCTGAGTTGGAAGGGATCCATAAAGATCATTGAGTCCAGAACCAAAGTTCCTTGGATTTAAGATTTGGAGAATCCCAGTGCCACATGACAGTCATTTATGAAAGCAACTGCAGCTCAAAGTGATGCCAACAGCCTGCTCCCTTCTGCACACAGAGGACTGCTTGTGCTGCTGAGTGCCTCCTGCTAAAGACAAACCCCCCCAGAGCACTGCAAAGCTTTGGGCCTTTCACACCTCAGCACTACACTCCAGGCACATCAGCAACCTGCTGAGCTTCTGCTGAAGGCAAGCAGTGGCTGGGGTGCATACTTACCACCTGGCTGATGTCATATCCCCAGGGCAGGAAGAGAATCCCTGTGTTATACTTCTCCCAATGGGAGAGGATGAATGAAAACAACACCACCCATAAGAGGAGGTAGAGAACGAAGACACTGACACCCGTGGAGCCCCGGCCAAAGGTGGAGTAGACCGTCACAACGAAGTACACACAAGCCCAGCTGTCCAGGCCATGGTCAAAAAGCTCTCCTAAGGGTGTGCTGGAGTTGGTCCTGCGAGCTTGTTTGCCATCAACACCATCTGGGAAGAGAGCAAGGAGAAACAGGAGTTTTTGCTGGACACGCTCCAAAATTGGGAGTTTTGTGGATACCTCTACACAGAGCAGTGGGTCAGTCTGCAGCTGACAAAGTGTGTGCAGCCAGCAAACAGGAACTCCCACGACCTCTAAGCTTTTGGAGGTATCCCTCCCCAGCTCTCCTTGGGACTGAAAAATGCAACAGAGGGAAAATCTGACAAGACTTTATTTGAAGCAGACCAGTGACAGAATTCCACAGATCACCTCCAAGCCAGTTCCAGCACCCTCCTTTAGCATCAGCTGCTCTGGGCCACCTTCCTTCCATCCACTTAGCAAAACACTCCCTGGAAACTGCCTTAGAGCAGGGCATGGCTGAAGCTCAGAATCAAAGATACCTCAGTAGGCTCAGAGATAAGCCAACATGCAGCTGCAGCAAGAACACAACCAACACAAACCCCCCAGACAACCAGATGAAGTCTTACCTAATGTGTAGGCAATGAAGTTGAGGAGACCCACAATGACCCATACTCCATTTGGAACGTGCTGGTGGTCAGGAGCTGCAGGGATCAGAAAGACCCAGGAGTAGAGAGCTCAGTGTGTATGCTCAGCGGGTTTATTTTGGCACAAGACACACAGAACAGAGACCAGCAGGTCACCAGGACAAAGTGCCCACACAACTCAGTGAAACTGAGATGGTAGCTCTGCAGGATGAGACAGCAGAGCTGTTCCACAACAGGAAACCTACGACTTCACTTTGCAAGACATCCTTGTCCTCTGTTCTCAGGTCACAGGATCTAAAATCTTGTGATGGCAGCTAGCAAACATGGCCCAAATGCATGCCATGGAAGTGTGTGCAGACCAAGCACTCCTCCACTGCTCACCCAGAGCACCAAGCAGAGTCTCTTAGGGATGTGATTCCATGACTCTACGTGGTTACACCCTGCCTCTGCAGCCACGCGTGAGGAATCCCCTCCCAGTCTGCAGCCTGCATCTCTGCCAATTGAAACTCAGCTCTTCCCTTATAACCTCTCCTCCTTCTCTCCTCCAGCACTCTCAGCAGACAGCCAGCTGAGCTGTTCACAACTCTGGGAGCCCAAAGGTACACCTGAGAAAGCAGGAAGCTGCTTCTTGGCACAGCCTCACGTGAGGATGAATGGAGGTCTCCTAAGGGCAACAGCAATGCCACAAAACATTGCTGTGGATTGACACCATGAACTGTTCTGAGCAACCTAACTAAAATATGGCAAGAAAACTACTGATAAGTGACTGAGAGTTATCATGCTGTATTAATATTTTCCCTGAGACATTCCCATGAGCAAGGAGACAACTTTCAGATTCATTAAAAGATTAACAGTGGTTCTGTTACACGTTTAAAGCTGCGCACATCCTTGCATGATGCAGAACAGTGAAATGGCCTTTGTTAGTTTGAAGGCAGGGCCAGCACGTTTTTGCAAGAGGGCAATTAGCTGGGATGCAAATTAAAAGGCTCTACTTGCTGACTTCAGGAAAGCAGAGTTTCCCACATTACCTTTTTCCCACACTCCTGATTTCAAAATGAGGGCGCTAGCCTTAGTCCATTGTGAAAGCAGAGCTGAATCCTCCTCAGATTTGGCCATTCCTTCCTCTTTCACTTGCACAAAGCCAGCCAGCAGCAAACGCAGCCAACAGGCAGGTGTCACTTGGACAAGTCCTCACTGCAGAGCCCAGAAACTTCAGCCCCTGAACGCCATCCCTTCCTGACACTGCCATCTGCTTGGAACACCCAGGCTGAAAGTGCTTTGCAACGAGCACAAGTCACAGCAGAGGAGGTGACAGCTCACACCCTTCTGATGCTTTACATCCAAACAGAAAAAGGCAGCCTTACCAGAAGCGTAAAAGTCAGGGTCGAAGTATGCCATGAGGAAGAAGTTGAAGACAAGCAGCAGGAAGCCAGAAAACGTTATGAGGTTTGGGGCCAGCCAAGTAGGGAAGATCTATGGGAAAGCAGCAAAAGAACAAATGAGCTCATTAAAATGTGCAACAAGGCTGCTCCCAGCTGCAACAGAGACCTCGTTACAATCATCTGGGTGTCAGACAACACTGCCTGGTTGCATCCAACATCATGGGCAGCACGAAGCTTCAAGCTGCAGCGCAGTGAGCTCAGGGCAGGCTGCCAGCTGGAAGGTCGTGCCCACTTAATTAGTCACACCCCAAAGGAAGCAGGTCTTTTCCACACAAGCGGGGCCTTTCAGCTGCAGAAGTCTTGGCAGCAAGTGGTGTTCTGCTGTCCCAGTCAGGGCAGGAGGTGGTCTCACCTTCACTATCGTGTTCCAGAAGGGATGCATGACGTACACAGACAGAGGGTTGCTGTCCACGGCGCTGTACTGTGAAGGAGGGGAAATAAAGGACAAGAAATAATAGTTAGGGCTCCAAGACCTCTTGTAGCAAGTCAAAGAACCTGAATGTCAAGGCTTCACTTGCTACCCAAGTCTTTGCATTGCAGAAATGCTTAAGCCGGGAGTGGAGTTACACACAGAGGACAGTGAGCAATCACAAAGGTCCTGCCTAAGAGCTGGTACGTTTCAGTCCAGATTAAACCCATTGGGATGACAGCTCTCACTGTCACACTCATCTCCAGTCACTTGGAAGAGACCTTCTCCCTCCAGAAAGGCAGAAGATGTTTATAGGCAAGAGCTCCAACCCCTTTCCCTTGTTCTGCAGGACCTAAATCATAGAATCATAAGTTGGAAAAGACCTCTAAGCCCAACCATCAACCCATCAGCACCACTAAACTACATTTTAAGTGCCACATCTCCATGTTGCTTGAATGGCACATACACCACCATACCACTGCTTACCCACGAGCACCTCCAAATCCTACACATCCCATTACAATTTAAGGAGCAAAGGGTCATTTGGCAGCCCCCAGCACAGCTGACCTGGGTTGAACATGGGGCACGGAAATAAAAGCCCCAAACAAACCATGGAACAGGTTCCAGCTCAAAAGTTACATTTCGCCATCACTTGGCTCTCAAAGCACCACAAGCTGTTATCTGCTCTCCAGCTCACAGCCTTTTCCCAGCCAACATCACTCTGTCTAAAGTCCTCTTCCCCAAGAATCACTCTGATAAGTGTCCCAAGAAAAACAGTTCCATTTACTACAGCATTGCTCAGCTCGTGTGCTCCAGGCGATGAACCCTGGGAGAGCGCCCACACAGCATCGGGCATTGGTGCTTGCTGTCACCCCATAGCAGGGGAAAGCTCAAGAGCAATGGGAGGGAGAGTGATCAAAGCCTCCACCCAACCTGGGACACAACCTATGCTCTCTATGAGATAAGGGGAATTTGGTTGTTCAAAGGAAGCACAGCAGCACTCAGTCCCCAGCCCTGAACAATCAGTATCTCCCCATACTGGTGCCTCTCAGAGCTCTTCTCTTTGGCTGCAAATCAGGTTGGAGATTAGGAAAAAATGTCTTTTCTGAGTGGTCAGGCATTGGAACAAGGCTGCCCAGGGAAGTGGTGGGGTCACCATCCCTGGAGGTGTTCCAGAATCGTGGGGATGTGGCACTGAGGGACGTGGGCAGTGGGCATGGTGGGGTGGGCTGGGGTTGGTGATCTTGGACGTCTTTTCCAACCTGAATGATTCTGTGATTCCTTGGAAACAAAGGAGACTGCCTGTCCGTGTCAGAAGCTGGAAAGTGGTTGTTTGGAGACTGAAGTGCTCCAGCAATCCAAGCATGCCTGTTTTTTTTTTTGCAAGATTTGTGAATATTCACATAGGATCTCCCACTGCATCCGTCATGGGCAGCTTCAAGCACAGCCCCGCCAGGCTTTCAACCAATGGGTGGAAGAAAGCCTACCTACTTCTCCCAGCCATCACAGCGCTTCTATCATTCCATTCCCACATTCCTAGTGGGCTCAATCCCACCTTTAGCAGATATTTCTGCTCCCACCAGGCCCTCCCTTCCCACCAGATCCCCATGACGGATCACTCTGCTTCACTAGGAGTTAACCAAGCACTGCTGACCCACTCGCCTTGATCTTACAGCACCAGCAAGCCCACAGGAGCTGCAGCAGAGCAACAAAACCCTGAGCTTGACACCGAATGAGACGAGGGCTAAGCCATGAGGAATTTCCATCCCAGCTTAGTGCAGTTTCAGGGGACAGAATTTCAAACACTTTATGAGATAATAGGATTTGGGCTAACTACCAACTAGGGGAGGAGAGCTGGAGACTGATTAAATCTCATTATCCCCATAACAGCCTGTGGCAAGAAAACAGATGCCTCACCAGGAGCAAGGCAGGGGAAGCACTCTGGAGTCTGCTCCTGTTTGGAAAGCACCCCGGGGAGGGTTCCAGGCCACATCCCAGCACATCTCTCCTCTCTCCACACACTGGGGGTAAGAAGCAATAAGCAGCTTTTCCCCAAGCTCCCAGCTTGTATGCAGAGCTCAAAGACTCAGAATGACCCTATTTTGGGAGGGTAATGCTCAGCTGTTTTGCAGAGGCTTACTGATGCTCTGGTTTCCTTTCCAGAAGGTTGGGGCTGATGGCCATGAGGCTCTAAGCACAGCAATGCTTCACTTATCACACATGTACCTGAAGTCCTCCAAGCTGCCTCATCCTTCCTGCAAACCAGCATCTCCTTCTCCATCCTGAACCTCTACACATCCATCTAATGAATAACACACACCATTTGTCCTTCCCCAAGTCATTCTTCTATCAGGACCAGCAATCAGGGCTCAGATTTCTGCCTTATTTTCAAGGAGGGAAGGACAAATGGAAGGAATTTCATATGCCCCAGAGGCTCCTTCTCAAAGCAAACAGACGGCTGTAATGGACACTGCTCTAAAACAGCACCGTGCACACAGACACTGCTTCTCCTTACAGTGGCAGGAAGGATTCACTCCCATGGGGTTTTGGTTCTAAGCTTCACAAGAACACAGCCCAGCCAACTTTGCAGCATCAATCTCACAGTCGGCACCTCGCACCCTCCCTGTGCTCCATCCCTGCCAGCTGAGCCCCCTGCATCCAGTCAGCTTATCCACATGCCCTCCACTCTCTAGCCTACATATTCACTGGCCACACAGCACAGGGATATTTCCCATCAGTACTGAAGTGAGATTTACCTCCGGGAGGCTTTTTCCAAGTAAAGTGGTGTCATTTGCTCTAAAAACCCCTTCCAGGCTGAGGCTTCCCCCATCCACCATATGCCATCTCCAGTTGTGCAGGACAACATTTCCAAACAAAGGAAGCTACAAGAAACACAGGCAGCACCCCAGCACAGCCCATAGGACACCACAATGGTCCCAGCTGCCATGGCACAGCACTGAGCTGGAGCCCATCATTATGGGAGTTAGGGACAGGAGTGGCTCTTACAGCTTAAAACCAGCATCAGTTATGCAAATGGAACATTTCTCTCCTATAAGGAAAGGCTGAGAGCTGGGGTTATTCAGCCTGGAGAACTGAAGGCTCTGGGGCGACGTCATTGGGGTCTTTCAAAACTGAAAGGGAGCTTATAAAAAAGACAGTCTGGTAGTGATAAGACAAGGGGTAATGGCTATAAACCAAAAGAGGTGAGGCTTAGGTTAGATGTTAGGAAGAAATTCTTTACTCTGAGAGCAGTGAGGCCCTGGCACTGCTGTGCAGAGAGCTGTGGGTGCCCCATCCCTGGCAGTGCCCAAGGCCATAGATGGGACTTCATGCAGCCTGGTCTATGGGAGGAGTCCCTACCCACAGCAGGGGTTGGTCCCTTCCAATCCAAGCAATTCTATGACATTCTGTGACTTCTTGAAGATCCAATTACACGCCCAAGGAAGAGATGCATATTTATAGCCCAGATTCTTCTAATAGCTCTCCTGACCAATAAAGCAATGCAGCTTTTAAGTAACCCAGCTACCAACAGCTGGAAGCACTTCATCATACTGGCACCCAGTGCCAAACACACAAAGGGCTTTGAGGTGGGCTGGGGGAGCCCCGAGGCAAGAGCCAAGCAGAAAGAGCTCCAGCACATCCATAAGGCCATTTCCTACAAATCTCCTTAAGTGCAAAGGGAGCACAAGGCTAAGAGCCTCTTCCCATGGGGCCCGAGGTAAGCCAAGAGGCTGTGAACTCGACAATCCACAGCAACTGTCATCAAGCAGAGCTATGCCAGCACAAACAAGCCACGTTTGCACTATGCCCACGCTCTGCTGATGCATTACAAGCCACATCGTGCTTTAATGGTACTTATTAACTTGAGTCCTGCTGATCTCCTCTAAGGTCAGTTCTCAGGCAGGGTAAGAATGGAGCACGTTGGCAGCGGTGAGCAAAGGATCGTCGCGTGAACCGAGGGTTTGGCTCGGAGGGATGCCAGCATCCCCAAGCCTTACCCAACACTACCAGCCTCAATGCTGGCACCATATCCCCATTTGGCCATTTTTCAGTCCTCATTCTGTAGAGGTTAAATATGCAGGGACTCTAGCAAAGGCAGAACTCTCTTCCTGCGTGAACTCCTTTCCTACAACACTGAGAAGCCTTGCTTGCACTCTCCAAGCTCCACAGGCTGTGCAAATTAAATTGGGAAAGCAGGATTTCTGCCCTGCCCACAGCCTCTCGTGGTCAGAACCACAGCTGCTGAGACTACCCCTGCCTTCTGCAACACACCTATAGGACCACTCCTGCAGCAAAGCCACTGAGGAGAGGCTCATTCTTCCCTGGCGACAAGGAGGCAGGAAAGGTGCTCAGGAGTGCACAGCAGCAGTGCTCGTTGGGACAACAGCTTTATGTCACAGCAGATGTACTGCAGAGGTAGAAAACACGCAGCGGGATGCACAGCACCAGTAAAAGCCATCCAGGCAGAGCTGATACCCAGAGCCGGCCGCACGCTGGGTGCTGCAACCTGCCTATTTCAGCCACATCCAGGAGCTCGCTGTGTTTGGGAGTGTTAAATATCCATGGCTGCAGAAAGGCTGCACAGATGGTGAGCACGGGGTGGGATCAGGGGCCGGTGGCAGGGATGCAGCTCGAGGAGGATCAGCCAGCAACAAGCTCCTGGAACAGGGAATCAAGGGATGAGGGCAGGAAGAAAAAGCACAAACATTAATGTTATAACGATGTCGCAACAACCACCAAACCTTCTTACTCCTGCTTAAAGCATCAGGGCTGATGTACACAAAGGGGAATGAGACCTCAAGCTGACAGATCTGGGAGCCTGCTCCTGGTGCCAAAGAGAACCGGGGGAGCAGTTCGAGTTGGTGTGGAAAGAGAATTCATTGTGATTCCCCTAAAAAGAAGTCAGTCCAATTTTTAACTGTACCTATCAAAGGAAAACACAAACCAACGCACATCAGGAGATGACTGCAGATGAAGCAAGGCACCTCCAGGAAGGAGGGGGAGGGCTACCTTCAAGTTTCAACAGAGGCATTTTGAGACAGAGACAAATAAAACACTTTTTTCCAAAGCACCTAACCTGACTCTGTCTCTTTTCTTCCTTTCTGCAAAGAGGAGATTCATAATTAACAAAAATACAGCAAAATATGCATTGCTATGCAAGCCCTGGCAGCTGCTTTGTGCGGGGCTAGAAGCGCAGCGAGTCGGGGCAGTTACACAAGCCCTAATAATGGAGCCATTTTGTGAGCCAGCCATGGGAAGGGAGGTGTCAGTTTCCACAAGGTTTTTCTTCCGAGCAGCCCCAGAAGCCAAGTGCTCGCTGTTAAGTAGCAGAGAAGTGACTTTCAGGATGGAGTTCATTGCAGCTGAGATTCAACAGGCAACAAAACACCTAACAGCAGACTTTCAGTGCCACTCAAAAGACCTGAGGTGGACTGATCCTCCCTTTGGTTTCCCATACTCCATAGCAAACGGGAACGTTGCTCAGAAGCTACAACCCCTCCACATTAATTACATTAATTGCCCAACATCCCTTCCCCGCCCAACAGAGGGCTGCTGTGGTAGAACACACACACATCACCTCCTGGAGAGTCATAGAGTCATGAAGGTTGGATAAGACCACTGAGATCACCAGGTCCAACTATCAGCCCATCCCCACCATGCATGCTGACCCACATCCCTCAGTGTCACATCTTCATTGCTCTTGAAAGAGCCACCACCTCTGCAGTACGTAACCTACACTATATTTAAACCCGTTTAACACCATGGGCCAGCCCTGCCACTCTGAGAGCCAAAAGCTTTGGGCCACAAATTGGTATCCCAAAGGTGAGCTGCTCCATCCTTATGTGTCATCGCAGCCATCGATCTGGGGATGGGATCTACACCGACACTGAGCAGGACAGCAGTGGAGGAAGGTGTGTGCAAAGATCTACCAGGCACCCAAAGCAAAAATGCAAAGTAAAAGACAGATCCTAGAATCATTTGAGTTGGAAGGGACCTTTAAATGTCATTTAGTCCAACTCCCCTGCAATGAACCCACAGCTCCATCAGTGCTCAGAGCCCCATCCAGCCTGACCTTGGGTGTCTGCAGGGATATCCACCACCTCTCTGGGCAACCCGTGCCAGAGCTTCGTGGAATAGAATCACAGGATCATTCAGGTTGGAAAAGACCTCTAAGATCACCAAGTCCAACCTCAGCGACCTCTATGAAGCTAGAAATGGGCAAAATGGGAATCCCCAGACAAAATGTGCTTCAATACCTTTGGTACTGAATTTGGCAGAGGTTCAAAATCCTGAATTTAACAAAGAAAGAAGAAAAGCATCTCTATCTTCTAGCTGCTCACCTTAACAGTTGTGAAATCTGGGAGTACTCGGGGGCTTAGGGCACCCTGTGCAAGTGGCTGTTTAAAGGCAGGCACACGCAGAGCCTCAGAACAATTAAAGGAGCCGTTGGGGATGAGTTAAGTGATTCAAGAACAGGGCTCAAAGGGCTCTCTTCTCCTGCACCACACCTTTTCTGCTAAGGACCCTGCAGGAGAAGCCAAGCAGCAGCCTCAAGCCTCTCATCCACGTTGCTAACATCAAAAGCCTCTCTTGCTGCTCTCACTACCAGCTGCGTTGTTGTTCCACTGGTCTGAAGAGCCACTGGCACACATCTGGGTGTGTGCAGAGATCTCTTCAGGGCTCGTATTTCCAGAGGAGCCTGTGTGAGGCTGCCAGGACAGCTTCCAGCCATCTGCTGCCTGCAGTGCAGCATCTGCAGCCCCGCTCTCCACAGCACATGGATCTGAAGGGAAGAGGATTTCCTGGGGCAGGACAAGCATGCTCAAAGCACCCACGTACCTGTGTGCCCGTGCCTCTACCTGGGTGATGCTCACACATCAGCATCCTCCTGTTTGGATCTGGAAATAAGGAATCAAGTTTTCATGCAAGAAAACCCTACAATAGCTAGTGGCAATTCTATCATATAAGGAGATACGTGATTCTCTACACAATTTTCTCCTCACAGTGTCAGCTCTAACAAATAGTATTTTAAGTGGCACCTTACAGAACACCTTTCTCACTGGGGTAACAGCCCAGCACTTCCTGCCATAAAACATCTGCTATGTGGGAATGTGCACAGGGCCACAGGGCTCACTTGCTCTGCAACAAACAAGACACCTCCTCCTCCAGGAGTGCACAGCTGGAGAAGCTTCTTTCTTTCCATCTCCTATGCAAGAGACATCACCCATTACAGCTTGAGCTCTCCATGCACAAGTGCATGCAAGGCGCTCAACAAGTGCTGGGACCTGCTGAGGCCCCAACACCAGACAATGGCACAACTCGCAGTGCTGTCGCCATCCTCAGCCCAGCAAACATGACAGCAACACTATGAGGGCTTTGTTCCGCTGCCCACGCAGGTAAGGAGACAAAAAGCCTTTCAAAAGAGCAAGGGAGAGCGGGCAGCTGCCAGCCTCCTCCGCAATGCTGCTGCTGTCATCACTGCCCCCTGCACAGAGCACGGGCGCAGGCATGGAAGGATTTCAGGGTGCAGCATTTCCCAAACCCCCAGTTCACTTTGCTCTCACACAGCTTGCTCCCAAAGCGTCCCATCCCACCTTTGGACCCAAGCAGGACACGTGTCATCACCTCCCCTCTCGGGGTGCAGCTCCCGTGCCATGCAGGTGCAGTGCTCCAACGCCCTGTTTTCCTGTCTCCCCCTGACCACGGGGCATGAATCACCCCCAGCAAAGATAACACGGGGCCAGGAAAGTCTGCAGGAACCTTGGGACACGTGACTGGAACCCCAGAACACTGTGACCAGCCATGGAAGTTGGCACTATCATCAAGCCACAGCACTCCGCCCTCATCCAGTTTCCCCTTCTGCAGCTGCTCCTGGCACTGTGGCAGCCCCCAGAAAAGAGTCCCAGGAGCTGCAAAGACTGCATGCAGCTCATCGAGATGCACAAGAAGCAGCAATATCAGCGCAGCACGCAACACACAAAGCGTCCTTCCCCTCTCTTCTGCATCCAGCTCCAGGCACCACACTCAACAAAGCTTGCACAAGGGTTGTTCGGGTTGCTCTGCAAAAAAAACAGGACTTGGGGGCAGCCTGGAAGGAAGAAAGGTCTTTTTTCCTCGAGAATGCAAAACAGGAGCAGGCATCTCTGTGAATGTTCCAGACGGACCCACTTTCCCCTCTGATCACTGTTTTATAGAAGCTTGCCAGAAAGCGATTTGCAGGCTGGCTTTTAAGAAACAGATCGTGACTTCTGGCATCCAACTGCAAGGTTCGCAGCCCTGAACAGCAGAGCCTGGCTGAGGGCGTTCAGTGCTGAACAGTAACAGAGCACCTGGTTTTGGCCAAAGACATTCAGTATTCAAACAGGAAGGTCAAGGCATGCATTGCTCTGCAGCCTTAATAACAAACCCTCCTTAATAACAAGCCCTCCAATCTGCCAGAACCATCAGTCCTCTGCACCAACCTGATGAGCAGGAGGAAATACAGGAGCAGACTCACATAGGATCTGTTTGGCTTTCTGACCACTGTGACCAGCATCTCCTGGGGAAGCCTCAGCACTATCAGACAAGGGGGTAAATCTGGTACAGCAGAGAAACCTTTCTGTCCCATGGATTAAGTTATATCCAAAGGTATGTGCCCAAATCTCTGGGCAGCCTGGTCTGGTGGTTGGTGACCCTGCACATAGCAGGGGGGTTGAAACCAGATGATCACTGTGGTCCTTTTCAACCCAGGCCATTCTATGATTCTATGATTCAAACAGCACAACCTCCTGCTGAAGAAGTGACAGAGGTACAATTAAAGGTTAAGCCAACGCTGAACACTTTGCTGCACAACCCCCTTGTACACAGGAGCACTTCAGTGTCCCAACAAGAGCAGATAAAGGGCAGAGAGGCTGATAGAGGATGGTTCCCTCCACGTCAGCCCCACCAGCACCCAGCCAGAAGGCACACACCTACCTCCTCAGCCAGAAACGTGCACACTGCAAAGCTGAAGCCATCTGGCTCCCAGCTCACCATCTGCACTCCTGGCAGCCACGGGAGGAGCAAGAGCTGGAGGAAGCAACCTAGCAGAAAGCTCTTCTGCTCCAGGAAAACCAACCACCACCGCTGGGAGAGCAGGGATGTGCTCCTTCTCTGTTGCCTCCTCCAGGCTTTTCTCCAAATCTATAACACGCTGGCCAAAGCAGCAACAGGAACAGGGGAACTCCTGTAGCACAGGTTTGCTTCTGGCTGTGCATCACCTTTTTGGCTGGTCCCACCGCTTTCCAGCTGTGGGTACGTACTCAAGTTACACGGCTGAGGTTTAACACATGATGCCAAGAAAGCCACGCAGCAAAAGCTAAAATGCTCTCCTGACATTTTTGTATTGACATCCATTCACACATACCCCACTCTGCACTCTCCTTAGGAGCATTTTACACTGTTACAGAAGTGTTCTGGCTGTACCCAAAAGGGAAACCAGCTTTGCATCAGCAGTGACAGACCCAGGGTCACCAGGTAAGGAAAGGGCACAGGAGGACAAGGTGCAATGCCCACAGCAAGGCTGGAACGAGCCACTCAGTATCACAGGGTTGTGCCGCTTCATCAAGGCTAAAATAGCATAGAAAAACAAACTCCCAGAGCAAACAAGACAAGCAGAGCCCTGCCAAGCAGACAGAGGCATCATACAGCACACACGATGTGCTTTGAGCGCTAATTGTGAACCTCCCTGCTTTTATCAAAGTCCTTATTGACTGAATAAAACCACAATCTTTCAAGCAAGGCTACTCCAGGCAGCGAGACCACAGTCCTGCCCCTGGAGCACACGCTCTGCTGGCTTCTGCCCCTTGGTCCAGCTGGGAATGGAACCTCTGTACCAGCAATGCTCACACGTTGCTTATAGTGGTGGAAAGTGAGGGTGGAAAAGGAGGGCATGAGCAAGCCCCAGCCATGCTTGAATATATAGACTGCTCCAGGAGGAGAGCAGAGCAGCATGGACAGCACTACCCAGCTCTACAAGCAAGCTTGTTACCTGCTTTTCTCCACATATGCATTGAAACTGTTTTAACACTCCCAGCATGCTTACACAGAATCATTAAGGTTGGAAAAGAAATCTCATGTCTTACTGTCCACCCACCATCACCATGCCCACTTAGAGAATCACAGAATTATGAAGACTGGAAAATACCTCTAAGCTCACAAAGCCCAACCCAACCCACCCCACCACACCCACTGACCACATCCCTCAGTGCCACATCTCTATCTTCCTTGAACACCTCCACGGATGGTGACCCCACCACCTCCCTGAGCAGCTGTGCCAATGACTGACCACTCTTTGAGAGAACAGATACTCCCTAATATACAGCCTGAACATCACGCCCCAAGAGCCCCCAGAAGGACAAGAGCACCACAACTGACACTTCATATGATCACAGCATCCCCCTTTGTGGGGCAGAGCCCCATGGAAACTACCTTCCACCCTCCCCCAAGCATAAAGACCCGCAGCAGCTTCCACAGCAGCAACAGCAGCAGGACTCCTCCATGGCACAAAGACCCACAGCCAAAGGACCTCACAGTGTCATCCTCCCCCAGCCAAAAGACCCCACAGTGTGCACTCCACCCCTCCCAGCCAAAGGACCACACAGTGTGCACTCCACCCCTCCCAGCCAAAGGAGCACAGTGTCCCCATTCCACAGCCAAAGGGCCCCACAGTGTCCCCACTCTCCCCTTCAGCTAAAGGACCCCACAGTGTCCCGCTCCCCTCCCAGTCAAAGGGCCCCACAGTGTCCCCCCCACCACAGCCAAAGGGCCCCACAGTGTCGTCCTCCCACCACAGCCAAAGGACCCCACAGCATTGTTGTACCCTCAGCCAAAGGACCCTGTTTGTGTCCCCCCTCCAGCAGCAGGACCCCGAGCCCCAGACCCCTGCATTCTCCCCACAGCCCCACTCATTCCCGACATCTCTCCCCCATTCAGGCTCCCACGGCTCCCAGGCCACGCTCTCGGCAGCACTACCTTATACTTGCTGAAGCCGGCCAGCTGCTCGGCCGTCACGTACTCCATGGCGCCCGCACCGACCCGACCCGGCCGCCCCACGCTGCCCCACGCCGCGCCCGCTCGGCCCCCACCGGCCGCCGTAGGCCGCCTCCCGCCGCCGCATCGGCCCACCCGGCGTGGCCGTGACGTCACTACGCCGCGCCACCTCCCACCGCGCGGCGCCGCATTACCCAAGCGCGCCCCCTGGCGGCGGGGAGGGCTCTCTCCGAAATCTTGTTTTCCATCGCGTCGAAGAACGGGTTTGGGTTAGAACGGAACTTAAAGCCCACCCGTGACATAGGGACACCTCCTTTAGGGCCCCACCCATGGCCTTGGGCAGCTCCAGGCATGGGGCACCCCAGCTCTCTGGGTAGCAGTGCCAGTGCCTCACTGCCCCCTGACATCTAACCTAAAACTGGTTTAAAGCCATCCCCCCCTTGTCCTGTCACTACACCCCCTGACAAAGAGTCCCTCACAGGTTTCTTGAAGCCCCCTTGGGTACCCCCGGGCCCTGCTACAACAAAATGAAGGTGATCAGGGGCAGAGCTGCACGCAGTGCTTTGTTGAATGCTCATTTTAGGAAAGGACCAGAGGAAAGGCAACATCACACCCATTTTAAAAAGGGTAAAAAGGATGACCCTGGGAACTACCAACATGTCAGCCTCACCTCTGTGCTGGGGAAGATCATGGAGCAGATCCTCCTGGAAGCTGTGCTAAGGCACGTGGAAGGCAGGGAGGTAATACAGGAGAATCAGCATGGCTTCACCAAGGTAAAGTCCTGCTTGACCAACCTGTAGTGGCCTTCAATGATGGGGTCATTGCATCAATGGACAAGGGAAGAGCCACTGATGTAGTCTGTCTCAACTTCAGTAAGGTCTATGAAACGGTACCCCACAACACCCTTCTCTCCAAATTGGAAAGATATGGATTTGATGGGTGGACTGTTTGATGGATGAGGAACTGGCTGCAAGATTGATTCCAGAGAGCGGTGGTCAATGGCTCCATGTCTGGATGGAGATCAGTGATGAGTGGCGTCCTGCAGGGGTTGGTGCTGGGGCTGATACTCTTTAATATCTTCATCAGTGACATCGAAGGTGTGGTCGAGTGCACCCTCAGCAGGTTTGCTGATGACAGCAAGTGTGGGGTGCAGTCAACACACCAGATGGATGGGATGCCATCCAGAGGGGCATAGACAGGTTTGAACAGTGGGCCCAGGAGAACCTCATGAGGTTCAACAAATCCAAATGCAAGGTCTGTACCTGGGTTGACGCAACCCCCAGTATCTCCAAGAGGTGGATTTGGTGGTTGTGCTGTCACATGGGTGCGGAATTGACTCCATGGCCATATCCAAGGAGTTCCAGATACCAGCTCAAATTTCCAGCAGCTGCCAAGTTTCACTTTCAGACACGGCTTCAGGGAGCAGAAGGCCTTCCCCTGCCCCACCTGCAGGAAGCTGCAGCTTCTGCAGAGGCTCCAGCCTTTATAAGAGCAGGGTCAGAGCCAGGCTCAGAAAGCATCGGGGCTGTGGAGCACTGAAAGTGCAGGTAGGGCCTGGCTGCGGTGCCTGGGGTGGGGCAGGGGCATTCACACCCACTGGGAACCCCTTGGTCCTCTGCTTGATGCTTCACATTATGTTGCTGGGCTGAGAGGGTTGGCAGGAAAGAGGGGATTGTGACAGTGGGCAAAGGGGCTGTTCTATGAGGGCTGTGATGGCAGTGGCTTCACTGGAGGGCAGGAAGGATTGGAAAGGGAAGCATGCAGGACTTGGCACCTAGATCAGGGTCTGAACATGGCAGGGATGGAAGCGCAAAGTGCATGGGGAGGGGAAAGTCAGTGCAAGAGTGGAGTGGAAAGCAGAGCCCCGAAGCAGAGACAGGGGGGCTGTGGAGCAGAGCCCAGCTCAGAGCCCTGCAGCCCTGTGGCACCACTCTGCATGCTGGTGTGCTGCACTCATTCCTGCGTTAAGGGCTCGGTGCAGCGGTGCTGGCTGCGTGTCATGGTGCAAACCCCTTTGGGACAGTCGTTGGCAGCTGTGTCAGTGCAACATGCCGTGCACACATCCCTTCTTGTTACCTTCGTTCTCGGTGGGATTCTTCATAGACGGACTTATCTCCTTCCCGAGCCTTTACTCTTCCCCAACATTGTGCTGCTTTCCCCTCCCTGCCCCTCCTGCACCCCACTTGGATGTTTTCCAGCCTCTGTTAATCATTGCTCTATGAATGGCCAAGGAAAGATTGGCTTGCTGGGTTTCCTCCTGCCATGAGAAGATGAACCCTCTGTACAAAAGGGGGAAATGATGCCTCTATTGGATGGAGAGCAGGTGGGAACCTGCTGACATGGAGCAGACAAAAGCACAGGAGGAAGAGCTGGAAGGCAGAAGGGGCAGCTCCAGAGAGACCTCACTGTGGCATTCCAATACTTGAAGGGAGCATATAAACAGGAGGGGAAACAGCTCTTTACATGGGTGGATAGTGGTAGGACAGTGGGGAATGGTTTTAAACTGAGATTGGGGAGGTTTAGGTTAGACAATAGGATGAAGTTTTTCACCAAGAGGGTGGTGACGCACTGGAACAGGTTGCCCAAGGAGGCTGTGGATGCCCCATCCCTGGAGGCATTCAAGGCCAGGCTGGATGTGGCTCTGGGCAGCCTGGCCTGGTGATTGGTGACCCTGCACATAGCAGGGGGGTTGAAACTAGATGGTCACTGTGGTCCTTTTCAACCCAGGCTAGTCCATGGTTCTATGATTTTTCTTTAAGAATCATAGAATCATAGAATTGCTCAGGTTGGAAAAGACCTTAGAAAAGACCATTGAGTCCAACCACAACCTAACCATCCTACCCCAACTAACAACCCTCCACTAAATCATGTCCGTGAGCACCACATCCAAATGGATTTTAAACACATCCGGGGATGGTGACTCAACCACCTCCCTGGGCAGCCCATTCCAGTGCTTAACAACCATTTCTGTAAAGAAGTTTTTCCTGATATCCAACCTAAACTTACCCTGGCACAACTTGAGGCCATTTCCCCTCGTCCTGTCACCTGTCACCAGTGAGAAGAGACCAGCTCCGCTCTGCTGTAAGCACCTTTCAGATACTAGAAGAGAGCAGTATGGTCTCCCCTCAGCCTCCTTTTCCCCAGACTGAACAGCCCCAGTCCCTTCAGTCTCTCCTCGTAGGCCATATTCTCTAAGCCCTTCACAAGCCTTGTTGCCCTTCTTTGGACCTGCTCCAGCACCTCCATGTCCTTTCTGTACTGAGGTACTCAAAACTGAACACAGTACTCGAGGTGAGGCCTCACCAATGCCGAGTACAGGGGCAGCATTACTTCCCTAGTCCTGCTCAGCACACCATTCCTGATACAAGCCAGGATGCCATTGGCCTTCTTGGCCACCTGGGCGCACTGCTGGCTGATATTCAGCCGACTGTCCATCAGTACACCAAGGTCCCTTTCCATCAGGCAGCTTTCCAGCCACTCCTCCCCAAGCCTATGCAGGACCCAACACTTGACCCTATTGAAACTCATGCAGTTTGCCTTGGCCCATCAATCCAGTCTGTCCAGGTCCCTCTGTAGTGCCTTTCTCCCCTCAGGCAGATCAACACTCCCTCCCAATTTGGTGTCGCCTGCAAACTTACTGAGGGTGCACTCAATCCCCTCATCAAGATCGTTAATAAAGATGTTAAATAGAAGCAGCCCCAGTACCGAGCTCTGGGGGACACCACTTGTGAACGGCCACCAACTGGATTTAACTCCACTGACCACAACTCTTTGGGCCCTGCCATCCAGCCAGTGTTTCACCCAGTGGAGCGTTCGCCCATCCAAACCGTGGGCAGCCAGCTTCTCCACAAGAATGTTGTGGGGGACAGTGTCAAAGGCTTTACTGAAGTCCAGGTAGACTACATTGACAGCCTTACCTTCATCCACTAAGCGGGTCACCTTGTCATAGAATGAAATCAGGTTTGTCAGACAGGATCTACCATTCGTAAACCCGTGCTGACTGGGCCTGATCTCCTGGTTGACCTTTAACTGGTCCATGGTGGCTCCCGAGATTATCCATTCCATAACCTTCTCAGGCACTGAGGTGAGACTGATAGGTCTGAAGCTACCAGGATCATCTTTCAGATGAAAATCTTCACCTTTTTGAAGATGGCTGTCACATTTGCCAGTCTCCAGTCTGCCAGGACATCCCCGGTTAGCCAGGACTGCCGAAGGATGATGGAGAGTGGCTTGGCAACCACATCCGCCAACTCCCTCAGCACCCTAGGGTGCAATCCATCCAGCCCCATGGACCTGTGAGCATCCAGCTTTTGGAGCAGGTCCAAAACCATCTCATGATGGATCATGCAGGGCCTATTCTGTTTCCCATACCTATCAACAGCACAGGGGGCTGTGTTCCCAGGGAGTAACAAGTCTTACTATTAAAGACTGAGGCAAAGAAGGCATTAAGCACCTCAGCCTTATCCTGATCCTTGGTCACCAATCTGCCCTCGGCATCCAACAAGGGATGGAGATTCTCCCTAGCCTTCCTCTTGCTGTTGATGTATTTATAGAAGTATTTATTGTTGTCCTTTAGCTTAGTGGCCAAGTTCAGTTCTAGCTGGGCTTTGGCTTTTCTGATTTTCTCCCTGCACAGTTTCACTGAGTACCTGTAATCATTATAAGTAGCTTGCCCACTCTTCCAGAGACCATAAGCTTTCCTTTTGTTCTTGAGTTCCAGCCAAAGGTCTCTGTTCAGCCAGTCTGGCCTCCTTGCCTGTCAGCTCGTCTTCCGTGACTTGGGGACGGTCACCTCCTGCACCTTTAAAATTACTTCCTTAAAGTATTCCCAGCCTTCCCGGACTCCCACACTCTCCAAAACTACCTCCCAAGGGACCCTCTCAACCATGGTCCTAAAGAGGTTAAAGTCTGCCCTCCAGAAGTCCAAGGTGGCAGTTCTGCTGACTCCACTCCGTGGGTTCAACAAGGATTGAGCAATCTAGCATCTCATGATCACTGTGCCCCAGATGGCCTCCAACCTTTACATCCCCCACATCCTGTTTCTCTGTCAACAAACAGCAGGTCCAGGATTTTGCTTCCCCTTGTTGGCTCCTTCACCAGCTGTGTCAGGAAGTTATCTCCCACACACTCTAGGAACCTCTGGGACTGCTCTCTATCTGCTGTATTATAAATCCAGCAGATGTCTGGGAAATTGAAGTCCCCCACAAGAACAAGGGGGAGAGACCTTGAGACCTCACCCAACTGTCTATAAAGTGTCTTGTCCACCTCTTCATCCTGGTCGGGTGGCCTGTAGCAGGCTCCCATGATAATATCGGCCTTATTGGCCTTCGCTTTTATTCTGACCCATAAGCTCTCAACCCTATCATCACCATCATTAATTTCCATGTATTTACATTCTTTCTTAACATAGAGCACTACACCACCACCTTTCCTGCCTTGCCTATCTCTTTTGAAAAGTCGGTAGCCATCATCACAGCACTCCAGCTGTGCGAGTCATTCCACCATATTTCTGTGATGGCGACTATATCATAGCTTTCCGACCACACAGTGGCCTCCAGCTCCTCCTGTTTATTACCCATGCTGTGTGCATTGGTGTAAAAGCACCTGAGCTGGGCCTCCTTTGGAGTGGCAGTAGCCCTAATACCCTCATGACCATACTCAGGTGTTTCCACAGCTACCAACCTCGCACCAACCCTCGTGTTCTTCCTACTAAAGGGTGAGCCGTCCTCCTCCTCCACCAAGACACGAGACTGTGGGATCTTACTAGCACATCCCTCCCCTACAAGCACTGGGATGTTACATACAGGCTCCGTTCTAGTGACCCCAGTTACATCCCCATCCCCCTTCGTACCTAGTTTAAAGCTATCAATGAACCTTCCCAACTCCCGTCTTAAGACCCCTTTCCACTGGTGGGAGAAGTTACTCCTATCGGTTGCCAGCAGGCCTGGTCTCGTGCAAACAGAGCAGAGGTCAAAAAACCCAAACCCCTGCTGGGCACACCAGGTTCGGAGCCAGGTATTAATCCACTGGCCCAGTATATTTAGTCCCTCATCATTCCCTGTAACTGGAGGGATAGAGGAGAACACAACTTGTGCTCCCGAACCCTTTACCTGTCACCCCAAGGCTCTGAAGTCCTTTTTCATAGTCTTTAGGGAAGTTCTTCCTATTTCATCACTGCCTACCTGAAACAACAACAGGGGATAGTAATCTGAGGGCCGAACTAGGGAAGGAAGTTTCTTCCTTACGTCTTTAACCCGGGCTCCCGGGAGGCAACAGACCTCCCTGTGTAGAGGGTCTGGTCTACATATTGGCCCTTCTACTCCCTTCAGCAGAGAGTCACCAATGACAATGACCCGTCGTTTTTTCTTTGCTGATGAGGTTTTAATGCTAAGTGAGGTCTGGTTAGACTTTGGTAACATCACCAACTGGGGAGAACCATCATCACCACCATTGTCCAGCTGTCCCTGCAGAGCACTGCACCTGTTCCGCAGGAGCAGCTGGGAAGGCAGGGGAATCTCTGGGAGGGAGCACCTGCATCGCCGAGCAGGGGCCTTTTGCCACTGCCCTGCAAGATCAGTGCCTGCCTACTCTGCTTAGAAATCAGAGCATTTGTTTTGGAAGAGGCTCAGGACCTTGTGAAACTGAAAGTGCTTCTCAAGCTCACTTGCTTTCGGAGAAGAATGCCCAATAAATTTCCTAAGATCAGGATTTGATTGTAAAAGGTCCGCTGGCTTCCAGACCTTTCCTGAGGATGGAGGATGCTGAGAGGGGACACCTTTGTAACCTCTTGGCAGGAACCAGCAACCTGGGAGCTCCCAGCATGTTTGTGGTCTTGGTGACAAAGAGCCTGCAAGGTTCACAGAATCCCAGGGTGCTTGGGGTACACCTGGGTCCCACTGCTCCTGCCCTGCCCCAGCAGGCCTTCCATCTGAACATGGTGCTCCTCCAACACCACCCCAGAGGTATTTGTATTTCCACTGCTCCCTCAGGGCGCTTCCACAGTGGCCCTGTGCAAGTCCCACTGGGGCAGGAGAAGGGCTGGCCTACGCTGCTTTCACATACAAATCTTCCGCATTCATGGCTGCTCTCCCCTCAGCATGTTTTTTTTTCCTTTAGGATTCTGGGCCTTTCCTCATGTTGTTCCTCCTGAATTCTTGGGGTGGTGCCCAGCTTCTTCTTCACAACCCTGCCTTGTCTACCAGGCCTGACAAGTGACTGTGTGCTGCCTCGCTTGGGCCGGGTGCCCTGGTGCCCTGCGTCCTCCGGAAAGCCAAAGCGTCACCACCAGGAGCACCTGCTGGGAGGTGAGAGGACTCAGACTGCAAATCCATTTGGTGTTTTTCCTTAAATCTTCCCTGACCATAAAGGAAAAGCAGGCATAAACACTCTGTAAGAGTCAAAAGAGCAAAGTAACAAAGGCCTGGCATCAATTCCTGAGGTGAAAAGGCTGTAGCATATAGATGGTGGGATGAGAGCTGATTGCACAGGAAGGTTTTGTGCACTGACTAAATCTCCTCAGTATCCACCTGAATAGAGACAGAGATAATTATCAGCTCTGTATGACTGCACTGAGATGGCATGTGGACAGTGAGAACTTGGCTTCCTTACCATTATCCTGTCAAGGACCGTTCCAGTGCCAAGGCAATGATAAGTAAAGGGGGCAGTGATAAACTAAACCCCACAGGGACATCAACTGCATGGACAGGGGTCAGCAGAAAAAATGCTGATGACCCAAAGTCTCCAAGGGTGACAGAACACTTTGGGTCCTGCTCCGGAGAGGGTCGACTTGGATTAACCAGAGGGAACGGGAGACTTTAAGATATTTGAGGACAGCCTGTGGAATGATGCTGAAGGGAAGCAGAAGGGGACCAAAACTGAGGAATAGGCAGAAAAGGATACAAAAGGGGCTGCTGTCATAAGACCAGTGGCAGATTACTTGTCTGAGCATGCCCAGCCTTGGTCACTGCTCTCTGTCCTGCCTCCTTATTAAATCCTTTCCTCTTTGTCCCTGTGCAGTCCTACTCTCTACCTCATGTCTGTGCACTGCAAGGAAAGAGAGCCAGTGATAGGTGAGACCAGTCTGGTGGATACACGTGGGTGCTGCTGGAGGCAGCCTCCTGTCCATGGTTGGTTGTGTAGCCAAGTCTGTGGTGTGTTTGTGTGTCTGTCCATATCTATTTGTTTCTGGGTGCCCAAGGTTGGCTTCCAGCAGCCAAGTGGGAAGAATCCCTGGAGCTGTGGAGAGGCGTCTTCTATCATGCCTTCAACTGAAGTCTGTTTACCTCTTCCACAGCCATGGAGTCACAGGAGGAGAAAACAGATGATATGGAAAAGGCCAATCTTGCTAAACAACTGCTGGCAGAAACATTTCAGAGGGAAGGACTGGATGAAGAATACTGGCTCCCCAAGCTGTTGAAGGTATTAGGTATGAAATCAAAAGAAACCTTGAAACATCTGCAATATGAAGACTATCTGAAGCTTGAGTGTGAGGTACGGTACCCCTGGGAGAAAATGGTACTCCAAAAGTTTCTGCACATCAGAGACAACAAAGCAACTGTTGAGGAGCTGCAAAAGCAGCGCCTGGAGATGATGAAGCAGAGGCGAGAAGAAAGCAAGCTAGCCATGCAGGAGCTGAAAGAAGCGCATCACAGCCACAGACACAGCAAGGAGATGATAAAATGGAATGAGGAGGCACTATGGCAAGCTACGGACATTCCCAGGGAGTACTGGCCACCACCTGAGAAGGCCTTGGCAGATGTGCTTGCAAGCATCCAGAAGCAACTGGAGCAGCAGGAGATGTCCTTGGGCAGGAGTGAGAATGTCTCTGACGAGGAGGTACTGAGACGGGCGTCAGGAGGGCTGGCTCTGCAGGGCATTTACCAAACCAGCAGCCTGGCAGACGTGCTGGCAAAGCGAGAGCAGCTCATCAGAGTCCCCACGGGTTTCAAGCTTGCTGGTCCAGAGCAAGGGTCACTGCTTGAGAGAGAGGAGTTCTCTTCCTCTGCAGCAGAAGCCAATTTCACCAAGTCCATGGAGCAGCTGGGCTTCAGCCTAAGCATTTCTGCCAAAGCAAGGTTCTGGAGGTTCAGTGATGAAGGAGGTGTAGATTACAGCAGCACCTCACACAAGGAAGACACTCACCACTCACATTCAGAGCAGACATACATTTGTACCACCAAGTACCACTACATCCCCATGGCCTCCTGATACTTCCAGAAGGACCAGCTTCGCCTCTCAGATGGGGCCCTGAGGGAGCTGCAGTGCATCGAGGACCTTCTGAGTGTCACCCAGGAGGCAGACAGGCTCAACAAGCTGAAGAGCAGGTGTGCCAGCTTCTTCAGCAGGTTTGGGTCCCACGTCAACCAGGGACCCCTCCACTTTGGGGGCATATTCTGGTGGAAAGCATCATCCGAAGGATTCAGGGCAGAGCAAAGGGAAGAGATGAAGCAACGAGCATCTGAAGCACTAAACTGCTTTGTCAGGGCGAGCTTCAGCAGCTTTGCTGGCAGTATGGGAGTGAACATTTCAAAATCCAGCTCACAGGCATCACTTGGGGGAAGCGATAGAGGCAGCAGCCACACAGCGATTCAGCTCTCTGTGGCCAAAACAGGGGGTCCATCAGAGACAGATTCCCTTGCGCAGTGGAAATGTGGGCTTGTGGCCAGTAACACAACCTGGTTTGTTATTGACAGGGGCTTTCAGCTGATCCCAGTGTGGGACATAATCCTGTCCAACCACAGCAATGATTTTAAATCCTGCTATCAAGTAAGCAGCAGCCTCAGGGCTGCATATGAAGCACTCACAAATCACAGGATTGGCACAGTGTTTGGAGAGGAACTGGCCAGTGCCGTGGAAGAGGCCAGAGCTTTCCTGGAGCACTTGAAGAGCTGGGAGGTGACAGCAGATGAAAGGAAACTGCTCTCATTGTTTGATTTCAAACAGGCTCTGGATGAAAAAACAAAAAATCCCAGTGTCTGGATCAACGTATGCCTGTCAGATAAGGCACTGCAGAAGTTCCTGGTGAATACTGTCCTGTTTTGCCAAAAATCACCTCCAGAAAACATCACCTATATCAAATCTCTGCTGCAGTGCCTGCTGGATCCTCACATCTATTCTGTTAAGGACTTCCCCAGGGCTTCCTTCATTATGCAATGGATTTTCAACACTGAGCACACGTTTCCCCAAACTCCCAATATCTCTGAGATTCAGGACCTCATCAAGACACTGCTGCAGATGAAGGAGCACATTCAGGAAGTCACCTACTCACCAGCCACCTCTGTATCTGCCATTCATGAAGCAAAGATCAAAGCCACCCTGACTGTAAGCCTGGCTGTTTATTCTTTGCTCCAGTATCTGCAGGAAAGGGCAGAGAAAGACATAGAACTATTAGTGCTCTTAGTTACGACCACAGTAGGATACCAAATAGAAAGCTGCACTTTTCAGTACCTCCTTGGTTGTCCAGAAATCAACTTCATGGCCAAGGAAATGCAAACTGCATATGATGAGTATCAGAGCCTGAAGGAGCAGGATGCTTACAGAGCCGAGGCCTTCCTGCTCCTCACAGGCCTCACCATAACATCCGAAAGCAGTGAGGTGTCCCCTGAGCAGAAGAGTGACCGCTTAGTGTTCATGGAAGATAAGATGAAGAACTCATGGTCTGCAGAGATAGAAGATCTCCTCAAGAAACAGAATGCGTTCAGAGACTGGGAGGTGCTGGAAAGAGACTTGCAGTCCTACATCAGTGGGCAGTTGGAGGACACCTCTGTCCATCTGAAGAAACCCAGTATAATCAAAGACTTGGAAGAGACTTTGCAAGGAATACCGCCTCCCAGTCCATGCAAACCCAAATCAGATGACAGCAAATCCAAAACTAATCAAGCCAGTGCAAACCCAGAGTTCCTCAACTTACTTAAGCGCCTTGGGCTAGAAAGTTACTATCCAAGAAAAATGGGGTCGGAAGACTTCCACATCATACACAAGACATCTGTACATGACAGCCAGCCCAGCAAGGAGAGTGAACTGCCTTTTTACTTCCTGCAAAAGCTATTGTGTGTGGACTACAGCGTGAGGTACCTGACTTGCAAGGACGAGAGTAAGCCTGAAGTTACACCTGCACCAAAAGCCACAGAGGAAGAGCCCTCTGATTCCTTTGATGACTTCTTCAGTGGTTTGGATGACGGAGCCCCTGAATCTGCAACCAGGGAGAGCCACGTGCACCCTATGGACCTCCAGATGGCCATTTTTCATTGTGCCAATGATTTCATGAGGCAGTACATTTCATCAAAGCTTGCCTTCTGCCAGTTTGCACTCCCCCTCCTGGTACCCAACCCATGCACTTCACAGATCGAGTTCCCTCTCTGGTCCCTCAGCCAAATCAAGAAGAGCTGGAAAGGAGCAGCAAAATCAGGAGAGCAGACAAAAAGTAGCAGCTACACAAACAAACTCATTTATCAGGCAGAGACACCCATCGTGTCCTTCATACGCATCGGCAGCTCTCCTTCCTCTTCCAAGTCGCAGTTCCTGAATGCTCTGCTCAGCAAACAAAAACACGACACCTTTTTCCACCGGCACTGCAAAGGCAGCACCCAAGACTGTTTGCTGATGAGAGGTGTGGTGGAGATCTCCTGGTATTGTCCCCGAGGTAGCGACGAGGACAGTTTTGACAGCTGTGTTGCTTTCTGTAACCTGCATGGAGATGCCAGGGATCACGAGCCACAGCTGAGCTTCTTGCAGGAGATCTCTGCTGTGAACGTGGTTCTCATTTCTGAGTCAGATCAGAGCGATAAGAAAGGCAGGAAAATTTTACAAGACCTGTGGCAATCTCGGAAGCCTTTCGTGTGCCTTTTCAGTGAGAAAGAGAACATTGCAGCTGGCCGATCTAGCCAAAACATAAGAATAGGTATGAAGAACAGAAACGAAGCAGAATTAATGGGCGAGCTGACAAAAACAATCCGAGATCTCCTGGAGGGCTCAAGCACCCTCTGTAGCCTCGAGATGTGTGTGGGCACAGCTCGCCAACACGGCTTCTTAGTCGATGAAGATGCAGAAGCGTGTGTGATAGCCAAAGAAAAGGCAAATGAGGTGGTGAAGCTGCTGAAGGCAGAGGAGCTGTCTGAGATCAAATCGAAGCTACTGCCTCTTCAAGGAAAGCTGTGGTACAATTGGTGTAAAAAGGACAAAGAACTCACTCGCTTACAGGAGAAGGGGAACAAGAGCATAGAACATCATCGGAGCCAAATTGAATGTGACAAAGCTGCAATAAGAAGAAAGCAACTAGACAAAGCATTCCCCCTCAATCAGCTGATGGAATCAGTCCTTGGCTTTCTTCGGTCACAGCCAGCCGATACCAAGAAATACTTCCTGCAGTGGATGAAGGTCTTCATGGATGACCTGTCCTCAGATCACCTTGATGAACTGAAGAGAGAGTATCATCAATTATGGTCTCAAATCCTGGCAATAAAGAAAAGCAATGAAGAAAACGATCCCAAAACTGTAATGCTGGAAAGGTTAGATTCCCTTTCCAGTGAAATCAATGATTTGTCCGTTGGCCTTGAGCACATTTTGAGAGAGATAGGGCAGATTTATGAAGCTCTTGAATCGACAAACTCCAAAGACGTATGTTTTCACAAACTACCTGAAATTGCAGCTGATCTGATGGTTTCAGGGTATCCAATTGAGCTGATGGATGGTGATGTTTCTTACGTACCCTTACAATGGGTTGCAGCAATCTTTGACAGGATAATTGAGAAGCTGGGCGACAAGCGAGTCTTTGTCCTCTCCGTGCTTGGCATCCAGAGCACAGAAAAGTCAACTCTAATGAATTCCATGTTTGGTCTCCAGTTCAATGTCAGTGCTGGCAGATGCACCCGGGGAGCTTCCATACAGCTCATTAAAGTGGACGAGAAGCTGCAGCAGGATGTGAACTTTGATTACATGCTCGTTGTGGACACTGAGGGACTTCGTGCCATAGAGATGGCCAATAAGCACTCACTGAATCATGACAACGAGCTGGCCACCTTTGTCATTGGCATTGGCAACATGACACTGATCAACATCTTTGGAGAGAACCCTTCAGAAATGCAAGACATCCTTCAGATTGCTGTGCAGGCTTTTCTGAGGATGAAGCAAGTCAAGCTTTCCCCAAGCTGCCTGTTTGTACATCAAAATGTGGGCGAAATAACGGCAAAGGAACAGAACATGGAAGGACAAAGGCGTCTGCAGGAGAAGCTGGATGAAATGACAGTGACAGCAGCCCAGCAGGAATTCTGTGACATCACCTGCTTCAGTGATGTCATCCGCTTTGACGTGAACACCCACATTCATTACTTTGCTCACCTGTGGGAGGGTAACCCACCCATGGCACCACCCAACCCCACCTACAGCCGGAACGTCCAGGAATTAAAGAGCAAAATTCTGCAAGCTGCCAAGAAGGAATCTCCGGGCAGTGTTCTGAGGCTCTCCAGCTTGAAAGTTCGTATCTGTGACCTGTGGAACGCCTTGCGGAATGAAAACTTCATTTTCAGCTTCAAGAACTCGGTGGAGATTGCTGCATACAAGAAACTGGAAACCTCCTTTAGTCAGTGGACCTGGAAACTGAGAAGGCACGTCTTGGACCTGCAAATGCAGCTGGACAATAAGGTTCGGAATGGAGAGCTGGAGAAAGTCACCATAAAAGAGCTTGAAAAAGAGGTGCAAGAAACAAGTGATGCCATCACCAAAGACGTGGAGAAGTTCTTCAGTGCAGACAGAGACTGTGAGATACTGATTCAGTGGAAAAGTAGCACAGAACTGAAGCTGAAAGAGCTAAAAGCGTCCCTTCTTGATGAAACAAGGAGGAAGTGTGAGAAACTTCTAGAAGTAAAGAAGAAACGGAGTAGACTGGATAAGAGGAAATCTGAATATGAAAATGAGCTCCTGACAAAGAGCAGGGAGCTGGCTGTATCTCTAAAAGGACTGGAACTAAGTGAACGAGAATTGAGAAAGAACTTCAATTCCCTCTGGATGACCTGGATTGCTGAAGTGTCTTCTGATGCTCCCCCTCTGGAAGAGGTGAACATTGATGTGGAAATAGAAAATGTCCTTCTAGAACACTTTAAGGATTCTAATGTAGCTGAACGAATCAGGAAGTTTTCCAAGCAGACCACCTTTTCACTTGATGAGAAGAAACACATATCCACAAAAAAGGTTTCTGGCGTTATTCCTTATGCTTTTGGTGAGTCTAATGTGAGCAGCTTACAGCGCATTACAGACCGCATCATAAGGCGTGTGAAGGAAAACATTGACCAGAAGGAAAAGGACAAAATGGATTACAGTTGCACTTTTATTCATGAAATACTAAATGAAGTGCAGGAAGGTATGAAAACTGTCCCTAGCTCTGAAAAATACCATTTTACTAAAGATTACCAAATAGATCTTTCGGTGTATCTGTGCACAATGGCAGCTCCCAGGTTTAGAGACATGCATGCAGCCTTCAGGAAAGCAAATGACCCAGCCATCTACCTGCAGAGCAAGAGAGAAGATTTCTTCCAATGTTTCCAGATTTCTTGCCAAGGAGCCACTTCTATCACAACATTTGCTGATGTCCTGTGCAGCAAGATTGCCCCAGGTCTTCGCCTGGCCATCTATGACACGACAGCTCTTGTCATAGCTGAACGTATGAAGAGAGAAATACCAGATTTCAATGGCAGTAGAGCCTTTCTGGAAGTTTGCATGCTGAAATCCCTGGCACAAGAAGAAAATTTTGAAAACTTCCAGCTGTACCTTCGTTCCCCTGCAGACTTTTTGGAGTGTTACATCCAGACACGTGTTGAGACATACTGCTTAGATCAGAACAATCGGCTGGTGATGTTTTTAAATGAAACTCTTACTCAGTACTATGGAACCATTCAGAAAGCTGTTTTTGCATCCACCACAGTTGTCAAAGACAGAAGAGACAGCAATAAGATAATCTCTCTTTGGCTGGATGAATTCTGCAGAGAACTTGGAGGGGTCCTAAGATTGCCCAGAAGTGACCTGGTTGGCCTTGAACATCTGGAGATAACAGACATAGAGTTCCTGAACAACGCCATGGTGGAGGCACTTTTTCCCCTGAGAGAGTATCTCAAGGAGGAGTTTGCTCGTGCTGGTTTGAGCTCATTTGAAAAGCAGCCTCACGAAATACTGGTGGAACAGTTTCCAGGGTGCAAGGCGCAGTGTCCATTTTGTAAGGCAGTTTGCACAAACACTATACCAAACCATGATGGAAACCACCAGCTTGTCTTCCATCGTCCACAAGTTTTTAGTGGATGCAAATGGCATAAAACAGACAACCTTGTCATTGATATTTGTTCTAGCGATGTTGCCAGCGACTGTTACTTCATTCTTGGCGATGACAGGTGGATCCCCTACAGGAAATACCGAAATGCAGGACATCCTTTTTCCACTTGGAACATTCTTCCTGATACATCCATGCAAAAATACTGGAAATGGTTTGTGTGTCATTTCAGGGCAGAGCTAGAAGAACTCTACAAAGGTAAATTTCATGGCAGAGGAGAAATCCCTGCTTTGTGGCACACAATTACAAAGCAGGAAGCACTTGACGAACTGAGGTAGACTAAGTTGAGGTGAAGGAAAATCTGCAACTATTTTGCATTTTAGAACAACATGACATGAGGATATCCACAAAATATTGTTGCAAAAATTATGGCCTTCAACAATGTCAAGAGAACTGCATCTAACTGCTCATAAAGCTGGGCAAAATGAGGTGTGCTACTCCTGACACTCCTCTGAAATGCCCCTGCTTCATGAAAAGGTCAAACTCCTCTTCCTTTCTTGCCATAAATGCTTGCATAGCTTTGTCTTAGCGCAAAAAAAACCCACATTTCTGCAGCAACCATTCATAGAGACAAGATTAAGACCAAGGCAGCAATAGAAAGTACCAAATTATCTGCAGCTATGTGAAAATAAATGACTATGGCAAAAGAATAGTTTCCCCGCAGGAAATCCCTGTCATACTTAAAGGAGAACGATGTCTGAGTGCAGGTAAACATTTGTGGGGAGCTAAAATCCCCTTCTTGCTAAACTTAGTACTCAGCTCAGTGATAGTGATTTAACTCAGTATTCATTAGGTATCCTTCCTATGTTAAGATGTGCCCTCACTTCCATGACTTCCTACTCAGGTCCCCTGGCGAACTTCCCTCCATCTCGCAGCCAATCCAACTACATTTAGCATGTGCTTAGATTCTGGGCAAAAACCCCTTGTATAACCAACATAGAGAATTAGTTATGTCTGCAGCTTCCTCAGTAGACATCAGCAGTGTGTGATGTTAGCAATTGTGTTGTGAAGGCAGGTGGGAACTGGGTGCTGGTCTGGAGAACAACTAACTAGGTCTGCCTGTACCAGCGCAGTGGACAGTGGGGTTTGCTGCCCCAAAATATTATTTCAGCAAAAGGAATCCATAAATGATAGTCCTAAAAATTTCCATTTCAGCTTTAGTGGGTGAACTGTCTTGTTTTTCCTCAATAATTTTACACTGGTGACGTAATAGAATACTTTTATCTTCTGCCTCAATGATTTTGCCTTATGAGAAGTACTGGATTCACAATAGAGTGCTTATCTCTTTTTCCTGAAAACCTGCAAGGGCATTTTCCACATGTTCTACATGCATTGTTTTTAAAAAGTGGCTCACTATGGTCTAATAAGCAATGGAAGTCTTCCAAACTGGGGAAAAATAAATTAAAGTGAGTCAAAGGTTTCAGTGATGAAGATGATTATGTAGAAAGGGGAAGAAGTAGGTGGGCACTCGACCACCCTAAATACCACTGAGCATGGCCAAAGGGACATTAGCACCTATCTGTGAGACCTTGAAAATGAGTGCATATATATGCCAAAGTACTGCATATGTGTGTCTTAACTGAATAAATGTAGAACCAGAACTGTGAGAAGGCGCGCTTGCTTGTCAAGTCACCCCATGTGCATTGTGAGGAATAAAGGAATGCTGCTTTCTAACACCACATTGGAGTTAGAGTGTTTTCGGACGACAGTCTTTGCTAATAAACTGGTAGAGTTGGACTGGACTGGTCTCTGCATGCTTTCTTTCCACTTAAGCCACAATTATTGTAGAATCCTAGCATGGTTTGAGTGGGAAGAGGCCTTAAAGCCCACCCAGCCCCAACCCCTGCTAAGCGCTGGAACGCCTCCCATCTGGTCAGGCTGCCCAAAGCCTTATCCAGCCTGGTCTTGAGCACCTCCAGGGATGAGGCACTCATAGCTTCTGTGGGCAGCCTGTGCCAGGGCCTCAGCACCCTCTGACTGAAGAATTTCCTGGTTATTTCTAAATCTAAATCTCCCCTCATTTGATTTAAAACCATTCCATGTTACAGTCGCTGACAAATCATCCTTCCCAGCTTCCCTGCAGGCACCTTTAGGTACTGGAAGGCCACAAAGAAGTCTCCCCGGAGCCTCCTCTTCTCTGGGTCAAACAAGCCCAACTTTCAACCTTTCTTCATAGGTGAGGTGCTTCAGCCTTCTGAGCATCCCTGTGGCCCTCGTGACCAAGGAACTGTGGGGCTCCACCCAGACAGCATTCCCCTGCTTTGTAGTGAAACTTTCTTTGCCCTCTGCCACAAAATCTACATGCACAGCCCTCCTACCCTGAAAGCTTTATTTATTTATTTACTGCAACTGTGGGGCCCTGGCTTCTCTACCTGGACTTCTGCAAGGCCTTTGACATGGTCGCGCACCAAATCCTTATCTATGAATTTCATATGTGTATGGCGTGAAAGATGATAGCTGAACCCTTCTTTTTTCCTTGGCTCAAAGCTCACTTTGTGAGGCCTTTCTGGCGATAAGGCTCTAACTGACAACTGAGATTTATCTATGGGAACGAGGAGTGGGTGTCACCGTGCCACTATGTTTCTGCTTATGATTGCAAAGACAAGCAGAACTAGGACAAGCAGTTTTTTTCAGGGGGGTAGCTTGAAGGAGCTGACCACTGCAAAAAGCCATAATATTTATGCACTGACAACTGAGGCACCACTACTCTGATGGCTCATCTGGAAGTCCAGGAATGTCACGCTAACAGAGAGAAAAGAAGAAGAATAAAAAAGAAACTGATAAGTGGGGGATAAAAGGCCCCCAGTAAGCTAAGTACTTTCAAAGGAATTCCCTGAGAGAAAGAAACCTCTTAGGAAAGAAGCTCCTAGGTCCTGCTTGCTGCAAAGCTTCCTGGCTTTTCTCCCATCCCCCACGGTGACTGGACAAGTTCCTTACACCAACAGATAAACTACGAGCAACACTGGATCCTTGGTGGTGACTATCTCTCTTGCTTTCTACAAAGACTCCTTGCTTTTATTTACTAGCTCTTTTCTATTGCCTGCTTTCCCTTCCCCATCTCCCTAAGCAACTAGGATTTGTAATAAAGTGGTCAGGCAAACATTTGACTCATTGTGTCTTAATCTCGCTGTCGGGTTTGCATATATCAAAGATTCTCCTCTCCCTCCAATAACTGGACTGAGACTTTATTAAATGTCATAGTCGGCAGGATACCCAACAGTGTGAGTGTTGCCTTTCCAGCTGTAGTTGATGCATACACCTCCTGAAGCTTCAGGGTGTGATATTTTTGATAACTTAGATGTGAGCACCTCTCCAGGAAGATCACTCCACATATTGAAACCTAAGTGTGAAATTTTAACCTTTTTCCATTGTCATGGTTTCATGATTTTTGGTTATCGGCATTCCACATCATAACATCATGTGGTGCACCGGGAGTTAAAGTGTTAATGCTCCAGTTCCAGGTACCTGTCCCCAGAGAGAAGAAGAACTACATTCTCCAGAAGACTGTTTGCTGTGCCGTTATCATTTCTGCTCAGGGGGAACAGATATAAGGCCTTGGTAGGTCATCTGACCTGCTCTTCTTCATCAGGCTCTCCTCCCTGCTGCTCAACCAGACTGCGCATCTCACCTCAGCGTTATGGTGAGGCCTACCCAGCTTTTGGACAATCTCTCTCTCTCATTATATTTGATTTATTAGCTTCAATTCTAATTATATTGTATTATAGTGCGTTATCTTGCATTCCGATACCATATTTAGTAAATTAGTTTGTTTCTCCTCAGATCGTGCCACTGTTTGTAATTATTTTGGAGTCCCCTGTTTCCCTTTTTTTTGCGAAATCCCTCCGCCCCGCTAGTCACGGAACCGGGCCGAACCAGCCCATAAACTGTCGACACTCATGGGAGGGGAGGGGCGGCTTCCCCAGGAGGACTTGGCGCGAAGAGGAAGTGGGGTGGAGCTCCGGACCGGACCCCAGTGCCTGGCTTCCCCCGCTGCCCAGCTCAGCCTTCTCAGCTTGCCCTGGACAACAGCACGTGGTTCCCTCGCACTATTGTGGTTTCACTCGCATTTTGGATACTCTTCTCTCTCTCATTTTGTGTGATTTGGTTAAATTTAGTAAATTACCGTTCCCTCTCAGATCGGTGCTGATGTATTCCTCTTATTAAACCCATCTACTAGCTCCCTGCCCTTCCCCCTCTCCTGGTGCGCGTGGCCCGGGGCCGGCCGGATCGCGTGGCAAACCGTTAGTACCCCTTCTTTTTTTTCCTCGCTCTTTTGTCTCTTTTTTTTTTTCCCAGGGCCTGTGCCCCCCTGTCACGGACTTATATCTAGGGATAACCCCGTGACATGTAATAGACCTAAAGGATGCTTTCTGGACCTGTCTTTTGGACTCAGAGAGTCGAGATCTTTTTACCTTTGAATGGGAGGACCCGGAAACAGGATGGAAGTAGCAATATAGATAGACTGTTTTACTCCAAGGGTTCGTGGAAACACCTAATCAATTTGGACAAGTGTCGTGGTTTTGTGATTTTTTTGTTGTCGGTATTCCACATCATAACATCATGTAAAGTGCTGGGAGTTAAAGAGTTCATGTTCTGGTTCTGTGGACTGCCTTTTTTGGGTGTTTGGTTCTCGGAGGGGAGGAGAGGAGCGGCATTCCCTGGAGGACTTCGCGCCCACAGGAAGAAAGGTGGAGCTCCAGGCAGGTCAGGAGCCTCTCTCTCTCTTTGTGGCGGAGAAGCACGTGGTCCCCCTGCAGTCTATAGAGTAAGGCCTCGATTTTGGACCTTCACTCTCATTTTGTTTGATCTGTTGGCCTCAATTCCAATTGTATTGTGTTGTATTGTGTTATCTTGCCTTCTGAGATCATATTTAGTAAATTAACGTTCCTCCTCAGATCTTTGCCGCTACTTTGTTTTATAAGACCCATCTACTATCTCTCTACCCTTCCCCCTTTTCCCTTCTCCCAGGGCCTGTGAGTCCCCTGCCTCATTAGCCACAGGGCCGGGCCAGGCAAGCCCATAAACCATCAACACTTGTATTTTCTCTTTCTCTCTTTCTTTTTTACTGGGCCTGTGGGCATGCTGACCCCTGTCATGTACATGGATCTAGAGATAACTGTGACACTTCACCAAGGGCAAAACCTGCTTGACCAACCTAGTGGCATTTTATGATGGGGTCATTGCATCAATGGACAAGGGAAGAGCCACTGATGCCGTCTGTCTCAACTTCAGTAAGGCCTTTGACATGGTAGCTCACATCCTCCTCCTCTCAAAATTGGAAAGATATGGATTTGATGGATGGACTGTTCATTGTAGGAAGAACTGGCTGCAGGATCAAGTCCAGACAGCAGTGCTCTATGGCTCCATGTCTGGATGGAGATCAGTGACGAGTGGTGTCCCCCAGGGGTTGGTGCTGGAGCTGATACACTTTAATATCTTCATCAGTGACATCGAAGGTGAGGTCGAGTGCACCCTCAGCAAGTTTGCTGATGACAGCAAGTGTGGGGTGCAGTCAACACACCAGAGGGATGGGATGCCATCCAGAGGGGCATAGACAGGCTTGAGAATTGGGTCCAGGAGAACCTCATAAGGTTCAACAAATCCAAATGCAAGGTCTACACCTGGGTCAAGGCAACCACCATTGCCAGTACAAGTCGGGGGATGAAAGGATTGAGAGCAGCCCTGCTGAAAAAATCTGGGGGTACTGGTAGATGGAAAGCTGGACATGAGCCAGCATTGTGCCCTCACAGCCCGGAAAGCCAAACATATGCTGGGCTGCATCCAAAGCAGTGTGGCCAGCAGGGCGAGGGAGGTGATCCTGCCCCTCTGCTCTGTGCTGGTGAGGCCTCACCTGGAGTGCTGCATCCAGATGCGGAGACTTCAGTACAGAGGATTGTGACTGTGCATCTAATGCATCCAGCCTGAACCTCTCCTGGTGCAGCTTAATGCCACGACATGTCTCCTCTCACCTGTCCCAGCTTTCTGGTCACCAGTGATTTTTTTCCAATTTTATCAGCTCACCTTTAAAGGAGAGAGTGAATTGGGTCTAGATGGGATGGAATTAATTTGCTACATAGCAGCTCCTAAGCTGCTGTGTTTTAGTTTTCAGAACAAAAACAGTGCTGACAACACAGGGATAGCTGTCTCAGCTGTGGCAGAACAGTGTTTGCACTGCATCAAGGGCTTCTCTGTTTCTCACTGTGAATAGATGGAGGGATGAACAAGAGGTTGGGATGGGGCTCCACCAGGCAGATGGCCCAAAGTAACCAAAGAGATACTCCATGCCTTATAACTTCATGCTCAGCACTAAAAAGGGAGAAGAGGAGGATTAGAAGACAGCAATCCCCTGCACAGGTATGGGCTGGGCATCAGGCTACCCACAGGAGGTGGTGAGTGATTGCTTTTGCATCACTTGTTTAATTTTTTTTCTTCCTTCCAATTTGCATCCTGACCCACAACTTATCTTCATCTGATTCATGCACTTCCCCATCCACTGCTAGAGGCAGGAAGTGAGCGAGCAAATGTGTGGTGCCCAGACATCAACCAAGTTCAACCCACAGCAAAGAGCAGGGAGCTCCTCGTCCCCACACGCCTCCTCACTACTTTGGTTCTCAGTAGAGTTCCTCAGAGTGACTCATTGCTAAGACTGTTCCTGTCCCTGTCCTCTCAAAGAGAGCCCTTCCCAGTGTGGTGCCTCACAGCAGCAGAAGGTGTGTGAGCAAAAACAGACCATGCTCAAGGGATGTAGTCAAGGGAGGGGGCTGGCTCACCTCCCTTTGCCTGGCAGCCAATAAACGGGGGATGCACACCTACAGGAACACTCCCCAAGCTCACTCCCTGATGTCAGTGCCATCCGTGGCCACAGCAATGATTGGCGATGGGGAGGCTGCAGGTCTGGGGCCGTGACCTCAGGATGTCAGAGGCAGCAAACAGCGTCCTGTCCTCTGCTCTCCCAGCCCCTGCTGTGTGAACACCTTTGGGAGAGGGTTAAAGGTTCTTTTCTTTTCACTCCAGATCCATGCCTGCCTACTCTGCTTCCCAGAAATCAGAGCCTTTCCTGGAAGAAGCTCAGGCCCTTGTGAAACTGAAAGTGCTTCTCAGAAATCAGAGCCTTTCCTGGAAGAGGCTCCGGCCCCTGGGAAACTGAAAGTGATTCTCAGGCTCACTTGCTTTCAGAGAAGAATGCCAAATCAATCTCCTAACTTCAGGATTTGATTGGTAAAGGCCCAGCTGGCTTCCAGATCTTTCCTGAGGATGGTGGATGCTGAGAGGTGACGCCTTTGTAACCTCTTGACAGGAACCAGCAGCCTGGGAGCTCCCTGCATGCTTGTGGTCTTGGTGACAAAGAGCCTGCAGGGTTCACAGAACCCCAGGGTGCTTGGGGCTGGACAGAGCTAACTCTGGTCCCCCGCTGCCTTAGCAGGGCCACCCAGAGCAGGGAGTCCAGCATCACAGCCAGAGGCTGTGGGAGATCCCTCAGTAGGAGCCCCCACCGCTCTCAGCTCCCTCTTCCAGGGCTCCGGCACCCACCCAGCACTGCAGCGCTGCTGTTGGGAAGCTCCTGGGCTCCAGGCTGTGCCCTGTGCCCCTGGGCTGCCTGGACACCACAGAGCAGAACCTGGCTCCATTCTCTTGTACTTCCTCCAAGGATTTGTAGCCGTGGTGTGCATCCTCTGAACCTCCCCTGCTTTGGGCAGAGCAGCCCCACTCTCTCAGTTCTCTTCCCAGCAGAGCTGATCCAGGCCCCGCAGCATCTTCATGGCCCTTTTCTGGGCTCTCCCCAGGTTGTCCAAAACATTGTAAACGTTCAAATGACCTCAATTCCTATGCAGAGCCAGTCTAGTTGAGAAACCGCTCATAAGAACGAGAACGGGCTCAATGCCTCTTGTCAGGAGCAGCTCCAGTCCTGGGGCTTTTCTTGCACTGCTCAAACTCCCTGAGCTGATTGTTGATGGCTTCAGCACTGCTTTGGGCATCCCAATCTCTCCAAGAGGTGAATTAGGTGGTTGTGCTGTCATGTGGATGAGGAATTGACAGCATGGCCATATCCAAAGAGTTCCAGACACCAGCTCAGATTTCCAGCACCTGTCCAGTTTCATTTTCAGACGTGGCTTCAGGCAGCAAAAGCCCTCCCCCTGTCCCACCAGCAGAATGCTGCAGCCTGTGCAGAGGCTCTGAGCTATATAAGAGCAGGGTCGGAACCGGGCTCAGGAAGCACCAGGGCTGTGGAGCACTAAAAGGGCAGGTAGGGCCTGGCTGTGGTGCCTGGGGGGGGGCAGGGGCACTCACACCCACTGGGAGCCCCTTGGTCCTCTGCTTGGTACTACATGTCCTGGTGCTGGGCTGAGAGGGCTGGCAGGAAAGAGGGGATTATGGCAGGGGGCAAAGGGGCTGTGATGTGGGGGCTGTAATGGCAATGGCTGCACTTGGGGGCAGGGAGGAATGGGGAAGGGAAGCATGAAGAACTCAGCACCCAGATCAGTGGCTGAGCATGGCAGGAATGGAAGTACAAGGAGCACAGGGAGAGAAAGGCACTGCAAGGGTGGAGTGGAAAGCAGAGCCAAGGCAGAGCTGGGGAGGATGTGGAGCAGAGCCCAACACAGAGCCCTGCAGCCCTGTGGCACCACTCTGCATGCTCACGTGCTGCGCTCATTCCTGCGTTAAGGGCTCGGTGCAGCAGTGCTGGCTGGCTGCGTGTCAAGTTGTGAACCCCTTTGGGACAATCGTTGGCAGCTGTGTCTGTGCAACATACCGTGCCCACATCCCTCCTTGTTACGTTCGCTCTTGGTGGGATTCCTCATACATGGACGTATCTCCTTCCTGAGCGTTTACTCTTCACCTACATTGCGATCCCTACCCCTCTAGCGCTCCACTGGGATGTGTTCCAGCCTCCGTTAATCAATAGCTCTATGAATGGCCAAGGGAAGACTGGCTTGCTGGGTTTCCTCCACCATGAGAAGAAGGACCTTCTATGCAAAGTGAGGAGAAGATGCCTCTGTCGGCGGAGAGCAGGTGGAAACGCTGCTGTGCCCAGCCCTGGACAGGGCAGGGTGCTGAGCTGAGCTCCTCACCACTGACCAGCAGCACTGCTGATGTGTTGAAGGACCAGACAAAAGCACAGGAAGAAGAGGTGGAAGGCAGAAGGGGCAGCTTCTGCTGACCCCGCACCCCAACACTGCTCTCGATCTGTAGCAGGAGATGATGGGAGCCAAGGGATTACAGGTTGAGGCTCTGGAGCTGGACGGACTGGGGGATGTGGATGTTGGTGAAAGTCCATCCGTGCGACAGAGGTTGCCCAAGGCTAGTCAGTCTGCTCCCCGTTTTGCTACAACATCTGTCAGGAAAAACAGAAGGGCTGTTGTCTTAGGGGACTCCCTTCTGAGGGGAACTGAGGGCCCAATATGCCGTTCGGCTCCATCCCACAGGGAGGTGTGTTGCCTGTCTGGTGCCCGGGTGAGAGATGTTGCTAGGAACATCACTCGCCTGGCTAGGCCCTCCAATTATTATCCATTACTGGTTTTCCACACTGGAAATGGAGATGTAGGCAAAAGAAGTTCTCAGGTGAAGGGGTTCTACAGCTACATAGGCAGGAAGAGACAGGCCAAGGAGAGTGTTCCCCCTCTGATGAAAGGTAATGGGGAGCTGGCTTCCTCAGACATAGAAAAAGCTGAGGTACTCGATGAGTACTTTGCCTCAGACTTCACGGGTGGTCAGGCTTCCCGATCCTCCATGCTCTGGACACAATGCTCCTCCAACACTGCCCCAGCAGTATTTATATTCCTACAGCTCCTGCAGGGCACTTCCACAATTGCCCCAGGCAGGTCCCACTGGGTCAGGAGAAGGGCTAGCCTTCATTGCTTCCTCATATTAATCTTTTGCATTCATTTATGGCTGCCTTCCTCTCATCTTCTGCTTTTCTCCCTTAGGATTCTGGGCTGTTCCTCATGTTTTACCTCCTGACTTCTTGGAGTGGTGCCCAGCTTCTCCTTCACAACCCTGCCTTGTCTACCAGGCCTGACAAGTGACTGTGTGCTGCCTCGCTTGGGCCGGGTGCCCTGGTGCCCTGCGTCCTCTGGGAAGCCAAGCGTCACCACCAGGAGCACCTGCTGGGAGGTGAGAGGACTCAGACAGCAAATCCATTGGGTGTTTTTCCTTTAATCTTCCTTTCCTTAAATTTTCCCTGAAGGAAAAGAGGGCATAAAGGCTCTGCAAGAGTCAAAAGAGCACGGTAACAAGGGCCTGGCATCAATTCCTGGGATGAAAAGGCTGTAGCGTGTTGTTGGTGGGATGAGAGCTGATCGTTCAGGAAGGTTTTGTGCACTGCATAAATCTCCTCAGAATGCAGCTGAATAGATATAATTATTGGCTCTGTACGACAGCACTGAAATGTGTTGGCTTCCTTACCATCACGCAGACAAGGACCATTCCAGTGCCAAGGTGTCACGGGGTTATCCCTAGATATCAGTCTGTGACGGGGGGCACAGGCACCAGGAAAAAAAAAGGAAGAGACAAAGGAGCAGAGAGAAAAAAAAAATAAAATCGCGCTGTGGACCACGTGCTTTGGGAGGGGGGGAAGGGCAGGGAGCTAGTAGATGGGTTTAACAAAAGGAGCACACCAGCAACGATCTCAGGAGGAACAGTAATTTACTAAATTTAACTACATCAAACAAAATGAGAGAGAGAAGAGTGTCCAAAATGCGAGTCAAACCACGATAGTGCTGCTCTCCGCGGAGAGCTGAGACGGCTGAGCTGGGCCAGAGGGAGAGGCAGATGCTGGGGTCCTATCCGGAGCTCCACCCCACTTCCTCCTCACGCCAAGTCCTCCCGGGGATGCTGCACCTACCCTCCCATCAGAATACTCCAAATGCCCATAAGAGGCAGTAAACAGAACCAGGACATCAACTCTTTACCTCCCACTGGTTCACGTGATGTTCTGATGTGGAATACTGAAAACAAAAAATCACAAAACCACAACACTAGGCAATGATGGTAAAGGGGGCAGTGATAAACTAAACCCCACAGGGACATCAACTGCATGGACAGGGGTCAGCAGAGAAAATGCTGATGACCCAAAGTCTCCGATGGCTGCTTCATGGGTGACAGAACTCTCTGGGCCCTGCTCTGGAGAGACTCAACTTGGATTAACCAGAGGGAACAGGAGACTTTGAGATATTTGAGGACAGCCTGTGGAATGATGTTGAAGGGAAGCAGGAGGGGACCAAATCTGCAGAAAAGAAAGAAAAGGATATGAAAGAGGCTGCTGTCATGAGACCAGTGGCAGATTACTTGTCTGAGCAATCCCAGCCTTGGTCACTGCTCTCTGTCCTGCCTCCTCATTAAATCCTTTCCTTTCTGTCCCTGTGCAGTCCCACTCTCTACCTCATGTCTGTGCACTGCAAGGAAGGAGAGCCAGTGACAGGTGAGACCGGCCTGGTGGATACACATGAAGGCAACTCCCTGTCCATGGTTGGTTGTATAGCCAAGTCTGTGGTGTGTTTGTGTGTCTGTCCATATCTATCTGTTTCTGAGTGGCCCAAGGTTGGGTTCCAGCAGCCGGGTGGGAAGAATCCCTGGAGCTGCAGAGAGGCCTCTTCTAAGAAAAGGCAGTGGCCACATCTAACATCACTTTAACTGAAGTCTGTTTACCTCTTCCACAGCCATGGAGTCCCAGGAGGAGAGAGCAGATGGTTTGGAGAAGGCCAATCTTGCTAAACAACTGCTGGCAGAAACATTTCAGAGGGAAGGACTGGATGAAGAATACTGGCTCCCCACGCTGTTGAAGGTATTAGGTGTGAAATCAAAAGAAGCCTTGAAACATCTGCAATATGAAGACTATCTGAAACTGGAGAGTGAGGTACGGTACCCCTGGGAGAAAACGGCACTCCGAAAGCTTCTGCAAATTACAGACAACAAAGCAACTGTTGAGGAGCTGCAGAAGCAGCGCCTGGAGATGATGAAGCAGGGGCAAGAAGAAGCCAAGCTAGCCATACAGGAGCTGAAAGAAACGGATCACAGCCACAGCCACAGCAAGGAGATGATAAGACAGAAAGAGGAGGCACTATGGCAAGCCATGGACATTCCCAGGGAGTACTGGCCACCACCAGAGAAGGCCTTGGCAGATGTGCTTGCAAGCATCCAGAAGCAACTGGAGCAGCAGGAGATGTCCTTGGGCAGGAGTGAGAATGTCTCTGACGAGGAGGTGCTGAGACGGGCGTCAGGAGGGCTGGCTCTGCAGGGCATTTACCAAACCAGCAGCCTGGCAGACGTGCTGGCAAAGCGAGAACAGCTCATCGGAGTCCCCAGTGGTTTCAGGCTTGCTGGTTCAGAGCAAAGGTCACTGTTTGAGAGGAAGGAGTTCTCCTCCTCTGCAGCAGAAGCCAATTTCACCAAGTCCATGGAGCAGCTGGGCTTCAGCCTAAGCGTTTCTGCCAAAGCCGGGTTCTGGAGGTTCAGTGATGAAGGAGGTGAAGATTACAGCAGCTCCTCACACAAGGAAGACACTCACCACTCACGTTCAGAGCAGACGTACATTTGTACCACCAAGTACCAATACACACCTCTGGCCTCCTGCTACTTCCAAAAGGACCAGCTTCGCCTCTCAGATGGGGCCCTGAGAGAGCTGCAGTGCATCGAGGACCTTCTGAGTGTCACCCAAGAGGCAGACAGGCTCAACATGCTGAAGAGCAGGTGTGCCAGCTTCTTCAGCAGGTTTGGGTCCCACGTCAACCAGGGACCCCTCCACTTAGGGGGCATATTCTGGTGGAAAGCATCTTCCGAAGGATTCAGGGCAGAGCAAAGGGAAGAGATGAAGCAACGAGCATCTGAAGCACTAAACTGCTTTGTCATGGAGAGCTTCAGCAGCTTTGCTGGCAGCGTGGGAGGGAATGTGGAAGTTTCAAAATCCAGCTCACAGGCATCACTTGTGAGAAGAGAAAGAGGCAGCAGCCACACAGCGATACAGCTCTCTGTGGCCAAAACAGGGGGTCCATCAGAGACAGATTCCCTTGCACAATGGAAATGTGGGCTTGTGGCCAGTAACACAACCTGGTTTGTTATTGACAGGGGCTTTCAGCTGATCCCAGTGTGGGACATAATCCTGTCCAACCACAGCAGTGATTTTAAATCCTGCTATCAAGTAAGCAGCAGCCTCAGGGCTGCATATGAAGCACTCACAAATCACAGGGTTGGCACAGTGTTTGGAGAGGAACTGGCCAGTGCCGTGGAAGAGGCCAGAGCTTTCCTGCAGCACTTGAAGAGCTGGGAGGTGACAGCAGATGAAAGGAAACTGCTCACATTGATAGATTTCAAACAGGCTCTGTATGAAAAAACAAAAAATCCCAGTGTCTGGATCAACGTATGCCTGTCAGATAAGGCACTGCAGGAGTTCCTGGTGAATACTGTCCTGTTTTGCCAAAAATCACCTCCAGAAAACATCACCTATATCAAATCTCGGCTGCAGTGCCTGCTGGATCCTCACATCTATTCTGTTAAGGACTTCCCCAGGGCTTCCTTCATTATGCAATGGATTTTCAACACTGAGCACACGTTTCCCCAAACTCCCAATATCTCTGAGATTCAGGATCTCATCAAGACACTGCTGCAGATGAAGGAGCACATTCAGGAAGTCACCTACTCACCAGCCACCTCTGTATCTGCCATTCATGAAGCAAAGATCAAAGCCACCCTGACTGTAAGCCTGGCTGTTTATTCTTTGCTCCAGTATCTGCAGGAAAGGGCAGAGAAAGACATAGAACTATTAGTGCTCTTAGTTACGACCACAGTAGGATACCAAGTAGAAAGCTGCACTTTTCAGTACCTCCTTGGTTGTCCAGAAATTAACTTCATGGCCAAGGAAATGCAAACTGCATATGATGAGTATCAGAGCCTGAAGGAGCAGGATGCTTACAGAGCCGAGGCCTTCCTGCTCCTCACAGGCCTCACCATAACATCCGAAAGCAGTGAGGTGTCCCCTGAGCAGAAGAGTGACCGCTTAGTGTTCATGGAAGATAAGATGAAGAACTCATGGTCTGCAGAGATAGAAGATCTCCTCAAGAAACAGAATGCGTTCAGAGACTGGGAGGTGCTGGAAAGAGACTTGCAGTCCTACATCAGTGGGCAGTTGGAGGACACCTCTGTCCATCTGAAGAAACCCAGTATAATCAAAGACTTGGAAGAGACTTTGCAAGGAATACCGCCTCCCAGTCCATGCAAACCCAAATCAGATGACAGCAAATCCAAAACTAATCAAGCCAGTGCAAACCCAGAGTTCCTCAACTTACTTAAGCGCCTTGGGCTAGAAAGTTACTATCCAAGAAAAATGGGGTCGGAAGACTTCCACATCATACACAAGACATCTGTACATGACAGCCAGCCCAGCAAGGAGAGTGAACTGCCTTTTTACTTCCTGCAAAAGCTATTGTGTGTGGACTACAGCGTGAGGTACCTGACTTGCAAGGACGAGAGTAAGCCTGAAGTTACACCTGCACCAAAAGCCACAGAGGAAGAGCCCTCTGATTCCTTTGATGACTTCTTCAGTGGTTTGGATGACGGAGCCCCTGAATCTGCAACCAGGGAGAGCCACGTGCACCCTATGGACCTCCAGATGGCCATTTTTCATTGTGCCAATGATTTCATGAGGCAGTACATTTCATCAAAGCTTGCCTTCTGCCAGTTTGCACTCCCCCTCCTGGTACCCAACCCATGCACTTCACAGATCGAGTTCCCTCTCTGGTCCCTCAGCCAAATCAAGAAGAGCTGGAAAGGAGCAGCAAAATCAGGAGAGCAGACAAAAAGTAGCAGCTACACAAACAAACTCATTTATCAGGCAGAGACACCCATCGTGTCCTTCATACGCATCGGCAGCTCTCCTTCCTCTTCCAAGTCGCAGCTCCTGAACTCTCTGCTGAGCAAACAAAAACACGACACGTTTTTCCACCGGCATTGCAAAGGCAGCACCCAAGACTGTTTGCTGATGAGAGGTGTGGTGGAGATCTCCTGGTATTGTCCCCGTGGTAGCGACGAGGACAGTTTTGACAGCTGTGTTGCTTTCTGTAACCTGCACGGAGATGCCAGGGATCACGAGCCACAGCTGAGCTTCTTGCAGGAGATCTCTGCTGTGAACGTGGTTCTCATTTCTGAGTCAGATCAGAGCGATAAGAAAGGCAGGAAAATTTTACAAGACCTGTGGCAGTCTCGGAAGCCTTTGGTTTGTCTTTTCACTGAGAAAGAGAACATTGCAGCTGGCCGATCTAGCCAAAACATAAGAATAGGTATCAAGAACAGAAACGAAGCAGAATTAATGGGCGAGCTGACAAAAACAATCCGAGATCTCCTGGAGGGCTCAAGCACACTCTGTAGCCTCAAGATGTGTGTGGGCACAGCTCGCCAGCACGGCTTCTTAGTCGATGAAGATGCAGAAGCGTGTGTGATAGCCAAAGAAGAGGCAAATGAGGTGGTGAAGCTGCTGAAGGCAGAGGAGCTCTCTGAGATCAAATCGAAGCTACTGCCTCTACAAGGAAACTGTGGTACAATTGGTGTAAAAAGGACAAAGAACTCACTCGCTTACAGGAGAAGGGGAAAAAGAGCATAGAGCATCATCGCAGCCAAATTGAATGTGACAAAGCTGCAATAAGAAGAAAGCAACTAGACAAAGCATTCCCCCTCAATCAGCTGATGAAATCAGTCCTTGGCTTTCTCTGGTCACAGCCAGCCGATACCAAGAAGTACTTTTTGCATTGGATGAAGGTCTTCATGGATGACCTGTCCTCCGGTCGCCTTGATGAACTGAAGAGAGAGTATCATCAGTTATGGTCTCAAATCCTGGCAATAAAGAAAAGCAATGGAGAAAACAATCCCAAAACTGTAATGATGAAAAGGTTAGATTCCCTTTCCAATGAAATCAATGATTCATCTGTTGGCCTTGAGCATATTTTGAGAGAGCTAGGGCAGATTTATGAAGCTCTTGAATCAACCATCTCCAAAGATGAATGTTTTCACAAACTACCTGAAATTGCAGCTGATCTGATGGTTTCAGGGTCAAGATTCCTTCTGCCAAGAAGGAATCTCCGGGCAGTGTTCTGAGGCTCTCCAGCTTGAAAGTTCGTATCTGTGACCTGTGGAACGCCTTGTGGAATGAAAACTTCATTTTCAGCTTCAAGAACTCGGTGGAGATTGCTGCATTGAGCTGATGGATGGTGATGCTTCTTACGTACCATTGCAATGGGCTGCAGCAATCTTTGACAGGTTAATTGAGAAGCTGGGTGACAAGCGAGTCTTTGTCCTCTCCGTGCTTGGCATCCAGAGCACAGGGAAGTCAACCCTACTGAATGCCATGTTTGGTCTCCAGTTCAATGTCAGTGCTGGCAGATGCACCCGGGGAGCTTTCATGCAGCTCATTAAAGTGGACGAGAAGCTGCAGCAGGATGTGAACTTTGATTACATGCTCGTTGTGGACACTGAGGGACTTCGTGCCATAGANGATGAAAGGAAACTGCTCACATTGTTTGATTTCAAACAGGATCTGAATAAAAAAGCAAAAAATCCCAGTGTCTGGATCAACATATGCCTGTCAGATAAGGCACTGCAGGAGTTCCTGGTGAATACTGTCCTGTTTTGCCAAAAATCACCTCCAGAAAACATCACCTATATCAAATCTCAGCTGCAGTGCCTGCTGGATCCTCACATCTATTCTGTTAAGGACTTCCCCAGGGCTTCCTTCATTATGCAATGGATTTTCAACACTGAGCACACGTTTCCCCATACTCCCAATATCTCTGAGATTCAGGATCTCATCAAGACACTGCTGCAGATGAAGGAGCACATTCAGGAAGTTACCTACTCACCAGCCACCTCTGTATCTGCCATTCATGAAGCAAAGATCAAAGCCACCCTGACTGTAAGCCTGGCTGTTTATTTCTTGCTCCAGTATCTGCAGGAAAGGGCAGAGAAAGACATAGAACTATTAGTGCTCTTAGTTACGACCACAGTAGGATACCAGGTAGAAAGCTGCACTTTTCATTACCTCCTTGGTTGTCCAGAAATTAACTTCATGGCCAAGGAAATGCAAACTGCATATGATGAGTATCAGAGCCTGAAGGAGCAGGATGCTTACAGAGCCGAGGCCTTCCTGCTCCTCACAGGCCTCACCATAACATCCGAAAGCAGTGAGGTGTCCCCTGAGCAGAAGAGTGACCGCTTAGTGTTCATGGAAGATAAGATGAAGAACTCATGGTCTGCAGAGATAGAAGATCTCCTCAAGAAACAGAATGCGTTCAGAGACTGGGAGGTGCTGGAAAGAGACTTGCAGTCCTACATCAGTGGGCAGTTGGAGGACACCTCTGTTGATCTGAAGAAACAGAGTATAATCAAAGACTTGGAAGAGACTTTGCAAGGAATACCGCCTCCCAGTCCATGCAAACCCAAATCAGATGACAGCAAATCCAAAACTAATCAAGCCAGTGCAAACCCAGAGTTCCTCAACTTACTTAAGCGCCTTGGGCTAGAAAGTTACTATCCAAGAAAAATGGGGTCGGAAGACTTCCACATCATACACAAGACATCTGTACATGACAGCCAGCCCAGCAAGGAGAGTGAACTGCCTTTTTACTTCCTGCAAAAGCTATTGTGTGTGGACTACAGCGTGAGGTACCTGACTTGCAAGGACGAGAGTAAGTCAGAAATCATGCTCACACCAAAAGCCACAGAGAAAGAACCTTCTGTTTCCATTGATGACTTTTTCAGTGATTTGGATGAAGGAGCCCCTGAATCTGCAACCAGGGAGAGCCACGTGCACCCTATGGACCTCCAGATGGCCATTTTTCATTGTGCCAATGATTTCATGAGGCAGTACATTTCATCAAAGCTTGCCTTCTGCCAGTTTGCACTCCCCCTCCTGGTACCCAACCCATGCACTTCACAGATCGAGTTCCCTCTCTGGTCCCTCAGCCAAATCAAGAAGAGCTGGAAAGGAGCAGCAAAATCAGGAGAGCAGACAAAAAGTAGCAGCTACACAAACAAACTCATTTATCAGGCAGAGACACCCATCGTGTCCTTCATACGCATCGGCAGCTCTCCTTCCTCTTCCAAGTCGCAGCTCCTGAACTCTCTGCTGAGCAAACAAAAACACGACACGTTTTTCCACCGGCATTGCAAAGGCAGCACCCAAGACTGTTTGCTGATGAGAGGTGTGGTGGAGATCTCCTGGTATTGTCCCCGTGGTAGCGACGAGGACAATTTTGACAGCTGTGTTGCTTTCTGCAACCTGCACGGAGATGCCAGGGATCACGAGCCACAGCTGAGCTTCTTGCAGGAGATCTCTGCTGTGAACGTGGTTCTCATTTCTGAGTCAGATCAGAGCGATAAGAAAGGCAGGAAAATTTTACAAGACCTGTGGCAATCTCGGAAGCCTTTGGTTTGTCTTTTCACTGAGAAAGAGAACATTGCAGCTGGCCGATCTAGCCAAAACATAAGAATAGGTATCAAGAACAGAAACGAAGCAGAATTAATTGGTGAGCTGACAAAAACTATCCAAGATCTCCTGGAGGGCTCAAGCACACTCTGTAGCCTCAAGATGTGTGTGGGCACAGCTCGCCAACACGGCTTCTTAGTCGATGAAGATGCAGAAGCGTGTGTGATAGCCAAAGAAAAGGCAAACGAGCTGGTGAAGCTGCTGAAGGCAGAGAAGCTGTCTGAGATCAAATCGAAGCTACTGCCTCTTCAAGGAAAACTGTGGTACAATTGGTGTAAAAAGGACAAAGAACTCACTCGCTTACAGGAGAAGGGGAACAAGAGCATAGAGCATCATCGGAGCCAAATTGAATGTGACAAAGCTGCAATAAGAAGAAAGCAACTAGACAAAGCATTCCCCCTCAATCAGCTGATGAAATCAGTCCTCGGCTTCCTCCGGTCACAGCCAGGCAATAGCAAGAAATACTTCCTGCAGTGGATGAAGGTCTTCATGGATGACCTGTCCTCCGATCGCCTTGATGAACTGAAGAGAGAGTATCATCACTTATGGTCTCAAATCCTGGCAATAAAGAAAAGCAATGAAGAAAACGATCCCAAAACTGTAATGATGAAAAGGTTAGATTCCCTTTCCAATGAAATCAATGATTCGTCTGTTGGCCTTGAGCATATTTTGAGAGAGGTAGGGCAGATTTATGAAGCTCTTGAATCGACAAACTCCAAAGACGTATGTTTTCACAAACTACCTGAAATTGCAGCTGATCTAATGGTTTCAGGGTATCCCGTTGAGCTGATGGACGGTGATGCTTCTTACGTACCATTGCAATGGTCTGCAGCAATCTTTGACAGGTTAATTGAGAAGCTGGGTGACAAGCGAGTCTTTGTTCTCTCCGTGCTTGGCATCCAGAGCACAGGGAAGTCAACCCTACTGAATGCCATGTTTGGTCTCCAGTTCAATGTCAGTGCTGGCAGATGCACCCGGGGAGCTTTCATGCAGCTCATTAAAGTGGACGAGAAGCTGCAGCAGGATGTGAACTTTGATTACATGCTCGTTGTGGACACTGAGGGACTTCGTGCCATAGAGATGGCCAATAAGCACTCACTGAATCATGACAACGAGCTGGCCACCTTTGTCATTGGCATTGGCAACATGACTCTGATCCACATCTTTGGAGAGAACCCTTCAGAAATGCAAGACATCCTTCAGATTGCTGTGCAGGCTTTTCTGAGGATGAAGCAAGTCAAGCTTTCCCCAAGCTGCCTGTTTGTACATCAAAATGTGGGCGAGATAACGGCAAAGGAACAGAACATGGAAGGACAAAGGCGTCTGCAGGAGAAGCTGGATGAAATGACAGTGACAGCAGCCCAGCAGGAATTCTGTGACATCACCTGCTTCAGTGATGTCATCCGCTTTGACGTGAACACCCACATTCATTACTTTGCTCACCTGTGGGAGGGAAACCCACCCATGGCACCACCCAACCCCACCTACAGCCGGAACGTCCAGGAATTAAAGAGCAAAATTCTGCAAGCTGCCAAGAAGGAATCTCCGGGCAGTGTTCTGAGGCTCTCCAGCTTGAAAGTTCGTATCTGTGACCTGTGGAACGCCTTGCGGAATGAAAACTTCATTTTCAGCTTCAAGAACTCGGTGGAGATTGCTGCATACAAGAAACTGGAAACCTCCTTTAGTCAGTGGACCTGGAAACTGAGAAGGCACGTCTTAGACTTGCAAATGCAGCTGGACAATAAGGTACGGAATGGAGAGCTGGAGAAAGTCACCAAAAAAGAGCTTGAAAAAGAGGTGCAAGAAACAAGTGATGCCATCACCAAAGACGTGAAGAAGTTCTTCAGTGAAGACAGAGACTGTGAGATACTGATTCAGTGGAAAAGTAGCACAGAACTGAAGCTGAAAGAGCTAAAAGCGTCCCTTCTTGATGAAACCAGGAGGAAGTGTGAGAAACTTCTAGAAGTGAAGAAGAACCAGAGTAGACTGGATGGGAAGAAATCTGAATATGAAAATGAGCTCCTGAAAAAGAGCAGGGAGCTGGCTCTGTCTCTAAAAGGCCAGGAATTAAGTGAACAAGAATTGAGAAACAGCTTTAATTCCCCCTGGATGACCTGGGTTGCTGAAGTGTCTTCTAATGCTCCCCCTCTGGAAGAGGTGAACATTGATGTGGAAATAGAAAATGTCCTTCTAGAACACTTTAAGGATTCTAATGTAGCTGAAAGAATCAGGAAGTTTTCCAAGCAGACCTCCTTTTCACTTGATGAGAAGAAACACATCTCCATGAAAAGGGTTTGGGACAAAATTCGGTCTCATTTTTGTGAGTCTGATGTGAGCAGCTTACAGCACATTACAGACCACATCATAAGGCGTGTGAAGGAAAACATTGACCAGAAGGAAAAGGACAAAATGGATTACAGTCGCACTTTTATTCATGAAATACTAAATGAAGTGCAGGAAGGTATGAAAACTGTCCCTAGCTCTGAAAAATACCATTTTACTAAAGATTACCAAATAGATCTTTCGGTGTATCTGTGCACAATGGCAGCTCCCAGGTTTAGAGACATGCATGCAGCCTTCAGGAAAGCAAATGACCCAGCCATCTACCTGCAGAGCAAGAGAGAAGATTTCTTCCAATGTTTCCAGATTTCTTGCCAAGGAGCCACTTCTATCACAACATTTGCTGATGTCCTGTGCAGCAAGATTGCCCCAGGTCTTCGCCTGGCCATCTATGACACGACAGCTCTTGTCATAGCTGAACGTATGAAGAGAGAAATACCAGATTTCAATGGCAGTAGAGCCTTTCTGGAAGTTTGCATGCTGAAATCCCTGGCACAAGAAGAAAATTTTGAAAACTTCCAGCTGTACCTTCGTTCCCCTGCAGACTTTTTGGAGTGTTACATCCAGACACGTGTTGAGACATACTGCTTAGATCAGAACAATCGGCTGGTGATGTTTTTAAATGAAACTCTTACTCAGTACTATGGAACCATTCAGAAAGCTGTTTTTGCATCCACCACAGTTGTCAAAGACAGAAGAGACAGCAATAAGATAATCTCTCTTTGGCTGGATGAATTCTGCAGAGAACTTGGAGGGGTCCTAAGATTGCCCAGAAGTGACCTGGTTGGCCTTGAACATCTGGAGATAACAGACATAGAGTTCCTGAAGAACGCCATGGTGGAGGCACTTTTTCCCCTGAGAGAGTATCTCAAGGAGGAGTTTGCACATGCTGGTTTGAGCTCATTTGAAAAGCAGCCTCACGAAATACTGGTGGAACAGTTTCCAGGGTGCAAGGCGCAGTGTCCATTTTGTAAGGCAGTTTGCACAAACACTATACCAAACCATGATGGAAACCACCAGCTTGTCTTCCATCGTCCACAAGTTTTGAGAGGATGCAAATGGTATAAAACAGACAACCTTGTCACTGATATTTGTTCTAGCCTTGTTGCCAGTGACTGTTACTTGGTAATTAGAGAAGACCTGCAGATCCCCTACAAGAATTACCGAGATGCAGGACATCCTTATTGCACTTGGAACATTCTTCCTGATACATCCATGCAAAAATACTGGAAATGGGTTGTGTGTCATTTCAGGACACAGCTAGAAGAACTCTACAATGGTAAGTTTCGTGGCAGAGGAGAAATCCCTCCTTTGTGGTACACAATTACAAAGCAGGAAGCACTTGCCGAACTGAGGTAGGCTAAGTTGAGGTGAAGGAAAATCTGCAACTACTTTGCATTTCAGAAGAACATGACATGAGGATATCCACAAAATATTGTTGTAACAGTTATAGCCTTCAACAGTGTCAAGAGAACTGCATCTAACTGCTTGTAAAGCTGGGCAAAATGAGGTGTGCTACTCCTCTGAAATGCCCCTGCTTCATGATAAAGTCAAACTCCTCTTCCTTTCTTGCCATAAATGCTTGCATCAGCTTTGTCTTATAGCAAAAAAACCCACATTTCTGCAGCAACCATTCATACAGCCAAGATTAAGGCCAAGGCAGCCTTGTAAGTACCAAATTATCTGCAGCTATGTGAAAATAAATGACACTGGCAATTTCCCTGCAGGAAATCCTTGTCACACTTAAAGAAAGGAGAACGATGTCTGAGTGCAGGTAAACATTTGTGGGGAACTGAAAACCCCTTCTTGCTAAACTTAGTACTCTGCTCAGTGATAGTGATTTAACTCAGTATTCATTAGGTATCCTTCCTATGTTAAGATGTGCCCGCACTTCCATGAGCTCCTTCCTACTCAGGTCCCCAGCAAACTTCCCTCCATCTCACAGCCAATCCCACTACATTTAGCATGTGCTTAGATTTTGGGCAAAAGACCCTTGTATAACCAATGTCAAAAATTAGTTATCTCTGCAGCTTCCTCAGTAGACATCAGCAGTGTGTGATGTTAGCATTTGCGTTGTGAAGACAGGTGGGAACTGGGTGCTGGTCTGGAGAACAACTAACCAGCTCTGCCTGTACCAGCACAGTGGACAGCGGGGTTTGCTGCACAGTTCCTGCAGTACTGTTCATTCTCCTACTATAATCATTTGTAGTCTTTGCTAATAAACTGGTAGAGTTGGACCGGACTGGTCTCTGCATGCTTTCTTTCCACTTAAGCCACAATTACTGTGGAATCCTAGCATGGTTTGAGTGGGAAGGGACCTTAAAGCCCATCCAGTCCCAATCCCTGCTAAGGGCTGGAACGCCTCCCACCAGGCTAGGCTGCCCAAAGCCCCATCCAGCCTGGTCTTGAGCACCTCTAGGAATGAGGCACTCATAGCTTCTCTGGGCAGTCTGTGCCAGGGCCTCAGCACTCTCTGACTAAAGAATTTCTTGGTTATTTCTAAATCTAAATCTACGCTTATTTGGTTTAAAACCATTCCATGTTACAGTACCTGTGGCTTTCATCACCAAGGAACTGTGGGACTCCACCCAGACAGCATTCCCCTGCTTCGTAGTCAGACTTTCTCTGCCCACTGCCACAAAATCTATATGCACAGACCTCCTACCCTGAAACCCTTATTTATTTATTTATTTATTGCAACTGTGGGGCCCAGGAGTCTCTACCTGGACTTCTGCAAGGCCTTTGACATGGTCCCACACCACATCCTTATCTGTAAATTTTGTATGTGTATGGCGTGAAAGTCGATATCTGAACCCTTCTTTTTTCCTTGGCTCAAAGCTCACTTTGTGAGGCCTTTCTGGCGATAAGGCTCTAACTGACAACTGAGATTTATCTATGGGAACGAGGAGTGGGTGTCACCGTGCCACTATGTTTCTGCTTATGATGGCAAAGACAAGCAGAACTAGGACAAGCAGTTTTTTTCAGGGGGGTAGCTTGAAGGAGCTGACCATTGCAAAAAGCCATAATAATTATGCACTGACAACTGAGGCACCACTACTCTGATGGCTCATCTGGAGGTCCAGGAATGTCACGCTAACAGAGAGAAAAGAAGAAGAAAAAAAAAGAAACTGATAAGTGGTGGATAAAAGGCCCCCAGTAAACTAAGTACTTTCGAAGGAATTCCCCGAGAGAAAGAAACCTCTTAGGAAAGAGGCCCCTAGGTCCTGCTTGCTGCAAAGCTTCCTGGCTTTTCTCCCATCCCCCACAGTGACTGGACGAGTTCCTTACACCAACGGATAAACTACGAGCAACACTGGATCCTTGGTGGTGACTATCTCTCTTGCTTTCTACAAAGACTCCTTGTTTTTATTTACTAGCTCTTTTCTATTGCCTGTCTTCCCTTCCCCATCTTCCCTAAGCAACTAGGATTTGTAATAAAGTGGTGAGGCAAACATTTGACTCATTGTGTCTTAATCTCGCTGTCGGGTATGCATATATCAAAGATTCTCCTCTCCCTCCAATAACTGGACTGAGACTTTATTAAATGTCATAGTCGGCAGGATACCCAACAGTGTGAGTGTTGCCTTTCCAGCTGTAGTTGATGCATACACCTCCTGAAGCTTCAGGGTGTGATATTTCTGATAACTTAGATGTGAGCACCTCTCCAGGAAGATCACTCCACATATTGAAACCTAAGTGTGAAATTTTAACCTTTTCCTATTGTCATGGTTTTATGGTTTTTGGTTATCGGCATTCCACATCATAACATCATGTGGTGCACTGGGAGTTAAAGTGTTAATGCTCCAGTTCCAGGTACCTGTCCCCAAAGAGAAGAACTACATTCCCCAGAAGACTGTTTGCTGTGCCGTTATCATTTCCGCTCAGGGGGAACAGATATAAGGCCTTGGTAGGTCATCTGACCTGCTCTTCTTCATTAAGCTCTCCTCCCTGCTGCTCAACTGGACCGCGCATCTCACCTCAGTGTTATGGTGAGGCCTATCAACCTTTCGGACACTCTCTCTCATTATATTTGATTTATTAGCTTTGATTGGCGGAGTGGCTGGAAGACTGTGTAGAGGAAATGGACCTCGGGGTGTTGATTGACGCTCGGCTGAACATGAGCCAGTAGTGTGCCCAGGTGGCCAAGAAGGCCAATGGCATCCTGGCTTGTATCAGAAACAGCGTTGCCAGCAGGAGCAGGGAAGTAATTGTCCCCCTGTACTCANCACTTGGCAGGAACCAGCAACCTGGGAGCTCCCAGTGCGCTTGTGGTCTCTCTCAGGACAAAGAGCCTGCGGGGTTCACAGAACCCCAGGGGGTTTGGGGCTGGACCAAGATAACTCTGGGCCCCCCCTTGTCTCCCCCCCACCACTGCTGAAGGGCCACCCGGAGCACAGAGCCCAGCACCACAGCTGGGGGCTCTGGGAGATCCCCCAGGAGGAGCCCCCACCGCTCTCTTCTCCCTGTGCCAGGGCTCCGGCACACACCCAGCACTGCAGTACTGCTGATGGGCAGCTCCTGGGCTCCAGGCTGTGCCCTGTGCCCCTGGGCTGCCTAGGCACCGCAGAGCAGAACCTGGCTCCACTGCCTTGCACCTCCTGTGAGGATTTATTTGGTGGGATCCCACTGAGCCTCCTCTGCTCGGGGATGAGCAGCTCCAGCTCTGTCAGCTCTCCCCCCAGCAGAGCTGCTCCAGGTCCCGCAGCATCTTCATGGCCCTTTTCTGGGTTCTCACCAGGTTGTCCAAAACATTATAAACATTCCAATGACCTCAATTCCTATGCAGAGCCAGTCCAGTTGAGAAACCACTGATAGGAAAGAGAAGGGGCTCAGTTCTTTGAGCAGCTGTGCTTGTCGTGCTTCAGCCCTGGGACTTTCCCTGTGGTACAAGAACTCCCTGAACTGATTGCTGATGGTTTCAGGATTGCTTTGGGTTTCCCAACCTCCCAGAGTGTGGATTTGGTGGTTGTGCTGTCACATGGATAAAGAATTGACTGCATGGCCATATCCAAAGAGTTCCAGACACCAGCTCAGTTTTCCAGCAGCAGCCAAGTTTCACTTGCAGCTGCAGCTTCAGGGAGGAGAACACTTCCTCTGCCCCACCAGCAGGAAGCTGCAGCCTGTGCAGAGGCTCTGAGCTATATAAGAGCAGGGTCAGAGCCAGGCTCAGAAAGCACTGGGGCTGCCGAGCGCCGAAAGGGCAGGTAGGGCCTGGCTGCGGTGCCTGGGGTGGGTCAGGGGCACTCGCACCCACTGGGAGCCCCTTGGTCCTCTGCTTGGTGCTTCATGTGCTGGTGCTGGGCTGAGAGGGCCGGCAGGAAAGAGGGAACTGTGACAGGGCACAAAGGGGCTGTGCTGGGAGGGCTGTGATGGCAATGGCTGCACTGGAAGCCATGGAGGAGTGGGGAAGGGAAGCATGAAGAACTCGACACCCAGATCAGGGGCTGAACACGGCAGAGATGGAAGCACAGGGAGCACAGGGAGAGAAAGGCAATGCAAGAGTGGATTGGAAGCAGACCCCCAAGACAGAGCTGGGGGGGCTGTGGAGCAGAGCCCAACACAGAGCCCTGCAGCCTTGTGGCCCTACTCTGCATGCTGGCATGCTGCGCTTGTTCCTGCTCGGTGCAGCATTGCTGGTCATGTGTCACAGTGCACACCCCTTTGGGACCATCGTTGGCAGCTGTGTCTGTGCAACATGCTGTGCACACATCCCTCCTTCTTATCCTTGCTTTCAGTGGGGTTCCTCGTAGAGGGACTTCTCTTGTTGCTGCGCCTTTATTCTTCCACTGCACAACGCTGCCTTCCCCTCCCTGCCCCTCCTGCGCCCCACCAGGATGTGTCCCAGGCTCCATTAACCATTACTCTATGAATGGCCAAGGGAAGACTGGCTTGCTGGATTTTCTCCTGCCGAGAGACTAAGAACTACCTGAACAAAGTGGGGAAAAGATGCCTCTGTTGGCTGGAGAGCGGGTGGGAACCTCGCTGTGCCCAGTCCTGGGCAGGGCAGGTCGCTGAGCTGAGCTCCTCACCACTGACCAGCTGCACTGAAGGAGCAGCCAAAAGCACAGGAGGAAGAGCTGGAAGGCAGAAGGGGCAGCTCCTGCTGACCCCGCATCCCTACACTGCTCTCACTCTGTGGCTGGAGCTGATGGAAGCTGAGGGAGCTCCTCATTAATGGAAGCAGCTAAAAGTGAACAAGCAGTAGCCAAGGGAGAGGGAGCTGGCTCACCTCCCTTTGCCTGGCAGCCAATAAACGGGGGATACACACCTACAGGAACTCTCCCCAAGCTCACTCCCTGATGTCAGTATCATCCATGGCCTCGGCACTGATTGGCGATGGGGAGGCTGTGGGTTTGGGCTGTGACCTCAAGAGCTATATGGCATCACAGGCAGCAAACAGCATCCTGTCCTCCACTCTCCCAGCCCCTGCTCCACGCACACCTTTGAGTCGGGGTTAAAAATTGTTTCATTTTTCCTCAAGATCTGTGCCTGGCTACTCTGCTTCTCAGAAATCAGAGCCTTTCCTGGAAGAGGCTCAGGCCTTTGTGAAACTGAAAGTGCTTCTCAGACTCAATTGTTTTCGGAGAAGAATACCCGATAAATTTCCTAAGTTCAGGATTTGTTTGTTAAAGGCCCAGCTGGCTTCCTGACCTTTCCTGAGGATGGAGGATGCTGAGAGGCAGTGCCTTTGTAACTATTTGGCAGGAACCAGCAACCTGGGAGCTTCCAGCACGCTTGTGGTCTCTCTCAGGACAAAGAGCCTGCGGGGTTCACAGAACCCCAGGGGATTTGGGGCTGGAACAAGATAACTCTGGGTCCCCCTGGTCCCCCCGGTCCCCCCCGCTGCTGAAGGGCCACCCGGAGCACAGAGCCCAGCACCAGAACATTAGGATGCTTGGGGTTCCCCTGGGTCCCTCTGGTGCCCCGCTGCCTCAGCAGGACCTCCCTCCTCTGGACACAATGCTCCTCCAACACCACCCCAGTGCTGTTCATATTCCTACAGCTCCCTCAGGGCACTTTCACAATGGCCCTGGACAGGTCCCACTGGGGCAGGAGGAGGGCTGGGCTTCACCACTACATGGAACGAATCTTCGGTATTCATGGCTGCCCTCTCCTGAGGGTCTGTTTTTCTTCTTTAGGATTCTGGGCCTTTCCTCTTGTTTTTCCTCCTGAATTCTTGGAGTGGTGCCCAGCTTCTTCTTCACAACCCTGCCTTGTCTACCAGGCCTGACAAGTGACTGGGTGCTGCCTCGCTTGGGCCGGGTGCCCTGGTGCCCTGCGTCCTCTGGGAAGCCAAGCGTCACCACCAGGAGCACCTGCTGGGAGGTGAGAGGACTCAGACTGCAAATCCATTGGGTGTTTTTCTTTAAATCTTCCCCAAGCATAAATGAGAAGAGGGCATAAAGGCTCTGCAAGAGTTAAAAGAGCACAGCAATAAGGGCCTGGCATCAATTCCTGAAATGTAAAAGGCTGTAGCATGTAGTTGCTGGGATGAGAGCTGATTGCACAGGAAGGTTTTGTGCACTGACTAAATCTCAGTATCCACCTGAATAGAGACAGAGATAATTATCAGCTCTGTGTGACAGCATGGAAATGGTATGTAGACAGTGAGAGCATTGGCTTCCTTACTATTATCCCATCAAGGACCGTTCCAGTGCCAAGGCAATGATAAGTAAAGGGGGCAGTGGTAAACTAAACCCCACAGGGACATCAACTGGCAATCTGTCAGCATAATACAAAATAATGGCACTAGTCATACTAATAATATAATCATACCTTGTACGCCGCATCCCCCCTGCCTGACTTAGAGCTTTCTCCTTCATTTTGTATAACGCTTTATAACAGCACTGCTGTGTGCATTTGGGTTATCATAACTCAATCAAGGCTTCAGGTGACAACATGCTGAAAGCAAGAGACAAGGCGAATATAGCATAATGGCAAGAAATGCTATTAGACCCATTCAGAAAAGAACGAACGTGTTTGGCCCATGGCCCAAATTCCTGCAGCCTGGAAAAGATTCCCAGAGGGTCCCATTCTGTGTGTGCCTGTAATTGACTAGGGAAAATCATCAACTTTTGTATACTCTGATGTATTTCTTTTGAATGATCACTAAGATTATAACAACACATTCTTTTAAAACCATCACAACCCTGCCCTTAGGTAATAATAGAAAATCAATGGCTGCACGATTTTGTGAAGTTGCATGTCAGATAGAAACACCATCGGTGGGCAAGCCTGCTAGAGCATCGCTAGGGGCATTACTTTCCTTAGCCAGCCAGCATCCTAACTTGCTGAGTGTGGCTGAAGCTTGAGCAGTGCTGTTTCAGGGTGCGTTTGGATCTGAGAGACAGGATGTCTCAGGAGCAAAGGCAAGCAAACTATGCACTCAGAGCAGCACAGAGGGTTACAAGTTTTATTCAGCATGCACACACTCGCACACACAGGCATCCATTTCAGCTAATCCCCTTAAGCAGGAAGCAGAAACTCCCCAAGCAGGTGCACTATAACTTACCAACCCTTGAGAGATGGCAACCTGCCGGAAAGGGGAGAGAAGGAACATGCTGGCAGTGGATGCGATAGGCAGTGCCAGCAGGGCGTCCCCTGCTTCAAGGGGCACTCTTCCTCTCTCTCCCACCACAGCCTCTCTCCTGCTTTTATTCTCCCCAGNATTCTAATTATATTGTATTATAGTGTGTTATCTTGCATTCCGATACCATATTTAGTAAATTAGTTTGTTTCTCCTCAGATCGTTGCCACTGTTTTTAATTATTTTGGGGCCCCCTGTTTCCCTTTTCCAGAGGCGCGGATTTTGCGAAATCCCTCTGCCCCGCTGGTCACGGAACCGGGCCGAACCAGCCCGTAAACCATCGACATTCTTGGTGCAGAATGCGGGCAACAGCTGCTTTTTAGTTTTTAGAACGAATCTCTCTCTGCTCTCGGAGAGCTTCGTTAGGGAACTTTATCAGCACGCCAGGTTTCTGTGCTGAAAAACTTGACCTTGAAAGTCCAGGCGGACTGCCAGTATTTTGGGATATTTGTAAACTTTGAGCACTGCCGTCTTACTTCTGTAAAGAGAAAAAAATGATTCCTCTCTCTCTCTTACACCTGCTTGCAGAGGGAGCTGCTAATTTTACAGAACTTGTGATTTTTAAGCAGGTTCCCAGTCTCTCCTTGGAATCCTTTATGCAGTTTTTGAATGCTCATCTGATCACGTTGTTAATCTCCCTGAATGTACTGTTCATTATTTTATTTATTTCACTCAGTATCTGGATTTATAATATTCTGAGGAAGCCTTCCCCAGAACCAGAGAATACTGAGTGGCAGAGAGCGTGGAGAGGCTTGGGAGAGACTTTAGAGAGATGGACATCTTCGGTGTCATGGAACTTTATTCCTGAACACCTGGAAGACCCTGAGAGCTTAAACACATATTTGAGACAGGAATGTTGCGGCTCAGGCAGATGTGAGGAGGCACAAATGGTTTGGGGCCTGGCTAATGCTTATCGGGCCTTATTCCATACTATCCCAGAGAGGGAGAGAGTTTCTGAAATTGAGAGAGAGTGTCTGAGAACTGAAAGGGAGAGTCTCAGGGAGACAGTACAAAATGAGCAAGAGAGTCTCCAAGTCGAGAGAAAAGAACTCCAATAGGAGCGGGACTCCCTCAGATCCAAGAGAGAGGTCCCCTCCGAATCAAGAGACACTCCCTGCAATCCAAACTCGACAGTCTCCAACCTCAACGGGACACCCTCCAGTCCGAGCGAGACACCCTCCGGTCCAAATGAGATGCCCTCCAGTCCGAGAGGGACATCCTCAAGTCCGAACGGGACGTACTCCGAATTGAGCGAGATGCCCTCCAGCACACAAAATTCAGTCTCCAAACTGAACTAAACAGAATTCAGTCTCATCAAGCCATGCTCAAATCTGAACTAAATATCCTCATAATTGAACGAGACGGACTCCAAGCCGAGCTGGAGAGTGAGAGCATTGGAACTGACCAACCTGATCAACCACAGGAGGCAGCAGAATCAATGTCAGTTGCCCCTGTAAGAGGACGGAAAGTGAAACAAATCTCAACTCAGTTAGAAAAGAAGAAAGAAGAGGAGGGGAAAGTAGAGGAAGCAGTCCCTGTAAGAGAGGAGGAAAGAGGTCCAGAGGAGTGGCTCCGAGATCCAGGGGAAGCGCCCCTGAGCCCGGGGAGGGGCCCTCAATTAGACTGCAGTCACCAACGCCTAGGAGGGCAAAAAGAAGTCCTGAAAGAGTAGGAGGTGAGCAAGACATCGTTACTATTACTGATCGATCTCTGAAAATGAATGAAATTCGAGGTCTGAGAAAAGACTTTTCACACCACCCAAATGAGCCTATTGTCACCTGGTTACTTCGATGTTGGGACAATGGGGCCAACAGTGTGTGGCTAGATAGTAGAGAAGCTCGCCAACTGGGTAGCATTGCTAGGGACTCAGCCATTGACAGAGGTATCAGTACATGCCAGAATGGGTCCTTCACCCTCTGGAAGCAGATGTTGTTAGCCGTAAAAGAAAGATACCCCTTCAAAGAAGATCTGATGCCTGAGATATGGAAAAGGGCACCCGTTATTTGAGAGAATACGCCGTGGTGGAAATGTTACATAGTCCCAATTTCATTCCTGACGAGCCAGACCAAGAGCATGATCCTGAGAGAGTCAGGTGTACACCAAATATGTGGCGTACATTCACAAAGACTGCACCAGAGAGGTATGCCAGTACATTTGCAGCAATGTATGGCAGAGAGGAAAGAAGACCCCTTATAAATGAACTGATTAATAAACTTCAAGACTTTGAGTTACATTTAACCCCTCTACCAGCTTGTGTTTCAGCCATTACAAAAGTAGCTGAAAAGCTGGACAGAATGGAGAGCAATCAAGAAGATAAAATAGACGAACTGTCTACCGTGCTTAATGCTGATGGATCCATGGTGGTACCAGATGCATCTGATGGGAACCAGGATTCCCAAAACAGCCTACTGGAGGGGCTGATCAACTTGGTTTCCTCCCAGCCTGCATCATCCAATGTCTCAGCTATCAAAAGAAGACGTCCTCCTGCTCGAGGAAGTGGCAACAGTAAGACAATGTCGCGTATGGCCTTATGGCGTTACCTACGTGACCATGGAGAAGATATGAAGAAGTGGCATAACAAACCCACTCCTGCACTTCAAGCACGGGTAAAAGAATTACAAGACAGATCAACCACCAAGGTGAACTTCTCCAAAAAGGTGATTGCTCCAGTTGCTGCGGGACATGGCAATAGCAGTAACAACGATAGAGGTAACAAATAGAGGGGCCCTGCCCCCAGTCGGTGAGGGGAAAGGGATAACAAAGTGTATTGGACTGTGTGGATTAGATGGCCTGGCACATCAGAACCACAGAAATATGAGGCACTGGCGGACACTGGTGCACAGTGCACTCTAATGCCCTCGAGTCACCAAGGGACAGAATCAATTTATACTCATGGGGTGACTGGGGGTTCCTAAGAGTTGGCAATGTTGGAGGCTGAAATAAGCCTTACTGGTAAAGACTGGCAAAAGCACCCTATTGTGGCTGGCCCAGGGGCTCCATATATACTTGGTATTGATTACCTCAGAAGGGGATATTTTAAGGATCCCAAACAATATCGATGGGCCTTTGGAATAGCTGCTGTAGACACAGAAGGCGTTAAGCAGCTCTCTGTTTTGCCTGGCCTATCAGAAGATCCATCTGCTGTGGGGTTGCTATGAGTGAAAAAGCAACAGGTACCGATTGCTACAAAAACGGTGCACAGACAGCAGTACCGCACCAACAGGGATTCCTTGCTCCCCATTCATAAGTTGATTCGTCAAGTAGAGAGCCAGGGAGTGATCAGCAAAACTCACTCACCTTTTAACAGCCCCATATGGCCGGTGCGTAAAGCCAGTGGAGAATGGAGGCTGACGGTAGACTACCGTGGCCTGAATGAGGTCACACCCCCACTGAGCGCTGCTGTGCCAGGTATGTTAGAACTCCAGTACGAACTGGAGTCAAAAGCAGCCAAATGATATGCCACCATTAACATGGCTAACACCTTCTTTTCCATTCCCTTGGCCACAGAACGCAGGCCACAGTTTGCTTTCACCTGGAGGGGCGTTCAGTATACCTGGAACCGTTTACCCCAAGGGTGGAAGCACAGCCCAACCATTTGCCATGGGTTGATCCAAGCTGCACTGGAACAGGGCAGTGCTCCTGAGCACCTGCAGTACATTGATGACATTGTTGTGTGGGGCGATACAGCAGAGGATGTCTTTAAGAAAGGAGAGCAAAGAATTCAAATTCTTCTGCGTGCCGGTTTCGCTATTAAGCGAAGCAAAGTGAAGGGACCTGCCCAGGAAATTCAGTTCCTAGGAGTAAAATGGCAAGATGGGCGTCATCACATCCCAGGAGATGCGATCAACAAAATCACTGCCATGTCTCTGTGATTCTGTGATTCTGTGATTCCTGACCTTTCCTGAAGATGGAGGATGCTGAGAGGCAGTGCCTTTGTAACCACTTGGCAGGAACCAGCAACCTGGGAGCTCCCAGTGCGCTTGTGGTCTCTCTCAGGACAAAGAGCCTGCGGGGTTCACAGAACCCCAGGGGGTTTGGGGCTGGACCAAGATAACTCTGGGCCCCCCCTTGTCTCCCCCCCACCACTGCTGAAGGGCCACCCGGAGCACAGAGCCCAGCACCACAGCTGGGGGCTCTGGGAGATCCCCCAGGAGGAGCCCCCACCGCTCTCTTCTCCCTGTGCCAGGGCTCCGGCACACACCCAGCACTGCAGTACTGCTGATGGGCAGCTCCTGGGCTCCAGGCTGTGCCCTGTGCCCCTGGGCTGCCTAGGCACCGCAGAGCAGAACCTGGCTCCACTGCCTTGCACCTCCTGTGAGGATTTATTTGGTGGGATCCCACTGAGCCTCCTCTGCTCGGGGATGAGCAGCTCCAGCTCTGTCAGCTCTCCTCCCAGCAGAGCTGCTCCAGGTCCCGCAGCATCTTCATGGCCCTTTTCTGGGTTCTCACCAGGTTGTCCAAAACATTATAAACATTCCAATGACCTCAATTCCTATGCAGAGCCAGTCCAGTTGAGAAACCACTGATAGGAAAGAGAAGGGGCTCAGTTCTTTGAGCAGCTGTGCTTGTCGTGCTTCAGCCCTGGGACTTTCCCTGTGGTACAAGAACTCCCTGAACTGATTGCTGATGGTTTCAGGATTGCTTTGGGTTTCCCAACCTCCCAGAGTGTGGATTTGGTGGTTGTGCTGTCACATGGATAAAGAATTGACTGCATGGCCATATCCAAAGAGTTCCAGACACCAGCTCAGTTTTCCAGCAGCAGCCAAGTTTCACTTGCAGCTGCAGCTTCAGGGAGGAGAACACTTCCTCTGCCCCACCAGCAGGAAGCTGCAGCCTGTGCAGAGGCTCTGAGCTATATAAGAGCAGGGTCAGAGCCAGGCTCAGAAAGCACTGGGGCTGCCGAGCGCCGAAAGGGCAGGTAGGGCCTGGCTGCGGTGCCTGGGGTGGGTCAGGGGCACTCGCACCCACTGGGAGCCCCTTGGTCCTCTGCTTGGTGCTTCATGTGCTGGTGCTGGGCTGAGAGGGCCGGCAGGAAAGAGGGAACTGTGACAGGGCACAAAGGGGCTGTGCTGGGAGGGCTGTGATGGCAATGGCTGCACTGGAAGCCATGGAGGAGTGGGGAAGGGAAGCATGAAGAACTCGACACCCAGATCAGGGGCTGAACACGGCAGAGATGGAAGCACAGGGAGCACAGGGAGAGAAAGGCAATGCAAGAGTGGATTGGAAGCAGACCCCCAAGACAGAGCTGGGGGGGCTGTGGAGCAGAGCCCAACACAGAGCCCTGCAGCCTTGTGGCCCTACTCTGCATGCTGGCATGCTGCGCTTGTTCCTGCTCGGTGCAGCATTGCTGGTCATGTGTCACAGTGCACACCCCTTTGGGACCATCGTTGGCAGCTGTGTCTGTGCAACATGCTGTGCACACATCCCTCCTTCTTATCCTTGCTTTCAGTGGGGTTCCTCGTAGAGGGACTTCTCTTGTTGCTGCGCCTTTATTCTTCCACTGCACAACGCTGCCTTCCCCTCCCTGCCCCTCCTGCGCCCCACCAGGATGTGTCCCAGGCTCCATTAACCATTACTCTATGAATGGCCAAGGGAAGACTGGCTTGCTGGATTTTCTCCTGCCGAGAGACTAAGAACTACCTGAACAAAGTGGGGAAAAGATGCCTCTGTTGGCTGGAGAGCGGGTGGGAACCTCGCTGTGCCCAGTCCTGGGCAGGGCAGGTCGCTGAGCTGAGCTCCTCACCACTGACCAGCTGCACTGAAGGAGCAGCCAAAAGCACAGGAGGAAGAGCTGGAAGGCAGAAGGGGCAGCTCCTGCTGACCCCGCATCCCTACACTGCTCTCACTCTGTGGCTGGAGCTGATGGAAGCTGAGGGAGCTCCTCATTAATGGAAGCAGCTAAAAGTGAACAAGCAGTAGCCAAGGGAGAGGGAGCTGGCTCACCTCCCTTTGCCTGGCAGCCAATAAACGGGGGATACACACCTACAGGAACTCTCCCCAAGCTCACTCCCTGATGTCAGTATCATCCATGGCCTCGGCACTGATTGGCGATGGGGAGGCTGTGGGTTTGGGCTGTGACCTCAAGAGCTATATGGCATCACAGGCAGCAAACAGCATCCTGTCCTCCACTCTCCCAGCCCCTGCTCCACGCACACCTTTGAGTCGGGGTTAAAAATTGTTTCATTTTTCCTCAAGATCTGTGCCTGGCTACTCTGCTTCTCAGAAATCAGAGCCTTTCCTGGAAGAGGCTCAGGCCTTTGTGAAACTGAAAGTGCTTCTCAGACTCAATTGTTTTCGGAGAAGAATACCCGATAAATTTCCTAAGTTCAGGATTTGTTTGTTAAAGGCCCAGCTGGCTTCCTGACCTTTCCTGAGGATGGAGGATGCTGAGAGGCAGTGCCTTTGTAACTATTTGGCAGGAACCAGCAACCTGGGAGCTTCCAGCACGCTTGTGGTCTCTCTCAGGACAAAGAGCCTGCGGGGTTCACAGAACCCCAGGGGATTTGGGGCTGGAACAAGATAACTCTGGGTCCCCCTGGTCCCCCCGGTCCCCCCC
>JACDJE010000451.1:0-34715 GCA_016647715.1 Pavo muticus
AGGGTGGCCCCGCAGCTGTGGGATGCCGGCAGGATCCTGTGCCCGGGCAAGGGGACAGCGTGGGGGGCCCAAGGGAGAAGCGGCCGCCTGCGCCGGGTGCCCCGTGTCAGCGGCCCTGGGAACGGCAGCAGTTTGCTGCCCTCTAGTGAAGCCCAACCGCCTGCCTCCTGGGGGCCCCGTGGCACCGCCGTGTCCCTTTGGGACCCCCAGGGCAGGGCACGTCCCTTTGCAGCCGTACAGCGGGTTTTGCTGCACCGTGTCCTCTGCGGGCTTACCACAAACCGACCCAAAGCAGCTGTCGTCGCCTGCAGCACGGCGGGCCCTGCCCTGCACTGGCTGCCCTCTGCCCTGCCCCGCGCTGTGGGGCTCAGCCCCACGCTGCCCCCCGCCCTGGGACGCACTCCTGGTGCCACGCAGTGATGAGACGTTTGCTCTGACCTCTGCCCGGGCAGCTGTTGCTGTGTGTAAATAATACAAATCAATTAGCAGGAAAATCAAAGCTAGGCACACTTATAATTAGATAATCCGCCAGCCCCTGATATAATTAATTACGTTAATAGGGCTGCCCGCAGCGTGGAAGCGGGCGCACTGCCCTGCTGGGGGGGTCTGTGTGCATCCCTGGGGGCCCAGCCCCGTCCTGACGCGCCGGGGATGTCCCAGTGCCCGCGGGGTGCTGTCCTGGCTGCCCGGTGAGTCGGGTGCGATGCCCGTGTGTGGCTGCGCTGGGGACAGAGCTTGGGACGGCGCCGGGCTGGGAGCGGCGCCCGGGGCTGCGGCGCTCCGTGGGTCTGCACGGCCCCGGGGTCCCGGCCCGCTGCCCGGCCACCGCTGCTCTAATCCCAGGTAATTGGATTTACAGGCAGCGCTGTATCCAATTACAGGATCCTAATTAACGGACCAAAGTTACAAGTGCGATGTGCCTTGCTTTCAGCAATTATGATTAATTTTGCCAGAATACACACGCAGGCGTTGATTACAGGATCTGCGGGCAGGCGGGAGCTGAATGCTGATAATTGAGCCATCAGCGAGGAGGAGCGTAGTGGCACACGGGGCGATGCCGCGGCCCCACAAAGCAGAGCCAGGTTCCCATGGGGACCGTTCGCTCCCTGGGCCGGTGGCTCCTTCCTTTTCCTTCGGGGCTGCACGGGGACGCGGGGCTGCCCCAACCGGGGAGGGGGCCGTGAGGCTGCCGTGCTGGGGGCCATCAGACCTGGTGCTTTCCTGAGGTGCAGCAGGGCTGGGGCTGCTCCTCGCCTTGCCAGGTGTGCACGGGGAGGTTGCGTTCACTGCACGGCACAGCGGAGCCGGGGAACACCGTGTGTGCGTCCCCAGGAAGCCGCGTGCTGCACTGAGCCGGGTGCGTGCCCTGCAGCGCCGATGGGCTCTGCTGGGTTTCCCTCCTTAGGAATAAAAGGAATCCCTCCCACCGCCCCAGGCTCAGCGGTGCTGGGCTCTGCGCTGCCCTGCAGGACGGGGCTCGCCGTGCCGTCGTGTGCTGCTGTAGCTCTCCCCGCTCGGACGTGAATCCGGCACGCGGCTGAGGCTCATCCAGCTGGGGAATCTTCCTGCGTGATTTTTAAACAAAACGTGATAAATCCTCTGCAAAAGAAGAAGGGCTTCCATCTCCAGCGGGCCCATCTCGGCGCTGATGGGTGAAAACGGCTCCGGCGCTGCGTCTTCATTTGCTCCGCGTTTCCTCTGCAGGAGCCCGAGCTGAGCGCCTCCGCTTTGCTCCCGCGTGCTCTCATTTCTTTAGAGCTGCGGGTCGGTGGGGAGACCCCGGTGCGGGGAATGGCTGCTGGTGTGAGCCCGGCCCTGCTGCCGGCGGGTGGGAGTTTGGAGTCGTGCTGCGGAGCAGAGAGCTGTCGCTATGGGACGCAGCTGTGCTGTGGGGCACGTGGGACATAGCAGCACACCTCAGCGCCTCCTGCACGGCCTCAGCCCCGCTCGGCCGGGGGGGGTTTCCAGCAGAGCTCCGGGCGATGCCCAACCCCTGCCTCCTTCCTCCCTCCTCTTCCTCACCCCCGAGCCCTCCGCTTCTGTTCCTGCGCTTTGATCTCCTCCGGAAAGCCCCTTCCTCGCGCGGAGCCTTATTAAAATAGATGAAGAGCCGCCTTTGATCCGCCGCGCCGCTCCGAAGACCTTTCCCCACTGCGAGGCTTCAAGCGAAGCCGTCCTCCTTTCATCCCCGCATCTCTGGAGCTGCTGCCCGGCCCCGGTGTGGGCGGTGGGACACGGTGCGGTCCGAGGGGGGCTGTGCCGTGGGAATGGCACCGGGGGGCCGCGGGGATGTGGGCGCCCAACAGGGCTGCGGGCTCACGGAGGTGTTGCTGAAAGCTGGGGATGGCAGAAAGGCAACGGGAAGGTGAAGATAGAAACAATGCCGGGGAAAAACAGAGAGAGGAAGCGAGAGTAGCTGCCCCCCTGGGCAAAGAGAGCTTGTTAGACCTCTAGAACGACGTGTCTGAATTTGATAAAATGTGAATAATTAATCCTCCCCCGCCTGGATTGGGCTCCGTGTGCACGTGAAGCTCGGTGCTTTCTGCGGGTGTGGAGCAGTGGGGCAGATCTGCTGTGGAGACGGGGCCTAAAGGGTGGAGAGACGTGGAGGGAAGTGCAGGGACGGGGATAACCCAGAGGACGCAGCCGTGGGGATGTGGGGCTGCACCCGTCCCGCCTCCACCCCCCCCCAGGGCTCTCTGGACAAATATTTGCCCAAATGTTTCAAACGAAGCGAATCCTCCCAGTCACGGCAGGTGAGCTGGCAGGCAGGCGGCCGTCACCCCGCGGCTGCTGCTGCCCCAGCAGGGACTGGGGACCCCCGACCCCCTCCCCGCCTGTCCCAGCCGTGGTTACGGGCCCTTAACAGGACGTGATTCACACGCGGTGCTTAATTAGCAATTCAGTTAACGGTTTGTAATTCAGGCACGACCCTGATTGCATCCGAATGCTACTTTATTTCTTCTCTGCCGCTTGCATTCTGAGCACTAATTATGCCTCTTTGGATGCTAATTGCTTCCCAGCCCTCTGCCGCTGTCTTTCCCGAGCAACATTTATTTTTCATGCGTCCATGTGTTTAAACTAATAAAAGCCGGAGGGGAGGAGGAGGGAGCGGCAGCGGTGCGAAGCTTCGCGGAGATCAGACATCCCGGGAAGGTGAGCGGGGACTCGTCGCCATTGCCACCGCATCGCTCCTGCAGCCCCCCTCCCTGCCCCCGTGTCCTCCTCCCGGGGACGGGGACGCTTTGCACACCGGGACGCTTTGCTCTAAGAGATGCTTTCCCTCTCCTGGGCTGCTCCCTGCAGCGTTCTGGGCCCACCAGCTTGGATGGAGCACGCCGTGTGAAATGGTTGGGTTGGGCTGGGCTGGGGTGGCCGCGGGCGCAGGGCTCCATTCCCCCCCGCCGTGGGGTCTGGCAGCCGGAGGCGCCCACCGTGGGGTGTTGGAAGAGCTGAAGCCTTGGGGATGTCCCTCTGCGTGGGGACAGGGACGGGCAGATGGCAGGATGGGGTCCCCGTTCTGTGGCGGCAGATTGGGGATGAGATGACAGCGCCGAGCCAAGGCAGCAGCTGGGACTGCTAATAGTCAGCTGCTGTGCTCGGATGGGGACAGGGAGAGAGCAGAGGGGACACTGTAGGGACATTGCTGCCCATGGCCCTGCGGGGTTGCACTCCCGGAACACGCAGGGCTGTGGCAGCTGTGGTGGGATGCTGATGAGGCACCTGGGTGGGTGCTGAGCACCCTGAATTCATCACGCCTATGCTGGGCGACTGCAGAGCCAGCTGAGGGCAGAGCAAAGCTGCGTGGGGAGGGGAGCTGAGCCCCACACTCAGCTACCAACGTGGGGAAGGAGCTGAGCTGAGCCGAGCCCCGCAGTGCCGCGGAGCAGCAGAACCGGCAGCTGGGAGGGGTGAGTCCAGGGCCCTTTGTGCCTCAGTTTCCCCCCTGGTGTTGAGCTCTTGGTGGGGCAGAGGATGCTGTGGGACTGCGGGGGTGATGGGCACATACTGGGGTACAGGTGAGTGCCTGCCGGACCCCCCGAGGGCTTTGGTGGCCTCAGAGCTCAGGGAGCAGTCGGGGCAGTGATGATGGGTGCCCGAACCCCACGTGGCGCACGCCTGATCCCGGCTCCCTCCCTCCACTGCTGGCTGTGCAGGCAATTAAGCTGCAATTACTCCGCAATCAGTGCTACCGACGCCGTGAGGAGGAGCGGAGGCGCTGACCCATCCTGGCCCTGCACGGAGGGCCGCGATCGGGGCTCGCTCCGCGGTCCTGTGGTGTACCGAGCTGTGCTGAGGGCAGAGCCGGGCGGTAGGGAGCCCAGAGGCGGCTTTTATTGCCCTCGGTAATGACTGTATCGCTAACAGGTCTTTAATTATCGCAGCCGCTCTCGTTAATGGCACTGTGAGCCGTGGTTATGGCACCGAGCGCGGAGCAGGCGGCGTGCCGGGGCTCTGTGGCCCCGCTGCTGGCTCCGTCCTGCTCTGTGCCTGAGCACACGTTTGGGGTCCGGCTGCTGCTTGAGGGGTCACGGCTGTGTGCCCGCCGTGCTGCAGCCACCCCGGAGGGGCCATCGGAGCGGGAGGAGCCGTTTGCCGTGGGCTGAACTCATCAGCCCGTCATGTGCGGCGCGTGGTGGAGGGACGGGGGAAGGCCCCCACAGCACTGCAGTGCCCAGGGTCTGTGCTGGGGGTGCGATGTGAGCGTGGGAGGTGACATGGGGACAGCGGGGCTGCAGTGGAGATGGGCTGTGATCTGGGGGCGGGGTAAAAAGGTTGGGGCTCAGCGCTGGGCTTGGGCTGCGCCAGGACGCAGCGCTGGGACTGGGCTGTGCCGGGGTGGGCAGCCCAGCTGTGGGTGCAGGGGGGGAAGGTGGAGGTCCATGCACAGGGGCTGGGTGTAGCTGTGGAGGGGAGATGGCACCCCTGGCTTCCAGCTGTGCCGCAGTGCCCGGTTGCTCTGGGTGCTCCCATACGGGCGGAACCGTGCTCAGCCGTGCGCCGACGCTGGGTGCACCAATCCTGTGTGCACCGACCCTGTGTGCACCGACCCTGTGTGCGCCGACCCTGTGTGCACCGACCCTGTGTGCGCCGACCCTGTGTGCGCCGACCCGCGCTGCTCGTGCTCGGGGATGCACTGATGCAGCCCTCTTCATTTATTTAACATGTTTGGCAATCGGTGAGGGAGCAGAAGAATGCAGAGCGGTATTTGCACTGGGCTCCTGCTGGATGCCCTGCCGCCCTGGCAGCCACTCGCCAATTAAATATCCATCAGTAACGAGGAAAACAAACGCGCGGATCCCGAGCGCTCCGCGTTAAAAGTTAATGCTACCGCCGGCACCTGCAGCAAGAGAGGGAAATGAGGAGCAGCGCTTGGAGGAGCGCAGCAAAGGGAGGAGGGAGAAATTAGCAACCGGAAAGCGATGAAAGAGGACGATGAGGAGCGGGGGGGGCACCGTCCCAGCCCTCCCTTCCGCTCCCCGTGCCGTTCTGGGGCGCTGCGGTCGGTGCTGAGTCCCCGTTTCCCAGGATTTCATTCTGATGAACGATTATCTCTGACCCGGCCGCGCGGCGGTTCGGGGGGAAAGCGGGGCGCTCTGATATGCGGAGAATCTGAAGCGCACGGAAAGGAAAACGCTCTGTGTTACAATGGGGTATTATTAGAGCCGCGCGGGGCGGGGGGCGGCGCAATGAAAGCGGAGCTGCGAGCTGAGCGCGGCTCTGCAGCCCCCGCTGCTCCGCACGGGGATATTTTTGGAAGGCGCAGATCTCCGTTTGTTGGGGTGTTCTTTATCCGGAGGATTAACTCAATCCCTCCACTGGGGTGAGAACGAAAGGCTCTGCGGGGGCTGAGACCGCCCCGCTCCGCAGCCTTCGCCCCGCCGCCCAGCAGGGCCCAGCACGGGGGCGCTGTTAATTGCCCTTAACGAGGCGAGCAGCCGCCGCGTTCTGCACCGCCGTCCGGTTCCGCTCCGAGCTCCGAGCGCCGCCGCCTCATTTGCGGTGAATTGATTCCTGCGGCGCGTTGGGGCGGTGGGGTGCAGCTGTGCGATGCGACCAGCCCTCCGCCCGCAGCTCCCACCCCTCCGTGCGCTCATTTCTCCCCGTTTCCCACGGCTTTGGCGTGCTGCACGTTGGGGTCTCCGTCCCGTCGGCGCTGCGTTCCCCGGTCCGGGGCCGCTGAGCGGGGATTCTGCTGCAGGGAGAGACGAATTGGAATTATTCTTAATAAAGCGGGGATCGTTTTTAATCACGCTGAAGTTATTTTTCTTCAGCCGCTTTGCACGGCGCAGATTTCCCTGAGAAATGGGGAACTTTCATCTCTCGCCGCTCGGAAATTAATTCCCCTCTGACAGCCGTGGTGCTTACGGAGATAATAACTGTTAGTTCTGCCCGGACAGCGCAGCCCGCCCTGCAGGGCCGGGGCTCTGCTCCTGCTGGGCTCGGCCCGCCCCGCTGCTGTGGGCTCCGGGCTGAGCGCTGCGGTTACGGCACAGCGGCACCCGTGGGCTCTGCGTGGGTCCCTTTGCACTTCGGGCCTGCAGCAGCCCTTTGTACATCAGCGGTGGGGGAGCAGTGGGTCCGAGTCCTGTCAAAGCGAGGCTGTAGAGATGGAGTTCATGCAGCCTCCTCGCATCCCTGGCACAGCCAATGGGGTTTGTGAGCGGCTCGGGGCGTTTCTGGTTGGGATGGGAAGGGCTGCAGGGATGCTGCGGGCCGGGGCTGTTGCTGTGTGGTTCAGTCCCATCACTGCACGGTTGGGATCTGCTCTCTGAAAACCCTGGGGAGGTAAATGGAGGCTGCAGTGGAGCAGTGAGCTCAGTGCCCCGTCTCGTGGCACTGGGGTGAGCACATGGGGGTCCCCCAGCAGCAGGTGGTGCTGAGCACCACGTCTCAGCCGTGGGGTCGTTGTGTCCCTGTCCCCTCTGCTGGGGAGTGGCTGTGATGCCCCACAGGTGCTCGCATTGCTCACGGTATTGATGTGTGGGTTCAGGCCCTGGGGCGCTGGTCCCTACATCACCCCCAGCCGAACCCGTTGGCACCTCTGCCCCCCTGGGCTCCGGGTGGGGGCGGGTGCTGCAGGTGGGGACTCAGCATGGTGAACCCGCTCCAGCCACCCGCTGCCGGGGCTGCGAAAGGTTCTTTTAATCAGAGGCAATTTGATGCCTCGTTAATATCAGGGTTGATTATAGGGAGTGGAAGTTCAGCTGCCCCCCCCCCGACGTGCAGCACACGGCCCATGGGGCTGTGGGTGTGGGGAGTGCACCTGTGGGGCGAGGGAGCATTGCAGCCCCATCTGTGGGTGTGAAGGGGGGCAGTGGGATTTTGGGGCTCCTCGCACTCCAGGTTTGTGTGTGGGGATTATTTGCTTTCTGTGCTAATACCACTCTGCGTGTGTGATTTGCTTTCGGAGCCTCTCTGTATCCACAGTATCTACGTCATGTGATGCATCCAGTGCCTCCAAATCCCCACCCCCGTGTGCTCAGTGAGAGCTGATGGGGACCAGACGGTCACAGCCAGGCCGGAAGGGACCCCAGAGATGTCCTGGCTCCACCCAGGGCTCCCCGCTCCCCCAGGGCTCGTGCAGAGAACCCCATCCCTTCCTCCTCTTCCTTTCCCCTCCTGTGTGGGTACAGACATAAATTAGAGCCTCTGTGAAGAAAACAACATCTGCTTCCCCTCCTCAGCCGTGCAGCTCCTAAAGGAGGAGGGGAAGTGCCCGTCCGCCCACCCCCGGTGCCCACAGCACAGCACCTCCCAGCCCCCAGGGCTGCCCATGGGACGGGGCCGGAGCTGCAGGTGGGCATGGGGGGGGCGATTCCTGTTACCCATGGAGGGGTGCAGAAGCTGCAAGGAGTGGTGCTGAGCAATGCTGCAGGGCTGCTCAGCCCCGGTTTGTCCGTTCACCGGGCCGAGCTTTGCCCATTTCCCAGTTGGGATCTCCCACTCGTAGGGTGGGCTTCGCCCACTCCCCAGCTGGGGGCTCCCATTAATTGCTGAGCTTTGCGCATTCAGCAGATCCAGGTGGGGTTCCCAGCGATGCGCGGAGCTCCCGGTGCCCATCGGTGCCACCAGCGCTGCCCCGGGAGCAGCTCATCCCGGGGCTGCGGCTCTCTGGGCGCGGAAGAGCTGTGCGTCCCAGGGAAGCTGCCAGTCCCCCGGCAGGCGCTGCTGATGAGCGCGCAATAAATTACGGCTAATTGGATCCAGGCATCTCGGCGGCTTTGTTCCCTCGCTGCCATTCGCTGAGTGGGAGCGCGAGCGCAGCTGCAGCCCCAGCTGATGGCTGTGGGGTGAGCGGTGGGACAGGGTGACAGTGGGGACAAGGGGGCACAAGGGATGGGGGGGGCAGTTCTGCGGCCGTGTGACCCCAGGCCCGCTCAGCACAGCGCCAAAGGGTCTCATTAGCCCCCTGAGCGTTAACGAGGTGTGCGTTTAATTAAATTCTTATTCTCCCCACCCCATTCCCTGTGCCCTTTCGTAAGCAGGAGGCTGTGATTCAGTGCTGCTTGTAACTGCCAGCCCCGAATTTCAAAGTCTGAAAAGCGCAGAGTTCCCCTCTAATATTAATTGTAATGAGATAAACGTAATTGAACATTTTTACGACGCCGTCCTCATTTCCCTTCTTAATTAGGTCCTTCTTCCATCGCAGCGCCAAACCGTGCGACTGTCAGCTTCCAGCATTGCAGTGCTGGGAGGCCGTGCTGGGGGGGCGGTGCTGCAGGGCAGCCCCTGCCCCGAGCTGCCCCCAAATTGGGAGTTAATTGAGCTGAGCGCCATAAGCAGAGTAATAAAATGGGGAGCGGGGAGAGGAGGGTGGAAGTGAGGTCTGCGTGGCAGGGAGCGCTGGGCTGGTGGGGGGGGGATGGGCGGGGTGTGCTGTGATGGGGCTGAGCCCCCTCCAGCCGCGGCGGCAGCGGGGCAGCGCTCTCCTTCCATGCGCACAGCCGAGCGCTCGCCTGATCTTTCCAGCTCAGGGTGAACGAGATCGGATGTGAAGGGCGGGAGGCAGCGGCTGCGTCCCAGTGGGGCTGGGGACGATGGACGCGTGGGGTGGGGGGAGCAGCGGCCTCACTGAGCGCCTGTGGGGCCGGGGGAGCGCTCAGCCCTGCGCTGCCCGCCCGTGATGCTCTGCAGTTGCATGGCTCCCACTGGGCCGAGCGGGCGGAGGGCAGGATTGTGCAGGGGAAGCACTGAGTGCATTAGCGGCCCTTCCCGGTGTGCAGCCCGCCTGGCAATTAATCATTCATGCGGCTCAGGCCCCCGGCACCGCTCGCAGTAATTACACCTCTCCTGCTCCTCTTCCTCAGCGCAGCCCCGGCCCGGCAAAGAGCAAAGTTTGGACAAGTTGATCAATGAGGGCGGCGGTGCTGGCGGGGCGGGGGCCGCCCTGGGAAGGGAGGAATTAGAGCAGAAAAAGGGGCCTGGAGGATGCGGCCCTCCCGAATGGAGCGGGTTGCGCTGTGCGGGTGGGAGATGGGGATAACAGCCGGAGCGCGGCGCAGCATCGCATCAGCACGGCAGCGCTGCGCCCGCTGCATGCAGCCGTGCGTGGGGACGGTGCCCCATCCTTCCCACGGCCCCAGCACAGCGATAGCAAGGGCAGAAGCACCACGAGCACCGTCCGGGGCCCCGTTTGCTCCCCCAGCCCCACGGTGAGGGCAGCACGGCTCGGTGCGCTGCCTGGGGCCGTGGGTGGCATCCAGTCGTCAGCCCCAGACCCAAACATCGTTAGGCAACAGCGAGCAGAGAAAAAACCTCGGTCCTTAAAAATGCAAATGATGCGTGGAGCCGAACGGCCTCGTTTGTCTGTAATTGCAAAATTCTTTGCCTCAATCAGCCAAAGATAAACTGTGTTATTTAGCGGCAATTTGGAAGCAGACGCGTTGAAAACAATGGGACGGATACGGCTCTCAGCACTGCGGGGTTTGCAGCCAGATGTGAGCGCTGAGGGTCCCGGGGTGCCTTTCCCCACCGTTTTCCCGGGCAGTTAATGAGCTGTCAGCCCTAACGAGGGGAGGGGGCTGCGATGGGAGCCCCGCACCGTGGGGCTGCAGAGCACGGAGGTGATTCTGTTACAACAATTGCATTTCCCTCTGTGTGCAGACCTACGGGAATGCAGACAGGATCCCCTCGGACGCCTCCTTCCCCGCCATCCATCACCGCATCCAGACTTTATTATGCTCTACTCTATATGTTATAAATTACATTTTAATGATAAATTACGCACTCCTAATGCAAACTGCAGTCTCCCGTCGTCGTTAAAAACAATAATAGATTTGTAGGAAGCGAAAAGAGGGAAATGCATATTTATGAGGTCGGGCAGTTTGGGGAAAAAAGGCAATTGTGATCTGAAATATCGGGATTTATGAGTCGCTTCCCGGTGTGAAAGGGCTTTGTGTCTCCTCGCCTCCAAACAGCGGTTCCGGTGAGGGGTGGGTGCTCCTGCACTGGGGGATGCCGGCAGCCTTTGGGACGGGGCTGTCCCTGCACCCACAGCGCTCCGATGAGCGGAGATGGGAGAAGCACGAAGCAAATGGGGCGAGCGATGGGGTGGGGAGCAGGGAGCCCCCGGAGGTTAATTTAACCCTGCAGTGCTGCTGTAATTAGGCTTCTGACGGCGGCGTCAGGCGGCCCTAACGATGGCAGCTAATTACGGGCAGGATGAGTGCTGGTGGGCACGGTGCCCTGCGGTCTGTGGGCTCACGGGGACGGCTGCAATGGGGCCACTGCATCTGCTGCCCACACAGCAGTGCTGGTGGAGGAGGAGCGGGAGGAAGTGCATTTTTTGGCATGGTGTGGTGCGCAGCCCTCCTGCTGCAGCCTCTGTGCTGCTCCCTTCCCTGCAGCGAGCACTGACTGCTCCCTGCAGTGTGCATCCCGCATCCTGCATCCCCCATCCCGCATCCTGCATCCTGCATCCCCCATCCTGCATCCCCCGTCCCACATCCCCCATCCTGCATTCTCCATCCTGCAGCCCCATTCTGCATCCCACACCCTGCACCCCACATCCCACATGCGCAGGGCGTGCTGTCCATATTAGTGTGTGTTGGGATGGGGCTGTGCACATTGCAGTGTTGGGATGGGGCTGCCCCACAGAAACCAGCACCACGTGAGCACGGGGCTCCTGGGGACAGCACGGAGCGGGGTGGGGTTCACGGGGCACGCAGTGTGGGGATGTGGCCCTGCATGCCATCAGCTGCCAACTCAGTGCTTTTGTCTGCAAACCCATTACTGGAGCAGCTTTTGACTGCGGCACAGATCGCGTCTCTGGCCTTCAGCAAATGGCTTTTTCAAGGTGAACAGCAGCTTTCTGCCGGAGCTGGGGCGGAGGGGAGCTTTTAACAGAGCATCCTTTATTCGGCAGCGGCGTCCGGAGGCCCTAAATGGGATCAGGGCTCCATGCCATCACCCCCCCACAGAAACTCCCGGGGAGGGGGAGCTGAGGGCAGGAGCACGTGGAGCGGAGCGAGGCGGGGGGGCAGACACGAGGCCGGGCCATGCAGTGTGCCGTACTGTGCCATGCTGTGCCATACCATGCTGTCCTGTGCCGTACTGTGCTGTGCCATACTGTGCCATGCTGTGCCATACCATGCTGTCCTGTGCCATACTGTGCTGTGCCATATTGTGCCATACCATACTGTGCCATACTGTGCCATACCATGCTGTCCTGTGCCGTACTGTGCTGTGCCATATTGTGCCGTACCATACTGTGCCATACTGTGCCATACCACGCTGTCCTGTGCCATTCTGTGCCATAGTGTGCTGTGCCATGCTGTGCCATACCATGCTGTCCTGTGCCATGCTGTGCTGTGCCATATTGTGCCATACCATACTGTGCCATACTGTGCCATACCATGCTGTCCTGTGCCACCCTGTGCTGTGCCAAGCTGTTCTCTGTTCCATACCATACTGTGCTGTGCCTTACTGTCCCACATTGCCTTGCCCCGTGTTACACTGGCACAGGGGGGGCAGTGCAGGAGCACAGCGGGCTCACATGTGAGCACCTGAATAATTGATGCCAGAGTGCTGTTCAGCTCATGCACGAGCGCCCAATGCATTTCTGCATGGGCACCCCGGGGGCGAGCGCACGATTGCACACCGGGTTCGTGTAGTGGAGCCCCTCAGCGCCCCCAGCAGCCATGGGGCTGCCCCAGCAGCGCAGGATGGGACAGCTGCTGCTATGTGAGCTTCAGGAGCGCAGCGCACGGCCGGGCCCACTGCCCGCGGGTGTGGCCGCTGAGGGCGGTCATCCCGAGCAGGGCTGGAGACGGGGGTGAGCGCAGAGCTGCTCTGATGGGGGTTCATGCTTTGTGCAGACGAGAGAGCTGCTGCCAGGCAGTGAAACGTCCTGGGTGAGGGAATCGGATCCGTGTCGGTGTGGGGGCAGCGCCTGGGGGGCGGGATGGGCAGTTCAGGGCCCCTACATCCCCAGCACCTCCTGCCCCGTGCTTGGGGTGTGGGGACGCAAGGATGGGGATGGGATCGAATGAGGTTGAATGGAACGGGGTGGGGGGGGGGGTGGGGGGGCAGGTAAGGGCTGAGCCCCGCGGGGTGAGGCAAGCAGGACCTGGCGATGCTCCCCCACCTCTTCCAGCCGGGCGAAGCGGCAGCACCTGGCCGGCTATATTTAGGAGGAATGTAGGGCAGCCCGGAGCATCCGAGGCGATCGCCTTCCCCCTCTCATCCTGCACGGAGCAGAGCACGTGGGACCGGGCGAGCGCTGCCCTCGGGCTCTGGCTGCTGGGGGGGCTGTGGGGGTAGCCGTGCGCTCGGCTCCGCTCAGCCGCATTTGAGCTCGGGAAATTTCCTCCAAAGGCATTTTCTGGGGCTGGGGCAGCTGCGCCGGGGGGGCACGTGGCGCTCGTGGCCGATGAGCCCCAGTTCTGGTGGTGCTGTGGCCGTGCTGGGGGGGCAGGGGGGCTCCCCGCCCCGACACACAATGAGAGCTCTTTGTCTGGCTGCCGTGCCGCCAGCTGTCAGCGCGGTCACACTGATCTCCTCTCAATAGAAGCCTTTGTTCCGCCGCACAGGAGATGTTTAATTCTTCTTATTGCCATTAGCATAAAAGTACAAAGAAAGGTGAAGAGAGAAAAATCGGCCCCGTCCCGATTCCCCCGCAGCGAGCGGTGGGGGCTGTGCTGCTGGATGGGGTTTGGTGCTGGCAGGATTTCGGGTGCTGGGAGGGAGGAAGCCCACGGCAGGGCGTGGGGTGCACTGAGGAACGGAGCCCCACCACCACGAGGCCTTGGGGTCTCCCGGCTGCCCCCCCGGCCCCCTCCAGCCCCGGGAAGCCGCTCCATCCCCGTTGCCATGCTGCTCCCGGGACCGCCACATTCAGCCCACGTGGGATCAGCCCAAGCTGCCTTTGCAGCCCCCAGAACTCCCCGTGTCCCTCACACCCGTCGCTTTGCACGTGCACTGGGGGGGCAGAAGCCCACGTCCCTCTCCACACAGCAGTGGCCGTGCAGCTCCGTGCTGCCCAACTGTCACTGCTCCCTGCAGCAGCAACTTGGCAGCTGCCGCCCGCCTCGCTGTGCTCACCTGCTCCCAGCATGGCTTTCTTCCTCCTGCTTTTAGTCCTCGCTGGCACAGCCCGGCCTGGCAGCTTTGCTGCTCCCTCCTCCTGCTGCCATCCCTGCTGCTTTGCTGCGGGATCACCTCGAGCTGCTATCCCCACAGTGCTGCTGGGGTCCTCTCCTTTATCACCGTCATCTCGGGGGGCTTGTTGCCCCTCTGTGGGAGCCGTGCATTGGGACATCTCTCCTTTTAGGGCCGCAGGTGCTCAGCAGCCCCCTGGCAGCTGGGGGCAGCACTTCTGGAGCACAGCCACGCAGCTGTCAGAGCACCCGGAGCTGCTGCTGCTGCCCTGCACGTTGCAGGCCGTGCTGCAGGGCTGTGATTGCTCCCAGTGTTTGCCGGATCTCCCAGGCAGAAGCAGCAGTGCCGGTGCAGGCGGAACTCCAGCAGCAGTGCTGCATAGGGCTGCAGTGTGCTCACACCGTGCGGTTGCAGCAGACGGGGTGGGGGCAGCGGCAGCGGGGTGATGTTAGAGGGGACGTCACCGGGGCAGCTCAGCCGGGTGATGGACACCTTCCAGCACAGGGATGGATGGGGCCGGTGGGTGCTGGAGGCAGCTTCCCACCCCCAGCTCCAACACCCCGGCCTGGGAATGCAGATGCTGCCGATTGGGCATTACATTTAAAGAGCTGATTAAGTGCAATGAAAACCGTGTCAGCCGGTTGTCAGAGAGGAGAATGCAGCAAGGCTGAGGATTAGAGGCTGAGTGACATGCAGGGATTGCGGGCAGACAGGCGATCAATCACCGCCTGGCTGGAGGGGGCTGGGGGGCGAGGCGCCGAGCTATGGGTGTCGTTGCAGCTGGTGGTGGCTGTGCCTGTGGCTGTGGCCTCATAGCTCCGCTCTGCCCGGGGTGCTGGGGGTGGGCAGTGGGAAGCGCCGGGGGTGGGCGATCCTTTCCTTTGGTATAAATAAACGTGAAACGATCGTCTGCTCTTCGGGGAGCACCCCGCCTTCCCTCCCTTACCCTTGGTTAATTAATTTAATGGTTTTATGATTGCAAAGAGATCAGTTAGGAGATATATCATCTATATATAGAGGCGTAGAGGGGACTATAGATAGTGCATAAAGGAAGAGAGCAGCCCCCGCACCCCCAGCGCCGGGAACGTGGGGAGCATTGCATGGCCCGGGTGCTGTGCACAGCTCCGGGGCAATGTGCCATCCTGCGGCACGTGGCCACGGGTGTCACATGGGGGGGACACACCACGCTGCCATCCCCGCTCAGCCCGCGTGCCGCCATCGTGCTCCAGTCTCCGGAGGCAGCGAGCTGCAGATCGACTTTGACAAACACAGCCCAGGAGCTGCGTCTCAGTGGATGCAAATTATTCAGCGGCTCCGGGGAAACGCTGCCGACGCCACACCGGGGGGAGCTGCGCTGCAGCACCCGGCCGCGTCCCCACCCCGGGGGAAGGCTGAACAGCATCCCTGCTGCCACCACCGCCCCTGCAGGCAGCTGGGGGAGGGCCGCAGCTGGGCAGCTCCAGATGTGCATCGGGCACGTGGCTGTGCATGCACCCAGTGCTGTGTGCACCCAGTGCTGTGTGTGCACCCAGTGCTGTGTGTGCACCCCTGTACACAGTGCAGTCGGTGTCCCACCTGTCACACGATGGCATCTCACCCTCAGGGCTTTGCTGGAGCAGGAGATGAAGCTGTAAGTGTGGCTCTGGGCTCTGCCAGGAGCTGATAATGAAGGAGATGAAGATCTGGAGATGTCTCCGGGGCTGTTTTACAGATCTGATTTGCCAGGCGCTGGGCAGGTAGATCGTGCAGAAAAGCCTTTGGCAGCTGAGATTCAATTTGCACTCAGAGATGAGCAGCAGTGGCCGAGGGCAGAGCTGTGCTCCGTGCGGGGTGGTGGTGTCTGTGGGTCTGATGGCGCCACTGCCCACGGGGATTTCGATCCCACCCCCTGCCCATCATGGTCCGGGCTCCAGGAGGTGAGCTCTGCCCTGTTCCTGGGCTCCGCAAAGCCCAAATCTTCTCCGACAGGCAAATGCTTAAGGGGAGATGGGACACAAGTGGCAAGGGGAGAGGACGCCTGGAGCCAATCCCTTCTGGAGGTGGCATTTAAACAGATGGAGGAGCGGAGCCGGCGGTGCAGCCGCGGCTGTCTGAGGAGGATGTGATAGAAATGCGAATATGGAGAGGATGCTGCAGCTCCCACAGCCACAGAGCCGGTGCCCCCCGAGATCTGGGTGGCAGCAGCCCCCAGCAGCCCCCACCGCTCCTCAGTGCCCGGCACTGGGGAGGCTGAGCGGCTGCTTTGGCTCCTCTGCCTGGAATGTGCGCTGAGCCCTCGGAGCACAGAGCTGTATTTTTACTCCCAGAGTTTTGGCATTAATATTTATCTATCAGCAGCTTGTAATTAGGCCTTTCAATGATGCTCCTGTAGCTGGTTGAAGGAGATAAATGCAGATGATCTGTGAGTGGGGTTTGCCTGGTATGTGCTTCACGTCCAAGTCGATAGCACGGCTGCATCAACGACTTCCACGACATTTTTCATGGTGCTGCCCCTCCAGGGGTTCCGTTCTGTGTATTCCCACATCTCCGGGGCGTGGTGTCCTTCTGTGGTTGGAATGAGATGGCTGGGGAGAGCCCGAGCCACAGGGAGCGTGGGGCTGCCACAGCACATCCTATGGATGTGGTCCCCAGCAAGCTGTGCTTTGTCCTCACTGAGCTGTGCCTTATCCTCAACAAAGTGCCTTCTCCCTGTGCCTTGCCCCCAGAGGGCTGTGCCTTGCTCCCACCAGCCCAATGGCAATGGCAGCTGGAGAAGAGCATTTCCATCCCCATCATCTCCGCCATCTCCACCATCTCCATCCCCATCGCCTCTCCATCTCCATCCCATCCCATCCCATCCCATCCCATCCCATCCCATCCCATCCCATCCCCATTTGTCCCCATCTCTCCATCCCTGGGGTACCGCAGTCCTGGTGGTCACCATTCCTGATGCACATCGCAGTGGTGCACAGCAGCTGTAGGGAACATCCCCCCCCCCTCCCCCCGCGGCGATGCCGGGGCAGCGCGTGGCTCTGCGGTGACTTCCTGGCCTCGTGCAGCTGCTGCTGTGCCAGGGGCCGTTTGGGTTCCTCTCGGCCCTGCGGTCTCTCTCCTCTCTGCTTCCCATCTGCCGTATTATTTCAGCATTTAATTATTTACCGCGGGCTGTGTGGGCGGCTGTGCAGAGGCAGTTATTGCTTAATTGAGCTACTTGACTCCAGCGCTGCCAAAATAATAACACACGCACAAAACTGCACCCCTGGCCTGGGGGGCATCACCCACCCCGCGCTCAGCTCCCTGCTGCGGGGCTCCCACAGCAGCCCAGGTTGGGAATGGGGAGGTGCGCAGCGTTTCCCTGCTCCTCAGTGGGAACTCATCCCCAGGCTCTGCCCGTCCCTTCTGCCACCCGTTCTCCACGGCATCCCATCTGCTGCCAGCGCTCGGCGTCCCCAGCATTGCTGTGTGGGACCCCTGCCCCTCTGCTGGTGGGGAGGAGGCTCCATCCATCCCAATTTGCTGAGCTCCACGGATGAGTGCTTGGGGTAATTGATATTATGATGGGATCCAGCAGGACGCAGATTGTAGCAGAGCAAACATCTGCCCGCTCCTCTTCAGGGAGCCCCGCGGCGAGGCCGCTGGAGGGGCTGGGATGTGGCAGGAGGAAGCAGGGGAGGCCCTGAAGCTGTGCTGGGTGCACGTTGCTGTGTGCATGGCTGGGTTTGCACACGCATTTGCACACTTGCATGCAGCTGGGTGTGCATGCAGCTGGGGGAATGTTTGCACCTCCGTGGTGCACGGTGCACGATCTATGGTGCATGGTGCGCAGGGCACGGTTGGGTGGTGGGGCTCATTGGAGGCCGAGTGGAAAGGCAGTTTAAGGGTGATAGAACGAGTTTGCACGTGGGCCGGGGTGGGGCTGAGGGGTGGGCCGGAGGCTGCGTGCAGGCAGGTGGGCGTGCACAGGGCTGGGGGTACGGGACGGGGGCTGCTACACCTCATTTCTTGCACGCACTCCCCAAGCTGTCACTTTGGAAGAAGCGATTTAGCCGCCTCTACAGGCTGCTGTGCTGTGTGTGCCAGCAGGGAATGGCTTCTGGTGGGGAAAGGATAGCAGCCACAAACTGCCCCGCAGTGCTCCTCTCCATGGTGAAGTGATGAGGGGGGCCTTCGTCTGCTCAGTGCATCCATCGCTGGACCCCACAGTGCAGCCTTGCCCTGGGCTGGTGGAGACAGAGGGGACGGCAGAGGGAGCAGGGAGCTGTGCTGCAGCTGGGGACAGCTGGGGGCTGTCACCAAGGTCACCGAGCCCACCACGTGGCTGCAGAGCCTCCTCTGAGAAGGACGCGGCCGAGCGTGGATCTGCCACCAGTCGGCAAGCGGTTGTGCGCAGGGAAATAAATTAATTAAAGCCATCAAATAAAACAGCACAACAGCCCCAGTGGGATCCCCGCTAATGCATTCACTGGTTGCACCGAGGTACGAATACCCTGACAGGAGGCCTTTAATTATGGCCCCTCAGCCCCGCTTCCTCCCCCCGGTGAGGCTGGCAGTGCCCCCAGCGCCGCCCGTCACCTCGTGTCACCGCGGTGGCACCTGAGCTCTGCTGCGTGTCCCCGTGACTGACATCGTGTCCCCGTCCCAGTGCTCCCGGTGACGCCGGCGCTGCGGGGAGTGGGGCGGACGCGCTGTGGGTTTTGATAAACTGTTGGTAATCGCGGATGGCGGAGGAGCTCGTGGGATTTCTTCTTTATTCAGGAAAAGAGGCGAATGCAAATGTGTGAACTTCAGAAGCCTCAGTCATCTCGGCACCACGGCGCAGAGATCTCTGCCCGGCACGGAGCGCTGCGCTCCTGGGGCTGGGGATGGAGCGGGGTCTGTGCCGGCACTGGGGGCTCTTGGGGGTGGATGAGTCGGGAAGTGCTGCAGGGAGTGCAGAGGGGGATCCCATGCACGGCACGACCCGGCGCATCTCCCTTGGGCTCCATTGGTGTGCATCTCCAAAAAGGCTTCTCCAGTCCCTGCTGCTGCGCTGCTGCTGCTGCTGCTCCGGGGCTGCCCTGCCTGAGGCTCTGCCTCCTCGGGGTTGGGGCTGGCAGCAGGACGTGCACAGCTGAACCAGACGTTGGGGGTCAGTAGTGCAGTTGGTGGGTGTGCGGAAGATAAGAGGAAAAGAGGAAAGGTAAGGGAGCGCTGTGCTCAGCACCAGCACTGGGTGCCAAAGGAAAGATGGGGACGTGCCACGCAGCTGCCAAGTTCGAGTCCAGGGAGGGTCGTCCCTGGGAATGGAATGGGAGGGCAGTGGGGTCCTTAGGGCCGTTTTGGGGTCGGGATTCACCCAGGCTCTGCCAGAGTGCAGCCTCCGTTTGTTGGCTGGGGGATGGCCTGGGGACGGTCGGACCCAGCGGCGATGGTGGCAGCGGGGCAGGAGCGCGGGCGGATCGTCGGCCACTTCCTCACAGCCCGCAGTTCATCGGGCTGTTACTTTCAACATCCTTCAAAGCGCAGCGATCGCCAAAGAGCGGCTCTGCAAAGAGCCCAACTCGGCGCTCTCTCTCCATTTCCCCTCGCTGAGTGGGGTGCGACAAACCTGCTGGGTATAAATCAGCACACAGCCCCTCCCGCGGAGCGCGCGGGGCTCTGTCTGACTCAGGCATCACCGCGGCGCTGAGCAGCCGGGCGCCGGCGCCCCGTTGGCGGCTCGATGGGTGACGCACGAAGCGGAGCGCGGTGCTGCCGTCTGCACGCTGCTGCTTCCCACTGCCCCACTGCAACAGCGGGGGCTGCACCAATAGGCTCTTATTGCAGCCGCTGTTCTTCCCTGGGACGCGCCAATGGATCCTTGCTGCAGTCTTCCCATGGGATGCGCCAACCCCAACCTCACACTGCCGTGGCACAGGGCCGGGGAAGTCCATGGTGCCAGAGAATGCAGCCCGTGCTGCTCCTTCTCTTCCCAGATACGGTGCATTACTGAGCGAGCAGCCGGCCTGGTTGCTCTGAGTGATTTCCATCCCCTGTGCTCTGCCAGCATTCTGTTTGCATGCAGCGTGCTGTTTGTGTGCAGGATTCCGTTTGCCTGCAGGCTGCCAGTTGCAAGCAAGACCTCAATAGCATGCAGGTTGCATGCAGGTCCCAGTTGCATGCAGGGTCCCCATTGCATGCAGTGTCCTGGTCGCACGCATGATGCCAGTTGCTCACAGGGTCCCTGCTGCACGCAGCTTGCTGGTTGCATCCGGGTGCTGGCTGCATGCCGTGTGCTCCTGCACCAGCCCCGTCCCACTGCAGGCTATCACAGCCCCTGCTTCCATCCTGCCCCACACGAGCCGCGTGGTTTTTGCACCGGATTTCTGCGGGATTCAGCACTCAGAGCCACAGCGATCCCGGCCACCTCCCGCCGCCGCCTGCGCCGCAGCAGCGTTGTGGATGCGGGTGGAGAATGGAGTGATGGATGCCCGCGGGTCCCCCCGCGCCGCCGACCTGCCCACAAAATAGCTGTCAGCGCCGCGCCGCGCGCGCCGATTTTCCCACCAATAAACTTCTGCCACAATTACCCCATTTTTTATCTTTATGGCCTTCGACGCTGCAGGAGATATTGGATCCATATCAGAGCAAAAGAGGACATGAAAAAAGCTACTAAAAGCGGAGAGGGAATCTGTCACGCCGTCGGGTGAAATACGCTCTTTTGATTAAGCATTCGCCAGGTATCCCAAACAGAGCAAATGGCTCCAAAGCTGCTGCTGGGAGCAGTGGGCAGCCCCAGGGGAAGAGTCCACCGTGCAGCCCATGGGCGGCTGTAAAGCGAGCAGAGAAACCCTCCAGGAGCAGGGATGGAACTGCTGGGGGCGGAGATGGCCCAGCCGAGGGCAGGAGCTGTCAGTGGGGCTGGGGCCTCGAGCCCCTGGCACTGCCCGCTGCCGTGGGGGCTTTAAGTCCCCGTCCCATTGCTGCCCCCCCCCGTGGCCGATGGTCCCTGTGTTGGGTGGCTGAGCTGGGGGTTATGGTGTGTATTAAAACAAACGTCGATAGGAGAGGGCTGGGAGGAGTGACGGCTCCCATCCATCACTCGGCGACAGGGCTGGGCGGTGGGAGGATGGGTTGGTTCTGTGTGCTCTGCGGCAGTCAGCAGTGGGCTCTGGGTGTGGGGTTTAGGGCACGCGGCTGGGAGAGGGAGAGTGACAGCCCAGGGATGGGAAGGATGGGATGGATGGGGCCGGGGGTCTCTGCATCCTCACGGTGCCCATGCTGCTGCTGCTGTGCAGCTCTGTGCTGCAGCCTGTGGGTGATTTTGGGATGCCAGTGCTCTGCATCCTGTAGGAGCCACCATTGTGGGACCTCAGGGCCCTGCTGCAAGCGGCACTTAGAGCTGGTGGCCATGGCATATGGGAGAAGTTTGGTGACTCCAACCTGGCAGCTCTCATCTGAGGGGGAATGCAATCAGCAAGCTGGCCCTGATGCACCCGCCTTGCCAGGATGGGGATTTGCAAAGGGGATGGAGAGCAAACGAGAGGCAGGGATGATGCATTAGGGCGTTCCTGCCCTCCCAAGCGTCCCTGTGTCTGGGGGGCTGGAGGTGGCAGCCCCATCCCTTCCCTCACGGGGACCGTAGGCGCGGTGCCATGGCTCAGCCCCCTCCCCGGGCAGGGCTGGTGCAGCGCGGAGCCCCTCCGGGCAATGGAGCAGGGGGAGGTGCCGGGCTGTCATCGAGCATCAGTTAATGAGCGCTCCCAGTGTTATGTAAATTTGCTCTTCGCTTTCACTCGGATGAATCAAAGAAGATCAGGTGCCCTTTATTTTATTACTATTTTTTTCCTTCTCACCCTTTCTCTTTCAGTCTCGGAGCAGATCCTCTCCTTTTCTCCCTCACCCTTTCATTGAGCAGCACAGCGGCGGGGATATCGGAGCCAAAGCGAGGCACTGATGGGCGCCAGCCGCAGCTCAGCCCTTTCCCAGCATTTCCCCCTTTTTGTGGTCCTTCATCCATTCGTAAAGAGGAAGAACTGCAGCAGGCAGCACGAGGGTGCGTGCTGGTTTTAAGCTCTGCGGTACACGTGAAGGTTCTGCGGGGTCTTTGGGCCCTCCCCAGAGGTCCCGGTGCGGGGCTCTCCTGCCCACCCATCTCACGGAAGTCTCTCCATCCCTCCTCTCGCTAATTATTCTCGACATGAGAAAGCAGCTCGGCGACTCTAAGGCCTGGGAGGCGACGTGTCAGTCACAGGATGATTGTCTTGATATTTCTCCCCTTCAAATGAAAGTTGGCTAATGGTTCGTTTCGGAAAAAAATAATTGCCGCTGATTTTTCCAAATTGCAGAAAATGTATTAATGACACTTTTCAAGACAGAAATAACACAATTTGCATTTAAATGTGCCTAATCTTTGCAAACTCCACTTGGTATTTTCTTGTAGACATACAAAATACCGAGCGCTGCTGCACGTGGAGCTCTGGAGGAGCGCCGGCGGCTGGCGATGGGACGCAGGTGGGGACGAGGGGCTGGGGGTGGGGCGGAGGCGTTGGGGGTTGGGGTGGAATTGGGTGCCTTGAGGTGGGGTTGCTGTGTGGTGGGGTGGTGTGGTTGGTTCTTGGGGTGGCACTGAGTGTCACAGCGGTGTTGGGGTGGTGTTGGGTCTTGGTGGGGGCGTTGGGTGTTGGGGTGGTGTTGGGTGTAGCAGTGGCACTGTTGGGTGTTGCGACGGAGTTGGGTGTCGTGGTGCTGTTGATGGGAGTCAGAGTGGTGTTGTTGGGGGTCAGGGTGGTGTTTGGGCATTGGAGTGACGTTGGGTGCTGTGGTGGTGCTGTTGAGACTCACGGCGGCGTTGTTGGGTGTTGCAGTGACGCTGCTGGGTGTTGCCGTGGCCCTGTTGGGTGTCAGGGCGGCACGCTGGGTGTCATGGTGGTGTTGCTGGGTGTCATGGTGGTGTTGCTGGGTGTCGTGGTGGTGTTGCTGGGTGTCATGGTGGTGTTGCTGGGTGTCGTGGCACTGCTGGGTGTTGCAGTGATGCTGTTGGGTGTCACAGTGGCTGATGGGGCAGGGGTTGTTCCCATCTCCACAGCACAGCTCCAGCTCCCGCCCCAGCTCTGCACAGCAGCGATGTTTAAGCTCATCTGTAGGGATTTACCTCTCTGCGGGGTGGTTTAATTCTGCATTAGGTGTAAATGCGTTTAGTTTTACAGGATTAGAAGGGGCTCAGAGCTGTTGGAGTTGGACTTCCCCCGGCTTTGGCGGGGCAGAACCGCTGTGCTGAGCCGAGAGCAAAATCCCTGCGGCAGCTCCAGCAGGGGATCGAGGGGAGCAAAGGCATCACGATGGCCTGATCTCACTTTTCCCCATGCTGGCGTTGTGGGGCTGCTGGGCCCATCCTGAACGGGTTCTGGGGGCGCTGTGCCCTCCCCAAGTGGCTGCATTGGGGTAGTGGGTGCTGTGGGCATTGGGGTGTTGGGATGCAGGGTGCAGTGCAGCCAAAACACACTGCGCTTTATGTGCAATGCACTGCCATCCTCCCCGGGCCTCAGACTCCATAAAAAGCAAACGATTGCCTTAAAAAATAAAAGGAGGAGGGAAAAGCTGTCTGCTCCTCTCCCTGCTGTGCTCTCTTCTCTCTGGCTCTGCGTTTCCACTCTCTTCTCCCCCTTCCCCAGGGATAGGCCCTTTACAACCCCCTGCAGAGGCCTTGGGATGGCAGCGACATCCCGAGCATCCCGTGCCATGCCATGGGGTCAGGACTCGTCCCCACGTGATGCCATTCCCCACCGATCTCCACGTGCTGACCCGCAGCTCCGCAGCTCAGGGACCCCCTCCAGCCCTCTCTGCTGGCAGAGATTTTCCCCCGCTCATCTTCTGTTTCCCTTGCAAACAGCTTGCCTTTGAAATTCAAATGTTGCTTTAGCCCTTTCTTCACCCGTTCCAGGAATATCTCCCTTTTCATCTGAAAATAATTAACAAATGAGCAAAACTCCTGTGTGAAATTAAAATTCATGCCCAGAGGTGACCTTTGAAGCCCGGCACTCGCTGCTGCTGAGCCGGCTCAGGTGTTTTCTGCCCTGCTTCAGAGGGGTTTGTTTACACCTCCCGTCCTCTCTCTTCTTAATTGCATTAAGCGCAGCTCCCCCAGAGATGCCCTTCCTGCTGCCCGGGGCTCCCCAGCCCCATCCTGCCCCACACCCCAGTGCCAGCACACCGCAGTGCTCGCAGTCCCCGCTGCACGGCCACGATGCAGCCCTGTTTGGCCATATGGCAGCTCGAGGTCAGCACAGTGGAGGGTAATTGGTGGTAATTGGTAACGAGGACCCTCTGGTGGCACCGCTATTACCTTCACAACATCCCACAGGGCTGCAGACATCCGCACTGCTCCTTCTGAGCCCACCTTTGGTTGCTCCAGGCTTGCAGGAGCCCCAAACGCCCTCCCATTGGGGTGGGAGGCCCCAGCAGCACCCAGGAAGCGTGGGCCCATTATTCTGGTCCTCCTTTGGATGGAGGACGTCGTGTTTGAGGAGTGGTGATGTACAGGTGAGCAGGGCCAAGGCTGCTGGGGGCACCCCCCCCTGGGGTTGTGCCAAAGGGAGGAGGGAAATGCCCATTCCCCGCGTGGGCTCAGCTGGCGCTGTGTCTGGGTGGATGTCATCCCCGTGCATGCGGTGCTCGGCCATGGGCAGCTTGGCTGCAGGTCTGCAAGGGTGAATCAGCCCGCAGGAGCTCTCCTGCAGCCCCTGCCCTGCAGTGTGGCTCTGGGAACGGCCCCCCCTCCAAGGCAGCAACCGCCCGTAATTAAACCAAGTGGGAAAGGTTGCCATGGCACCAAGAGCGAAGAAATGAAGCTGCACCTTTATGTTGCTCCGGAGCCTCCGGGTGGTGCGAGCCGCTCTGCCGGGGGTGGTGCAGTGCTGGGGGGGGGGGACCCCTCCATTTGCCCCCATCCGCTCCCCATGTCTGCAGTGCTGGGTGGGGCACGTTTCTCCCTGTACCTGTGGTCCCTGACGGAGCCGACTCCATCACATCCCGTTGTCCTGGCAACGCGCAGGGATGCTGCCGAGCTCTGGGCTGTCCCCTGTGGCTGGGGGGTCCACCCTCACCTGGAACAACCCCATGCTTGGGGACAGGCCTGCGCTGCTCATCCACCCCTGCTGCCATGCAGGAATTCAGCACAAACTCAACAACGGCACTGGAAGAGCCAATTCAGACAGAGCGGGTGAGCAGATGTTCCAATTGCCCTCCTTTGGGCACATTTTCCCCTGTTAAAAAGCCCCTCGGATATATCCATTGTGAATGGATCTGAAGTTCCTTCCACGCCCCATTCAGTCCCAACATCTTCCCACGCCAGCAGAGGTGTGACCTGGGGTGCTGTGCAGGTGGTGAAGGGGAGCAGAGTTTTTTTGGGATCTCCTCTTCGTTGGAGGGGTTTCCAAGCATGGACGTTGCCTTTCCTTCTTGGCGTCTGGAACACGGAGCTGGGAGAGTCCTGCTGGGACCACCACAGCCCGATGGGCACCGGGTGGCTCAGGGGGCTCTGGGAGGTCCAGGATTTCCCAGGGGCCCCTCCTGGCAGCCTGCTGTTCGTGCTCCTCTTGGTTCTGTGCCCAGGTTGGGTTTTATTTTAGTTTGTTTTGCCTCTGCCCCATATTTTGAGCTCATTCCTTGCCCTTTCTTTGGCCTTGTCCTCCTGTTGTTTTTCTGCTGCAGTAAAAATAGCCCAAGAGGTGTTAAAATAGCATTAAGGCGCTTCAATATGCAAATGCTATTTGCGACTGCCCCACTGCCTCCTTATATATCCAGCAAGAGGGATGCAATCCCTGCCATCCCCACCCTGGGGGCCGTTTTGGGTGAGGGTGAGGAGCAGAATAGAGGGGTGAGGATACACACTGGTGGATCTCTCCCCAGCAGCCCCACTCAGTGCTGCCTTCTGGCCCCGAACCAGTGGGTGCCATCCGATGGCAGCGCCATGGGCTCGTGGCTGTCACCTCTCTGACACCTGAGCACGGTGAGCACCACCAGCCCCGGTGCACCGAGTGCTGCTGGTGCCAATTGTCCCCCATGGGCAATGGGAGCTCTGGGTGGAGCTGCACCCAATGGAGCTCCCGCATGCAGCAAACATTTACGTGGGGATATTTAAAGCCCGGCCGGGTGGGAAGTGAAGGAATGCATTTCCCAAGCGGGAGGGCGGGGTGTTATTTATATATATATGATTGGATGTGCCGCTTAAATCTGCCCTGGGAAGTGAAGGGGAAGCGGGTGGGGAGGGGGAATCGCGTCCTGGAGTTGTCATTCAGTGCTGTGAGCACTGCAGCAGTGTTACCCCATTGCTGCCCGGGGCAGTGGGAGGGCAGGGGGTGGCCGTGGCCATGCTGCAGTGCCCATAGGACAGCAGAGCGGCCGATCCCTCTCCATCCCTCCTGCCCCTGCCAAAGGAGCAAGCAGCCGGGGACTCGCGCTCTCCCCACTCCTGAGCTGTCTTCTGTACTTAATTAATTAGTGTTTGTAAAGCTCCGGGATCCTTGGCTGAAAGGCACTATTAGAAGTGTGAAGCGTTATTATTAATAATTTACATAAGCCGCTCTTTGCCGTGCCTGGCTGCGGCCGCTCAGCCCCCGGCGGGGCCGACGTGAGATGCTCCTCGGTGCCACGGGGTTGGCTGCCCTGGGAACCCCTGGGGTTTGGGGTTCCGCCTGTGCCGTGGTGCTCGTGGGCTGCCCATGCACACGTGCTCCTGGTGGTGGAGCAGGGGCTCCTTCTGCGCTGCTCGTTAATTAAGTGGATCATTCAGAGCCACTAGTAATGTAGTGTGTTGTCTTATAATGGTTGCGATTCTGTCCCCGTGCCAGCTTCCATTAGCAACAAAACCCACTTATCTTGTTCCTTCCTATCTCTTCCCTTTATATTTTTATCCTTCCCTTTCCCTTCAAGTCTCTCTCTCCTCTGTTTTCAGTCCCAGCACTGCAGTAATAATTCTACCAGTCGTCATCTTGGTTGACAAAACACAGTTGATGTGACAGCTCCGAGCTATGAAATCTCCGTTACCGCTCGATAATTAATTTACTAATTGCGTGTGCTGCCTCGCCACGCGGCTCAGAGCCAGCCCTGTGGTTGGCTGTGCCATCCTGACCTCGTGCTGCTGGCATGGCAGAGAGATGGGGGTCTGTGCCAGCAGGGAGGGACATGGGGTGGGATGGGGATGGGGATGGGATGGGGATAGGAATGGGGATGGGGATGGGGATGAGAATGAGGATGAGGATAGGGATGGGATGGGATGGGAAGTGGAAAGCCTTTCTGCCCTGGTGCGCTGCCCTCATCCCTGGCTGTGCTCTAACGCGTGAAGGCAGCTGCCTGCGTCCTCGCACATCTGATCAGGGAGAAGGTTCCCAACTTGGTCCAGCGTTTCAATGGACAGACCCTATATGCTTTGTCCCATGGGGATCTGCTGCTGCCTTCTCGTTTAGCAGTGGGCGGGAGGTGCATTCATCCTTTGTCCCCAGAGCCACCACCGCATCACCCCGAGCACAGCACAGCCGGCCAGTGTCCTCCCCACCTCACAGCCCCAGCGCCCAACATGCAATGGAGAGCTGACGGAAGGGGAAGAGGGCCTGCTTCTCCTCCTGCCAATTAGTTCCTAGCTGAACTCGGAGGCCCTGTGAGCGCATTGCCTGGCTGTGCACGCCAACATGCAGCCAGCCGGGGCTCAGCAAAGCCGATGTTTGCTGCGTGGGGATTTCTGTTGCCGTGAAATGTTTTGATTTTCCCTGATTGTGAGAGTCAGGAGGAACAAAGCCTTCTGGAGCCGACGTAACGAGGAGGCATCTCTCACTTTGACACCACAACTTGTTTCGTTTCTGGAGGGAAGTGGTGCGTTTTGCTTCGTTTTGTTGTGGTTTTTTATGCCTTTGACGTCTCCAGCCCCAAACGATGCGTTTTCATCTGCAGGAAAGCTTCTCCTCCCTCATCTCCACTTGGAGTCTGCATGCAGCGCTGCTCGGCGTTGCCCGGTGCTGCAGCCATGCCCCATCCTCATCACAGAGCAGCACCAGGAGGGATTTCCTTCGCTCTCCCATAGGAACTGACCATGTACGGAGGACAAAGTGGTTCAGAAGCTGATTCAGGCCCGAACTGCCCCAAATCACCCCAGCAGTCACACAGCTCTGCCCAGTGGGGTGCTCACAGGACGAGGGTCCCCACAGCCCCGGTGCCAGGAGCCCCCCATGCCCTCACCCCACAAATAAGTAACAGCTTTGTTGGAGCTGTGGTCTGAGCCCCCCCTGCGCTGCCTTCCTGGGCTCGGCGCTGGGTGGAAGTTTGGGTGGGAGCCGTGGGAAGCCCGGGCTGCTGGATGAGTGAGCGATGGGCTCTGAGTGCAGAGCTGTGGCTCTCAGCAGCTTTGGATGCTTTGGGAAATCCGTCTTTTTGACTCGGCGAGGTGCTCACGCGGGGTGGGAAATGCATTACAAGTCAGAATGCTTTGAGAGCAGAGGGGAAACGTGATGTTATTCGAGCCTCGTTCCTCCCAGCGAGACGAGCCTGATGAATACAATATATGGTATTCCTCGCATCCCTTCACCTCTCAGCTCTTGTTTAGAAATACGCTCACATCCCTGTGCTCTCCAGCAGCTCCAGCTGCAGGGCACCAGCTGGGAACAGGGCTGGGGGTCTCCTGTGTTGCCCCAACCGCTGGGCCCCGTGTCCCCATCCCTGCTGTCCCCAGGGCGGTGCCGAGCCGGGAGCTCAGCGTGATGCTCCAGGACTGGAAAATAGAATCAGCGCTTGTTTGTTCATGATAATAAATGGGAGCAAATTGCAAACAGTGGGTAAGCGGCTGACAAGAGCTGGTGTTTTAATGTCCTCACAAAAGACCCGTGTGTAAGTGGGACTTTGCATGAGTAATTCCATACATTTTTCATGGCGGACCCTGGGGGAGAATCAATCACGCTGCGCGTTTGAGTTTCCTTAATGCAAAGCGCAGCGCGGTCGGTTCGTGAGGGGTGGGAGGCAGGGAGCTGCAGCAGCCCGCACTGCTCCCCTCAGCAAAGCCTTTCTGGGGGCCTCTCCATGGGAACGCCCTTTGGCAGAGCCTCCTGTCCCCGGTGGCTGCACTGGGGTGGCACGGTGAGGTTTGGCAGCACAGCTGCTGCTATGGGCCGTGCGTGGAAGCGGTGCACGCAGCTCAGCTCCGGCATCGAAGCGCTCTCCCTGCTGGTGCACGTGGGCTGGGAGCTGCATGAGGGCTCCTGGTTTCTCGGCTCAGGAGTGCTGGTGCTGTGCATCGCTCCCTGACCTTGCAGGGGGAGAGCTGGGTGACAGGTACAGCTCAGAATAGCTCACAGGGAAAAACACCCTCATTGGTATTCCGGACAGCACCAGTGCCATTCATCTCCAGTGCCAGGACGCTTCATAAATGTTAGTGGAGCCTCCCCACCATGAGCAGGAGGGAGTGGTGGCTGTGTGGGCAGCAGCACCCATGGGACACAGCTGGGGGGGCACATAGCAGGGACAGCTCGTCCCCCTGTGTGACCACAGCAACCCAGGGATGGGGGTTAGGGTTAGGGTTAGGGTTAGGGTTAGGGTTATGGTTATGGATATGGTTATGGTTAGGGCTAAAGTTAGGGTTAGGGTTAAGGTTAGGGTTATGGCTAAGGTTATGGTTATGGTTAAGGTTATGGTTATGATTAGGCTTAGGGTTATGGTTATGGTTAAGGTTAAGGGTAGGGTTATGGTTAAGATTATGGCTATGGTTATGGTTATGATTAAGGTTAGGGTTATGGTTAAGGTTATGGTTATGGTTATGATTAGGGTTATGGTTATGGCTATGGTTATGATTAGGGTTATAGTTATGGTTATGGTTAAGGTTATGGTTAAAGTTATGGTTATGCTTAAGGTTAAGGTTATGGTTAAGATTAAGGTTATGGTTATGGTTAAGGTCAGGGTTAGGGTTAGGCGGCCATTGCCACACACTGCCAGAAATGGCACCAATCTCTTCTACAAGAGCACACAGCAGCATTGGCTCTTTGCGATGGAAATGCAGCCCTGCGGGAGCAAAAGGCTGAAGTGCTCCGGGTCTGCTCCAGCTTCTGCCGGGGATACAGAGCACCTCATTGACAATGATATTTTTTGTGCTGAAATGGAAGAAAGCAGCCGCTATCTGTACAAACAAAATTAGGCCAAAGGAGGAAAGTAATTTTGTAAAAGAAATAGGGAGATGCAGGGAGAGATGGATGGGAGACAGATGAATAAACACAATCTACATAGAAACTGATAAAAATTCAATTTCTGCTCACACACGTCCCGCTCTCGCTCGCTCCCTTCCTCTCCTCTTCCCCGCACGCTCCGGCGGTGCCTGCAGCCCTGGTGCATCCATCTGTGCTGTGGGAGGCACAGAGCCCGCTCTGCCTTCAGCACTCTGCGGCGTTCCCTTTCACCACGGTGCTCTCATCCCTCCGGCTTCAGCCTCAGTGTGAGGAGTGGCTGGGAAAGGGTGAAAGCGCACCCTGCACCCATGGGACCCCGGGGGGATCTATGGGTTCGGCTCACCCCAATTCTTGGTGTCCCCATGAAGCCGGGGCCGTGGGAGCGCTGGGCTCTCCCTTTGCTTTCTGAGCACGCTGAGCTCCGGTGGCTCCAGGTTATTAATAAAAAACACCTCCAAAATTCCCCAACATTTCCCGTGGGGACAGCAGCTGGGTGCGTCCCACACCGGTGTTGGTGTGGTGGCACAGGGAGGGCTGTGCTCACTGTGACCACCCCCACCAAGCATTGACAGCCCAGGGCAGGAGGGGATCAATGGAACCGATGTGTGAATCCGCTCAGAGGGCGGTGGAGCGTGGGGGGGCCCTGCCCTGTGCTGAGCATCCCATCTGGATGGGATCGTGGCACAGTGTCAGAGGGTGGGCAGCGTGGAGGGAGCGAAGGTAAAAAGGCACCTGAGGACAGATGGGCTGGGAATAAATGGGAGAGGCTTTGGAGCTGCATTCCGGGAGGCTTCCAGCAGCAGTGCAATGTTGGAGCCCATCGGGGGCCAATCCTGCAGCGTTCATTGGGGTGAGGCTGTGTGCACGCCATGGGGCCCTTCCCTGCTGTGCCCCTCAGGTGCTGCCCCACTCGTCCCCCGGTGCTGGGCAGCTGTGGAGCCCTGCACTGAGGGGGCTGTGCAGGCAGCAGGGGAGATGAAGAGTGGGGTACCGCGGTGTGCCCCCCACATGCCCCCTATGCACACACAGACCCCTGCATGCCCGCATCCCTGCACACCCACCCACGTCCCCAGTGCGCTCCCATGTCCCTGAATGCACACCCACGTCCCTGTGCACACCCACGTGCGCAGAGGCTGAGCTGAGCTGGGGGTTGGTTTCCATAGGAAGTGGAGCAGAGCCCCAGTTAGTGCCGGGAGGTGCCGGGAGGTGCCGGGGAGCTCTGAGTCGTGGTGCGCCCAGGGAGCTTTGCTGCCCCAGCTGTGCTCAGGGGGCACCAGGTGACAGCGGTGGCAGCTCTGGAGCAGCCCGAACTCCCGGGCTCACACGGGCTTGCAGGACAGGGCCGTCCCCGCGGTGCATTTTAGGGCTGATGGGAGTGACCACAGCTGCTCTCACACCGTGCCAAGGGAAGAGCACAGCTCCTCGGCCTCACCCTGCGTGCTGCCGGCGTGCCAGCCCTCCTCCGCCTCTTCCTCCTCCTCTTCTCCCTGCACCTCCTCCTCCTTTTCTCCTTCTCTTCCTACACCTCCTCCTCCTCCCCCTCCTCCGCAGCCCACCAAGCGAAGCTGCGTGCTCCCAGAGTTGATCGTTCCCCTTCAGGCAATTAAAAGGCAGCCATTGCTCCTCAATCAGCCGTATTTGAATATGGAAATGATTTTTAATTACTCAGAGTCAATATCGTTTTATCACCGAAATGTGTTTGAACGAGGTTTGCTGTATTTGCAGGCAGCCTAATAAGCTGAACGCAAATTCGCTCTGATGCTCGGTTTTTGAATGTTGTTCTTGGAGGGGGTGCTGCCCTGTGGGGGCTCTGTCTGCAGGACACGTGGCACCCACCGTCCTGCGGGACGTGGGGACATGGAGACGTAGGGACATGGGACATGGGGACATGGGGATATGGGGATATGGGGATATGGGGATATGGGAACAGCCACCTGCTCAGCGCTCCTGGCCCTGAACATGCCCGGTGGCACGGGGTCAGCTCCAGACAGAGCGAGTGACAGCTCAGCGGCGTGACATCCCGGCTATTGTCTCCTGATTAATTTGCTAATTATGTTCTGCTTTTATCCAGGGGCCCGGCGGCAGCGCTGAAATGTCAGCCACTTGTTTATGCCCCGGGTTGCTGGCACCGTGACAGCAGCAGGGTCCTGCGGGGCGGCCCTGTGCTGGAGCCACGCGCTGCCTGGCCCGTGTCCCCAAGTCCCCCCCACCCACTCCCCCCAGCGCTGGGGTGGGGAGACCCCACTGCACCCCCTGCACACCCACAGAGCGGCAGGGCTGCCACGCACCAGGGTGGCCCTGCTGCCTCCCGTGCGCCAGGAGATGCCGTCCTGCTGATAAAGGGATGGGGAAACCATCCCAACATCCAACCTTCGGGCTCTCCTGCTGTGAAAACCCGTCGTGTGCCTGCATTCAGCTCCGGCGATGCTGAGCAGCGGCGGTACCCTCCCTGCTGAAGGCTTAAGCCGGGCTTTCTGCAGCCTCATGTTTATTAATCGAGATGAATATTGATGCAAAGTTTCCTGCTCGGGAGCGTTGCTCGTGCGCAGCGCTCTGAGTGCTGCTTGGGGGCGAAGCGGCTCTGACGGCCGCGTGCCGTGCTCAGCCCCCAGGTGGGGATTCTCCCATTTCCCCCCATTTTGCCCCATTTCTCCCGGTTTCCCCATGAAGCTCTCCGTGCTGTGCCCAGCCCGGCATGCCGAGCCCTGCGCCCTGCCCTGCTGACACAGACACACTGCTGGTCCGGATCCAACCTTCGGCACACGGCGCTTGGAAGCGAACGCAGCGATGGCGCTGAGCTCAGAGCATCTCCTGGGCAGGAGGGCAGCGCTGGGGGGGTCGGGGGGTTCTGGGGTCAGCTGGGGGCTCAGCCCTGCAGCAGCACGCCTTGGTCCTTAGCGAACCCCCACGTGGCGTTAATCACAGAGCGTTCTCACTTCCTGATCACACGCACAGGCTTCCCCTGCTCCTTTCTCTTTGCTTTTCTCCCCACCACTTGCAGAGGACCTCAGTGTTACACCGCCTGGGGGTGGGCAGCGGGCACGGGGCTGATCCGCCCACCCCAACGATGGGCATCGCCCCGCTCCTCCGTGCCTTGCATGGGCTCCTTCTCCAGGCACTCACCGCCGTTTCCCTTTAAAGCGGATTGTTTCTGCAGAGCCAAACCTTCCCATTTATCGTGGCTTTTGTTCTTCCGATGGAGCAATTTGCAGCAAAGTTCTGGGACGTGACTCCGGCAGAGGGCCGCCTACGGCTCAGCCCCCGAACTGCTGCTGGGACGCAGAGCCTGGGAGCGGTGCAGGGGCTGCAGGAGCCCGGGGCCCCCCTCAGCATCCCCGTGCTCCAGGTGCTGGGTGGGCACTGCGCTGCTTCGTGCTGAATCCTCCCCAGGACCACACAGAGGGCCTGCCAGCCTGCTGACTGCCCCGTCCCTGATTTCTGTGCCAAGTGAAGGGGAAATAAGAGCCCAGGGCTGGAAGCACAGCCGTGCGGGCGCTGTGGGAGCCGGAGGGGAGGGCTGGGCTGGGCCCTGCCCAGCGCTGGTGGGGCTCAGTGCCGCACATCGTGGTGCGATACCCCGGGTGGGATGCGGTTCTGCACTTTCCTGAGCACTGCCTGGTCCTGGAAGGGAGCGCTTGGAGGTCAGGGCGGTCTGGTCACCCCTGTGCTTTGCTGGGGCTATGGGCACAGCTGGTGGTGCTGTGGCAGGGGGAGGTTTGCAGGGATGCAGCAGCAAAAAGCAGCTACGGAGAGAGCACCCAGTTGTCCTGGTAACAGTGGGTGCCTCCAGCTCCTGCAGCTCGGGCCCCCCTGCTGAACGCGGAGCTCTGTAGGATGGGTGCTGGGAGCTGGGCTGGGCCATGGCAATGGCACCCAGAGACCCACAGCGCTCACAGGGCGCCTGGAGATGGTGATGTGGAAATTTGGAAGCAAATCAAGCGTGCAGCCCCAGTCAGCTTTGGGAGCAAACACCCAGCGGGAAGCAGAGAGTGTGACCCGGAGAGCTGCGGGCTCGGGATTGCCCTTCTGCTCCGATCTGCACTGATCTGTGTTTACAGAGATGGGCACAGAATATCCTCCAGTGATGTCTGAGCCACCGCTGCTGCTCTCCCTGGTGTAACGAGCAGCCCGCGAGCTGCCGTGCTTTCCTTCAGCCTCAACCCAGAGGGGACGAGCGTCTGTCTGGGGACACGGGGTCAGGCACCAGCAGGCTGCAGGGAAGGGATGAGGGAGGGATGGAGGGAGCTGCTGGGCACGGCGTGGGCACGGCCCTGCGTGCAGCTGCACGGTGCTGGGCTGGATGCTGCCAGCAGCGGTGGGTGATGGGATGGCGCCGGTCAGCGCTTGGTGGGCACAGTGCTGCTCTCAATCCCCCATGGGCCGCCGCGGTGTTGAGGTTCACCCACACGGGGCACAGAGCGGGGGGGGCACCCAGACCTCCTGCACCTCCTGCACCTCCTGCAGCTCCTGCACGTGCAGTGCTGCAGCTCTGCAGCTCCCTGCCATCCTCCTGCAGGACATCCTCGTGCTGCACACACCTGTTCTACATTGGTGCGAACACTGTGTGTGCCGGGCACACCTCTCACCCGGCGAGGTGCTCCCTGTAACCCACTGCCAGCAGATCGTGCTCGCGCCGAGCTCTGCACACACGTGCAACGCACCTGCTGCACACGCACCCTGCACAGGGCCGTGCTGTGCACACACAGCACCCACGCAGCAGCAGCATGCTGAGCGCCCAGCCGTGCACACTCATGCACACAACCCACGCCGGCGCGTTCACCAACCCAATCCACGCGCGTGCACATTGCAACCCGTGCCCGTGCACGCACAAAGCAATCCCCACATGTGCACACTGCACATCTGCACACGCACATTGCACACTCTTGGTTTGCACAACAGCCATTTGCACACGTGCACTGCCCCCCCCACCCCCCCGCTCCGCGTGCACGCGCAGCCAGCGCACTTCCCCCCCCG
>JACDJE010000451.1:37973-94257 GCA_016647715.1 Pavo muticus
GGGGCGGCGGCGGGGGCGGGGGGGGCTGTGCTGCAAAGCCGACCCCGCGCTGAGCGCACACGTGTCTGTGATCGCGGCAGCACCAGCGCGCACACGCCTGGGCGCACACGTGTGCACGTGCATGCTTTGCAGGGCGCTGCGCTCCGGGGGGCCGGGGGGGGAAGGCTGCGCCTCCGTGCCCCGCTCCTTCATCTGGCATCGCTCAGAGCTTTAAGGAGGGATGGAGAGGCCGCGCCGGCGCTGGGTGCGGGCGGCAGCGGGAGGTGAGCGCGGGGGCGGCTCTGCGGCTCCCGCTGCCTTTGAAGCAGAAGCGAAGATCCCAGGAGTGCGAAGTGGGCAGCTCACCTCGCGGGGAAGAGCTCGTTAGAGAGCTTTGTTCGCCGGCGGTCACCGCCGGGCAGCTGTGATACGCTGTGATGGAACGGAGATGTGCCGTGCCCGGCAGCCGCGTGGGTGCGCGCCCTGCACCGAGCCGTGCCGAGCTGTGCCAAACCGTCCCGCTCCTCCTGCCGCTGCTTTCCAGCCCAGCGCCCCGCTGCCCGGTGCTGCAGCGCTGCCCCAGCCCCGCGCCCTGCCCTGGCCCCTCACCGCCCAAAGTCCCACGGATCGTGCGTCTCATTCAGCCTATTAACAGAACACTGCCTGGCTAAAAAGCGTGTCACTTAAACCCCAAATCTCCTTTACTTTGCTATTAATCGTTTCTCAGATTATTAATGCCAGCAGGGTTTAGAGACGCCCTCTTGTCACTTGTGGGGAGGTGCCTTTGTTTCTGCCATTACGTGGCACAGAGAATCCTCTGCTCCCAGCACCGGGGCTGGGCAGGCGGAGCTGTTTGGAGTCCCCCACGAAGTCACCATTAATGCGAAGATCTTCGGGGAAACAGCCTGCAAGCACAGCTGGGGTGCTGCGGTGCAGGGCAGCGCCTCCTCCTGCTGCTGGAGCCTGGAGCGATGCAGGACGCTGGCAGCAATGGAGAGATATGGGATCCCGGCGGTGATGGAGGGATGTGGGATCCCAGTGGTGATGGAGCGCTGCCCACTCCCCGACGGAGCCGCCGCTCCTCCCTCTGTGGCACAGCGCTGTCATTTCCATGCAGCCGTTTCCCGGCTCTGTAATGGCTCTTTAAAAGCTTTAATTAAAAACCTAGCCCTCCCCTCAGCCCGGGAGGGGAACAAAGGGAGACGAGAGGGGCTGGAGCAGGCTGCAGTGTGCCAGCGGTGCCGGCAGTGCCAGCGGTGCCAGCGGTGCCGGAGGTGCCAGCAGCAGCTCCCACAGCCCTGTGAGGCGCTGGGATGCAGCAGATCTCCGGGGGCAGCGGGGGCCCCCCCGGCCCACAGCTCCCAGCATGGCGAGGTGTGCGCTGGGCTCTCCCCTGCACGAGGGGTGGGGCAGTTTTGGAGCACTGGGACGGCGAGGCTGCGCGGCGCGATGTCCCCGCGGCGGTGCCAGGTAGGGCTGGTGGCAGCCTCGGCGTCCCCGAGCCGCTCTGCAGCGCCGTGTCCCCGCGGCCACTCGGTGCCCCAGCTGCTCAATATCTTCTCGGGCTCAGCGTGCGGCCCAATGAAATATTTTCACTGCAGCGGCAGCAGCACTCGCTGCGGGGAGCGGGGCTGGTGCTTAACAAGGCCTTCGGCAGCGGCTGTGCGCCGGTGCTGGGAGCATCCTGGCTCTGCTGCAGGGGTGGGGAGCTGGATGCTCCCGCAGGGCAGCGTGGCTGGGATGCGGGGAGCCGTGCCGGCTGTGCTGCCGGTGGGGCCGGAGCGTTCCCTGCTCGCTGCTGCCGGGTGAGGGAAGCAAGCACCATCTTGTGTCCCTGCCAGGCTGCGGGAGCCCCACGCTCAGCTCGCTGCAGAGTGGAGCGTGTCCCCATCTGACCTCGTCCTCCCCTTCCTCCTCCTCCTCCTCCTCGCCATCCCTAAAGCTGCACATGGTGGGATCCTCCGGGGCACCCCGTGTCCCTGACGGTGTCTGTAATGCCTGCGGAGCTCTGGCAGGAGCACGGCGCAGCTCGCTGCTTGCGGGGTCTCCTGTTGAATGGGGCTGGAACAGAGCAGTTCCATTCATTCCCCCCCATTTTACACCTCGGGGTCCCACCTCCATCCTGCCCAGCCGCTGCCCGCCGTGCCTTCCTCCCCATGCACGTGCTGCCGGCACCGAGCCCCTGTGCCTGTTGCATGTGAGCTGGATTATTTTTAGCTCCCTAATGTGCCCTGCACCGCTTCAGCACAGCCTCAGCCGCAGCTCAGGCTCCCGCCCTGCGCAGGGGATGCCCAGCTGCCAGCAATAAGGGCAGGATTTGGAACATGGAGGAGTGTGAGGGCCAAGGGGCACCTCTCGACCCTCCCCAGTTGTCCCGTTGCCCCACAGAGCGGTGCTGACGCGCGTTCGGTGCCCTTGGCCGCTGTAAAGCCGCACTCTGGTCCTGCTTAGAAAGGCCACCGCGTGCATTATTCTGTTAATGAGTTATTAAAAAGCCATCGACAGCAGTGCTCTGCATACTTGGTGTGGTTCCCAAGAAATAGGTGTTGGAATGATAGCTCGCCCCATGCTGGGGTCTCAGTGTGGGAGGTGGGGATGCTGCGACAGCGGGGTGTCCCAGTGAGCTGGGGGGCACGGGGGGGCTGCAGGATGAGGCCAGAGTGCTGTGCCTGCTGGGCAGTGCTGGTCAGGGCTGCGGGAAGAATCCCTGCAGAGGCTGTCAGTCTCAGTGATGTGCATGGAAATGGGATGGCAGCGGGGAGAGGGTCCTGGGTGCTGTGCAGAGCCCAGGGGCTGTGTTGCAGGAGGGTGGCATTTCCCATGGTGACCCCCTGCAGCTGCTCACTGCAGTTCCTGCCCTTGAGTGAGAGGGAGCTGCAGCGTTGGTGGTTTTGGGACGCAGCCCCTGGTTCAGTGCCATGTGCTGCCATCATGGCGGTCACCGCAGCACAGGGGGTTGGGGCAGCACTGGGTGAAGACTGTCCCCTGGGGGCTGGGGACACCCAATGTGCTGACCCCCCCCGAACCAGCTGCGCACCCCTGGTGCAGCTCCCAGTAAGCATCCATCTGCCTGCCCATTTGTCTTGTCTGCTTATCCATCCATCCATCTCTCCCACAGGGCAAATGCCATAGGATGACCGCTGCTGGTCCCCTCTTACTGGCTGTGATATCGTCTGTCCTGTGGCTCACACGGGGCTTTGACCCGGCTCCCAGCGCCTGCTCCGCTCTGGCCTCCGGCGTCCTCTACGGCTCCTTCTCTCTCAAGGACCTCTTTCCCACCATCTCCTCCGGCTGCTCCTGGACCCTGGAGAACCCCGACCCCACCAAGTACTCCCTGTACCTCCGCTTCAACCGTGAGGAGCAGGTGTGCACCCACTTCTCGCCCATGGTGCTGCCGCTCGACCACTACTTGGCCAACTACACCTGCGAGCCGCGCACGGAGCCCGCCAGCCCCCCGCCCTCCCCACACCCCGAGGAGGAGGAGGAAGAGGAGGAGGGGGAGGAAGCCGAGCTGGAGCTGTGCGAGGCCGCGGGGCCCTTCACCTTCCTGCACTTCGACAAGAACTTTGTGCAGCTGTGCCTGGCGGCGGAACCCGAGGCTGCCCCGCGCCTGCTGGCCCCACAAGCGCTGGAGTTCCGCTTCGTGGAGGTGCTGCTCATCAACAACAACAACTCCAGCCAGTTCACCTGCAGCGTGCTGTGCCGCTGGCTGGAGGAGTGCCTGCAAGCCCCCGGTGCCCGGCGCTGCGGCCTCACCCATGCGGGCTGCAGCTGCCAAGCAGAGAGCCCCCCGGCACCGCGGCACAACGGCACGCGGCACCCCACCACCCGCACGCCCGCCCCGCCGCCCGCTGCCACCCCCCACTGCTGCCCCCAACCCGAGCTGCATTCTGCCAGTGGCAATGAGTTCGAGCTGCCCGAGGTCCCCCACGGTGAGTTGGGTGTGCTGGGGGCAGTGGGATGGGGTTGGGGGCTGGAGACAGAGCATGGACAGTGCAAAGGGTGGATCTTGTTCATGCACACTCCTGTCCCTATTTGGGTGCTGTGCTCTGAGCAGGGAGAATGTGCCATGGATGGATCCTGACCATGCATGCTCCTCTGGAATGGAGGTGCAAATCCACATCTGGGTGTGGAGCAGGGAAATATGCGAAGGATGGATCTCGCTCATGCAACTTGTCAAGATGGGTGGGATACAAAATGGGCACTGCACTGAGCAGGAACGCCACTCAAGGGATAAATCCTGCTGTGTACACTCCCCGAGACAGGAGGGTGCACACTGCGTGCTGTGCACGGCGCCGAGAACCCACACAAGGGGTAAATCCCTCCCGCTCTCAGCTCTGGGTGCATCTCTCTGAGCAACACTCCGAGCTCCCGGAGCCGCAGCTCGCTCTGCCCAGCCCAGCCCCTGCGCTTTGCCACGGCTCTTTGAGCACAGCCTGTGCAGCCCCAGGGCCTCGCTCTCCTCCTGCGCGGCCGCGCTGCTGCTCGCCTGACCGCGAGCCCGGAGCAGGAGCGCTGTCACTCTGCATTGGTGCAGACGTGGAAAACAATTTGCAGGTAAAATGACCCTTTCCCACGGCAAATTACCCTTGACTGCTGCAGCCCGTGCTCTTGTTATTCCAGGCAGGATGGCACGGCCGGGCTGTTAACCAGGCACAGCGAAGCCATTTACTCAGGACGGAATTGCGGCAACAAATTGCAAGCAAAGCAGCTGTGCCCCCCCTGCCCAGAGCAATGGGGCCGGGCTGGTGGGAGGCCTCCCATCCCAACACTCCCTTTGCACGTGGGGCCGTCCCTGGTGCTTTGAGAGCACATCTGGCCAGATGTTCCCCTGTGCCAGCCCCAGGCGATGCAATGAGGAGCTTAGCTGCTCACGCTCTTTATCCAGGGCACCGCTGCTCCCAGCAGATTAGGTGGTGGCGATGGGCTGTGTGTATATATATAATTTCATTGGGCTTTAGCATTTATTTCAGGAGCTAAATGTCATTACGGGCAGATCCCCCAAATAAATCCCTGGTCTGTTTCAGCTGCGTGGCTATAAATCGCCTCATCCTGAGGGGAGATCCTTGATCTGATTTTTTTTCTTCTCCCCCCCTTCCCTCCCCACTTTAAATGCAACTCTGCATGGGAGGATTAAGAGCTCAGCACCGGGTCCAGGTGCCATCCCACTGCACTGCATCCCCGTTGCACTGCGTCCCCGCGCACACCGGGCGCTCACGTGCGTCACTGCGCCCAGAGCACAGAGCATCCTTCATGGCAGCGAGGGGTGCTCCCACCTGGCCTCCCCTGCGCCCCCCGGGGGGAGAATGGGCTCCTTTCAGGGCGGCAGCGGGGCTGGGGCTGAATGGCGCCTGTGAGCAGAGCTTGGCGGGTGCCCAGCGCTGATCTCACCGGCTCTCCTCCGCCGAGAGCCGCAGCCGCTCGGGGCTGGCATCGGCCCAGCAGCTCCCGGGGCCTCCCCGTTCCCAGCCACGGTGGTGCCACGGGGTCCCTGTCCCCGACGCTGTCCCCTTTACACCATGGGAGCCAAAGGGATGCAGCCCCGTTCCCAGCTGTGGTGGTTCCACGGAGTCCCCATCCCCAGTGCCATCCCCCGTGCACCACTAACCCAAGGGATGCAGCCCCCGGAGTGCAGCCTCGTGTGGGTGCACAGTCCATGCAGGCAGAACTCCCCCACCAGGCGGGTGGAGGGTCGGGGCATCAAGAAGCGACTGCATGTGTCACAGCTGTGCTGTCCATATTTCTGCCAGTGCGGTCTCAGCCCTCTAGCAGTGCAGCTCATGGGGCCGCACTGCCCCTTCCACTGAAACCACTGCCCCACAGCAGCCACCACCACAGCGGTGATGCTGGGATGGGGCTGTGGGCTCCCGGCTTGCAGAAACACGGCCGCCATGGGGGGATGAACTGAAGGACCCCCTCCTTGCAGCAGTGGTGTTATGGGGAATCCCAGGTCAGGCGCTATGGAGGCAGCAGGGTCTGGGCATGGCTGCAGGCAGAGCCCCGCAGTGAGGACCGGGGATTTAGTGCTCTCCAAAGGAAATTGAATTTGGTGTCTCTGTCGAACACAGCTGGGCAGAGCGCCCTCGTATATCCTCTGGATTTATGGCTTCCCCGGGCTCTCGCGGGGATGTGTGTAATTGTGCTGTGCTGTTCTCAGGGCCGGGTGGCCCTATGGCTGAGCAGCACCTGGTGGTCCCGTGTCCCCACGTGCTGCGGAGCGGTGCGCACAGAGAGGGGCTGCGCCCCAGCACAGGGCAGAGCAGGGCAGGGTCACGCCGAGCTGAAGGCGAGCCGGTAAATTTGAGTCTGTTTTCTGGCACTGCTGAGTGTCAGCACAGGCGGTGCTCCCCGCCTGCGGCCCTGTATCACCTGTGTGCATGGCACTTGGAGCACAGCTGGGTGCTCCACAGCCCCGTGTCACCTCCCGTCCATCCCATGGGGACATCGCTGTGCTGAGGCGGTCACGCCATCCCAGCTGGCACGGCAATGGGGTGCCATGGGGCTTTGGGCTGTGTGTGCCACCTGCACCCCGCTCTGCCCGGGGACATCGGCACCACCTCCATCCCGATGGCACCGCATCACTCCCAGCGCCGGGATCTCATCGGTGTCCTGGGCGTGGGGACACGGCGGAGTCCCGAGAGGGTCTGGATGGGGAGATGGGGTAAGGCTGCCCCCGTGCCTCTCTGCTGAGCCCTCTGTGTGCCAGTTAATTTCACGCCAAATGCTCTTGATGGATCTCTTGTTATTTTTGGTGAGCTGAGCCATAAATTTGTGCCACCTCACTGCAGCAATCTGTTTGGTGGGGAAGGGAGAGCACCGCCGCTCGCTGCCATTCGGGTGCCCAGGGGTGCACTGGGGACATCGGTGCCCCGGGGTGCATGGGTTGGTTTCAGCCCACATGCCCAAAACGCAGGGGCTGGCAGAGGTGTGATGCATTGTGGGGCTGTAGGTGTGCTCAGCCATCTGTGGCCCTCAGGAAGCCATGCAGTGCTCAGCATGGGGCTGGGCATCCTCATCCCACTTCAAAGTGTCCCCACAACATCCCATCCCCATGTTGTCCCCACATCCCCATGCCCATCCCATATTGTGCTGTCCCCACAATGTCCCATCCCCATGCTCGTCCCCTGCCTGCTCTCACCGCAGCCCTTCTCTCTTCCAGGCAACGCTGTTGAGGAGAACCAGAAGGTGAAGATGCAGTGGCCACGGTCGGCGGATGAGCCGGGGGTGTACATGGCCCAGACAGGTACTGGCGCTGTGGGGCGAGGACGGGGGTGTGTGGCACTGTGCTGGGTGATGGGTGATGCAGATGGAGTGACTTCCTTTGCTTCCAGCCCACGGACCGACTTCATTTGTTCCATTTATACATTTTTCCTCTGCCTTCCTCTGAGGGTTGTAAAGCAAAAGAAAAAAAAAAAGAAAAAAAAATCTATTAATTGTTTCGTTCAAATGTATTTATTTGGCAAATTCATCTGGGTAATTGGAGCGCTGCGCTCCCCCTCCCCAGCACCTCCTGATTGATGGGCCTGGAGGCAAGCGGGGAGATGGATGGGCCCCAGCACTGCTCTGTGTGCCCGGCATGCAGATCTCCCACAGCCGGCTCCTACCCCATGGAGCTGCTGGGCGCAGCGTGGGGCACGGGAACACCCACTGTGGGGGGCACCCAGCCCCACTGCCAGCCCTAAGTGTGACCCCTGGGGGGGACGGCCCCATCCCCCCATGATGCAGGCACCTTGGGAGCAGAGCCTGCCTGCAGGACGAATTGTCCCCTTCAGAGCCCTCCCCCATGTATTCCTTTTTAATTTAAACTGATGGCCTTTTCTTCTAGCCTGTCCAATAGCTTCAGATGGATCATCAAGCTTCATCAGAGCCGGGTGCTTGCAAATGTCAGCTGCACGGCTGTGCGGGGAGGGCAGGCGGTGCTGCATGTGCCATAGTTCTCCTGGGGCACCCAGAGCTCACGCAGGGCAGGGACTCCACACAGGGTCAGATCTGTGCCAGGGACTCGGAGAGGTGTCAGATCCCGTGCCCTGACCCTTTTCCCAGGTTTGGGAGCAGCAGTGCCATGGTGGGGGCTCCTTCACCCTGCTTGCATCCTTGGTGTGCTCATGCTCACTGTGCCTGTGGGTGCTGCCCATCTCCAACCCCATCCCCATCTCCAACCCCATCCATCCCCATCCCCAAGGGGTCCGCACGGCTCTCCCCGGGCTGTCCCCATCCCTCACACCCCGTCTCCCCCCAGGGGACCCCGCAGCAGAGGAGTGGTCGCAGTGGAGTGTCTGCTCGCTGACGTGTGGGCAGGGCTCCCAGGTGCGGACGCGCTCCTGTGTCTCCTCTCCATACGGGACGCTGTGCAGTGGGCTGCTGCGGGAGACGCGCACCTGCAACAACACGGCCACCTGCCCAGGTATGGGGCACGGGGGAGCGGGGGGGCACCGAGGGAAGGGGACAGCAGTGTTGAGCATTTGTGGAAAATGGGGCGAAGCGAGGATGTGGCTTTGCACAGTTCGTTTCCCCATCATCTCGCCTTCCCTGCGGCATCGGCTCCTGGGGAGCAGTGTGCCTGGGGAGCAGTGCAGTGTGTGTGCCCCATGGCGGGGGGCGGGGGTCAGGAAGCCACCCACAGTGGCCGATCCCAATCTGTGCATGGCAGGAGGTGGCCAAGCTGCCCGGTGCTCTGCTGTGGATCGTGGGCAGGAGCAGCAGGACAGATGCCTGTTGTGCCCTGTGTGCTGTGGGGTCCTTGCATCTTCTGTGGGGCTGCAGGGAGCAGTGTGGCTGCAGCAGGCAGGCTGTGCACTCCATGACGTGTGGGTGCTCCCCTGGGTGCAGGGGCTGATGGGGACATTTCAGCTCACAGAGCATCCTTTAGGATGCCTGGGGAGTTGCATGGTCCCTGGCTGCTTCCATATGAGCTGAGCTCGTGTAATGTGATTTGTGCAAGGAAGGGGCTGTGCACATGTTTTGGTGCCAGGGTGAGCGGGCATGGCGTGCACACACCATTGGGAACCCAGCAGGGAGGCAGGGAGCCACGTGGCATCACTGCTGCCTGCTGGTAGGACACAAAGGTGGGGAAGGTACAGCTGTGCATGGGGCCATGCCCAGTGGTGCCCCTGGGCACAAGGAGTCTGCAATGACCAGGACCCCTCGGTGCCAGGAGGAGGGGACGCAGGGAGGCTGCAGCCCAGGGGGCCAGGTGCGCCGTGACGGCCTTGTGCTGTGTTGCAGTTCACGGTGCGTGGGAGGAGTGGTCCCCATGGAGCCTGTGCTCAGTGACCTGCGGGCGAGGGGCCAGGACCAGGACGCGGCGGTGCGTGGCCCCGCAGCACGGAGGGAAAGCCTGCGAGGGCCCCGAGCTGCAGGCCAAGCCCTGCAGTATCGCGACCTGCCTGGGTCAGTACCACTCCCCTCTCCCCCTGCTCCGTGTCCCCAGCCCTGGGACAGCCAGGAAAAGAGCTGAGGGCGAGGGCTGTGCTCCCAGCACAGGGGCTGCAGTGATGCGAGGTTCAGGCATTGCAGCCATGGGGACATGGGACAGCGCGGGGAAACAGGGGTGCATCCCACGCAGGGGTCCCCATGGAGAGCCAGCCGTGCTGCAGGGCCCAGAGCCCCCACCACAGGCATGAGGAGCCATCCCCGGAGTGTGCTGGCAGCTGGGGTGGCGTGGGGACATCATGGGGCACCGGGGAGGTGCTGAGGGCAGCGGAGGGCTCTGGCTGTGTGAGTTTGCCCAGATGCTGTGCCGGGGCCGTGGGCTGCAGGGTCACCCCATGTGAGGCGCAGCGATGCAGGAGGAGTGCGAGGTGCACAGAGTGCACCCAACGTCCTCGCCATGCAGGGCTGTGTCCCCGCTGCACACTGTGGCTTTTGCCACTCGGAGTGCTGGAATCTGTTGGAGTTCATGGTGCAGAGCAGTGGTGGGGCATTGCTGTGCTGTAGCAGAAGTGCTGTGGGGTCGGGGTCAGTCCTGGTGACCAGACCTCGGTTAGAGCATAGCTCGGTGCAGCCAGCTCAGCTTTGGCACGCGGGGCGGCACGTCGCTAGGTTGGACCCGTTGCACGCAGAGCGCGGTGCGGGCGGTGGGCAGCCGGGGCTGGCACTGTGCAGGCACTGACCCATTTCTCTCACTTTGTCCCCGCAGTGGAAGGGCAGTGGTTGGAGTGGGGAGCCTGGAGCCGCTGCTCCGTCACCTGCGCCAATGGCACGCAGCAGCGCACACGCAAGTGCAGCGTATCAGCCCACGGCTGGGCAGAGTGCCGGGGGGCCCACGCCGATGCCCGCGAGTGCTCCAACCCCACGTGTCCCAGTAAGGCTCCGTGTGCTTGGGGGGGTCCGGGAGGGATGCGGCATGATTCTGCCTTAATGCTGCTGCGGTGTCGCTGTCTGTGTCGTGAAGCTGCTGGCAAGCTTGCCAGGGGTCACCGTTGCGGATGTGGGTGCATGGTGAGCAGGACCAGAGCACGGTGCCAGGCTGCAGCAGCCGCCCACCTCGCTCCCTCCAGACATGTCCTGGCTGGAGGAGATGTCTCTGTGCTGCGCATCCCTGCTGCTCCTTGCACCGTGCTGAGTACCCATTGGTACCTGATGGCTGCAGGTCCCGGTGTATGGGGCACTATGGTGGGACTGAGATCTGACCCCATCCCACTGCCCCACAGGGCCTTGGGAATCAGGAATGGGGACATGGGGCTAAAGGGTGTATCCTGTCTTCCACTTGTCCTTCATCTCCCCCTGCATCAGCTGCAGGTGTGGAGGGAGGAAGGTGTAGTGTGGATCTGCAATGCACCTGGCTGCCCTCGGGCTGCCAACAGCGGGCAGTGGGCCTGCAGGGTGGGGATGTTTCTCTTGTTGGAAAGAGATTTAAGTTATTGATTCCAGAGATTGAATACCCGGCAGAGCTTTCAGTCAGCAGTGCAGCGGGAGCGCACCAGCCCTGCCCTGTCCCCCTCCCCACATGGCACTGGGTGTCACTTGCCACGCTCAGCAGCCCGGGGCCCCCACGGTGTCCCTGTCCCCACAGCTGACAGCAAGTGGGGCCCCTGGAACCACTGGAGCCTCTGCTCCAAGACGTGCGACACGGGCTGGCAGCGCCGCTTCCGCATGTGTGAGGGCACCGGCGTGCAGGGCTACCCCTGCGAGGGCACGGGCGAGGAGGTGAAGACCTGCAATGAGAAGAAGTGCCCAGGTACGGGGCAGCCCCCAGCGCCCACCCAGGGGCCGGGGCTGTGTCTGACTCCCTTCCTGCCCCACAGCCTACCACGAGATGTGCAAGGACGAGTACGTCATGCTGATGACCTGGAAGAAAACCGCTGCGGGGGACATCATCTACAACAAGTGTCCCCCCAACGCCACAGGTGAGGGGCGTGGGGTGAGCATAACCCCTAGCCCTGGGGCTGCTGCCATTGAGCCCCCAGCCCTTGTTTCCCCCGCAGGGTCCGCCAGCCGCCGGTGCCTGCTGAACCCCCCACGGGGTCGCATACTGGGGTGTGCCCAGCTTCGCCCGCTGCATCTCCCACGAGTACCGATACTTGCATCTCTCAGTAGGTGCACGCTCCATCCCCTGTCCCTGTGGGTCCTCAGCCCCTGTTCCCTGCTGTCCCCGTGCAGGGTGGGGGTCCCCTTTGCACTCTTCCTGCTCCTCAGGGCGGTTATTTCATTGCCCCATGGGTAAGCATGTGGGGAAAATGAGGCAGGATGGGGAAGGAGGTCACCATCCTGCAGCCAGATGAGCTGCAGGATGAGCCAGTGAGCCACACGATCACTGTGTCCTCACAAAGTGACTCTTGGGACGTTAAAGACCCTCTGGCCCCCTTTTCCTGCTGCTTCCCTAATTAGTCTGATTAGTTCTGGGCATGGCGAGGGATGAGGGCACGGTGCTGGCCGCCAGGTGACACCGCTGTTCCCCACCCTCACCCTAATCCAGCTGCGGGAGCACCTGGCCAAGGGGCAGCGAGTGCTGGCAGGTGAGGGCATGTCGCAGGTGGTGCGCAGCCTGCTGGAGTTGATGGCCCGCAAGACCTACTACAGTGGGGACCTGCTCTTCTCTGTTGAGATCCTGCGCAACGTCACCGACACCTTCAAGAGGGCCACCTACATCCCGTCCTCCGAGGACGTGCAGGTAGCGGGATGGGGGCACGTGGGACACCGCGGGGAGGTGGTGGTGGTGGTGGTGGTGGTGGTCCATCCCCAGCGCCGCTGAGCCCCGTCCCCGCAGCGCTTCTTCCAGGTGGTGAGCTACATGGTGGATGCGGACAACAGGGACAAGTGGGAGGACGCGCAGCAGGTGAGCAGTGTGGCCATGTGTCCCCACGATGTCCCCACAGTGTCCCCACAGTGCCCCTATGGTGTCCCGTGGGGAGATGTACCCCGAGCTGCCTGCTGCCCACAGGTATCTCCTGGCTCCGTGCACCTGATGAAGGTGGTGGAAGACTTCATCCACCTGGTGGGGGACGCCCTGAAGGCGTTCCAGAGCTCACTCATCGTCACTGACAACCTGGGTGAGTGACGGGGTGACAGGTGGGGATCCTGGGGTGGGGGTCCCGGGGGTGACACCTACTGTGCCCACAGTGATCAGCATCCAGCGTGAGCCCGTCTCTGCCGTGTCCAGCGACATCAACTTCCCCATGAAGGGCCGCCGGGGCATGAAGGACTGGGCACGCAGCTCTGAGGACAAACTCTTCATCCCCAGGGAGGTGCTGAGCCTCGCCTCCGCCGGTACGGGGTGGGCACGGGAGTGAGTGTGCACAGGTGTGCACGTGGGTGAGCGTATGCATCCAGGAGTCTGCACAGGTGTATGTGCATGTCTGAGCATGCACGGGTGTGAGCATGCACTCGGGTCTTAGTGCATGTACCAGTGAGTGTGCACGTGTGAGAACGTGCATGTGTGTGTGTGAGCATAAGTGTGTGTACATGTGTGAGTGTGCACCTGACACTTTGTGAGTGTGTCCATGTGTGCACGTGGGTGAGCATGCACGTCCAGGAGTCTGTGTCAGCACGAGTGTGTGAGTGTGCACACGTGTAAGTGTATGACTGTATGACTGATGCACATTTGCAAGCGTGCATTAGTGTGTACGTGTGTGCAAGTGGCACGTTGCATGCCCATGTGCTGGAGGTCGGTGTGTGCCTGTGCCGCAGGGCTGCGTGTTCCCTCCTGTGTGTCCCAGCAGCTGCGTGTGCCCACTGGGTGCATGTGTGCAATGTGTGCACACGTGTGTGCCAGGCAATGGCTCTGCACCCCCCTGCACCACAGCACTGCTCTCCGTCCCCTCTGCAGAGCTGGATGAGTCGTCCCACTTTGTCATCGGGGCCGTGCTGTACCGCACGCTGGGACTCATCCTGCCGCCCCCCAGGTGAGTGGGGCTGCCCCTGTCCCTGCGTCCCCCTGTCCCTGCGTCCCCACCACAGCTGCCTCCTCCCCACAGGACCCCACTGGCCGTCACCTCCAAAGTGCTGATGGTGACGGTGCGCCCACCCACCAGGCCCTCCGAGCCCCTCGTGCTGGTGGAGCTCTCCCACATCATCAACGTGAGCATCCCCTCGGCCCCTCTCCTGCCCCATCGCTCCGTGTCCCACGTGGGGACGGACACCCCATGGGGCCGGGACCAAACTGTCCGTCTGTCCATCCGCAGGGCACATCCCACCCGCAGTGCGTCACCTGGGACTACTCGAGGACGTGAGTGGGGTGCGGGGATGGGGTGGCGGGGGGAGGTGCTGTCCCCATGGCCCCAGTGGCACCATGGGGAATGGGGCTGGTGCCATCCCACGCCGAGCCCCGCCAGCTGTGGGATAATTTTTCTGGTGCGGGTATCGATTTGCTTCCGTGTGACGCTGGAGACAGATGCCTACAGCCTGCCAGATGCAATTTGTTAGCGCAGTGCTCGCCGCTGTGGCAGGAGAGAGGAAAAGTAGGGCATGGCGAGGGGGGGGGCTGCATCGTGGGGTCGGGGACAGCACCCCCGGGCGCCCTGCACCTCGGTGTTCCTGGTGCCAGGACGGCCCCACTGGGGGGACTGGTGCTGGGGGACTGGTGCTGGCTGGAGGCGCGCCGTGGTGATGGCTGTGGCTGTGATGAGTGCGGTGGGTCTCAGACCAGCATGGGGACACGTGTTCCCAGCTGTGCCACAGACCCACAGCTCAGTCCCCTCTGCCCTATGCAAGCGGCACAGCATCCCCATGGGCTCCCCATGCCAGAACTGCCCCTTGCAGAGAGTGGCCCCACAGTTGCAGAGGGGGAGAATTTGCCCCCAGAATTTGGGTTTGCAGAGGGCGCATTCCTGCACCGGGTGCTGGGAAGCCCCAGGACTGCTCATGCCCATCCCTCCAGGCTTGGACCTCTCTGTCTGGCTGTTCCCCCCCAGCCTGGATGGGATGATTGCAGACTGAGGCCCCAGGGGGGATCAGCACTTTGTGCTGTGTCATGCACCCCAGGCACTCACCCTGCGGGGGTGAGCGAAGGGTTAATCTGGAGCTGCGAGGGGCTGTGCGGTGGTTTGATCAAATTGCTCTCTCCCTCTTGTGCTTGTCCCATTAATCAGTGATGCTGGCTTGGGAAACTGGGACACGGAGAGCTGCCAAACCCTGGAGACCCTCCCGGCACACACCAAATGCCAGTGCCGCCGGCTCGCCACCTTCGCCATCCTCGCACAGCTGCCCAGAGACCTGGTAGGGGACGGCGGGTGGGGATGGGGACAGCAGGTGGGGATGGGAGCATTGCAGGGCATGGCAGAGAGGGAGTCCTGGGGAGGGGATGGGGGGCGTTGTGGCCATGGCACTGAGGGCGTGTGCAATGGGGGATGTCAGACCTGGCGGGGAGTTTCCCACTGTTTGGGGTCCTGGAGCCTCAGGGATGCGCTCAGGTGGCATGGTGCTGCAGGGCTCTGTTTAGGGGAGGGGTCTCAGCCCTCGTGGCATAGGGCCCCCACCCTATTGTTATTCTGCCCACACCCCCTGTTGGCATGGAGATGGGCACGGATCCCCAGGAAGGTGCCTTGGCCGCACCATTCCCACCGCCCACCAGCTCAGGGGGTCCCCAGAGGGAGCAGAGGGGTCCAGCACGGAGCTGCCAAGAGGGGGCTGGGCTCAGCTTCTCCCTCCTTTCCCCTTCAGGCCATGGACACCTCGGGCAGCCCATCGGTGCCGCTGATGATTGGCTGTGCTGTGTCCTGCATGGCTCTGCTGACACTGCTGGTGATCTACGCTGCATTCTGGAGGTGAGCGTCCCGGCAGGTGGGGGCAGTGGGGAGCTGGGGGGCACCCAAGGTGTGAGAGAGGTGGGGAGTGGAGTGGGAAGGGAGGCACAACGTGAGCTATGGGATCAGCTCAATGTGATGCCATGCAGGGAAGGGGCTGACGCTGATGACATCAGGATAGGGTTAGGGTTGGGGTTAGGGTGGGCGCCATCCCTGAGTCAGGGCAGCTCCTGCAGCACTTTGGAGACATGGGATAGGGAGCGGGTGGGGAGGGGACAGCCCAACCCCCAGCCCCCATGCCTCTCTGCCCCCAGGTTCATCAAGTCGGAGCGCTCCATCATTCTGCTCAACTTCTGCATCTCCATCCTGGCCTCCAACGTCCTCATCCTGGTGGGGCAGTCCCAGATGCTCAGCAAGGTGGGCACCGCGCCGCACCCCCCATGCGCTGCGTCCCACCCCCAGCTCCCAGATTGGATTTGGATTAACTCAATCTCGGGATTAAACGCTTTGTGTGACGGCTTTGGCACAACCCTCACCGCGGGCACAGGATGTTAACCGCCGCCGTGCCGCGTCCCCTGAAGTTCCCCGTGTCCCCGCAGGGGGTGTGCACCATGACGGCCGCCTTCCTCCATTTCTTCTTCCTCTCATCCTTCTGCTGGGTGCTGACGGAGGCCTGGCAGTCCTACCTGGCGGTGATCGGCCGCATCCGGACACGCCTGGTCAGGAAGCGCTTCCTGTGCTTGGGATGGGGTAAGGGCTGGCGGGGACGGAGGGTGGACACCGTGCACCCTTCCCATTTCCCGCGGGGTTGTTGGAGCCCTGGTAGGGAACGGAGGCATGGCGAAGAGCAGTGCGGCCCCACCCTGGCTTGTAGTCCCCTAGCTGTGGCCCCAGTCCCTGTCCCCATCCACTGGGGCTGTCATGGAGGGGGTGCCAGGGGGCACAGCGCTGCCACCCCCAGCTTGGCCTTCCCTCCTCTTCCAGGTTTGCCAGCCCTCGTGGTTGCCGTCTCTGTTGGCTTCACACGGACCAAAGGCTACGGGACGGCGAGCTAGTACGTGGGGATGGGGGGCACACCAGGCTGGGGATGGGGAGCGGGCGGGGGCGTCCCCTCCCCACACCCCTGACCCCCCCGGTCCCCGCAGCTGCTGGCTCTCACTGGAGGGCGGTCTGCTCTACGCCTTCGTGGGACCTGCAGCCGTCATTGTGCTGGTAGGACGGGCCCCCACAGACCCCAGACCCTTCCTGTGTGTCATGGGGGCTGTGATGCCCTAACCCCAACTCCGCTCCCCCCAAGGTGAACATGCTGGTGGGCATCATCGTCTTCAACAAGCTCATGTCCCGCGATGGCATTTCAGATAAGTCCAAAAAGCAGCGAGCTGGGTAAGTGCCCTGCGCCTGGCAGGGCTGTGCGGGGCCGGTGTGGAGCCCCCTGCCCTGCTGTGGGGCTGGGGGCTGCGGGGGCTCATGGGCGCGGGGTGAGCATGGGGCAGAGTTTGTCACAACAGTGGGAGGTGGGACTGAGGCTGGAGCAGCCCTTTCGCTGAGGGCTTTGGGGGCAGCGCATGGGGAGGGGGCTGTCACCCCAGGGAGAGGGGCTGTGGACCCCTCTTGCTGCCGCTTGGCCACCGCTGCAAATCATTAACAGCTCTGCTGCCCCAACTAACCCTCTTTCTCTTTCTTTTTCTCCTTCCATTTGCTTTCTGCCCATGTCCATCCATCCGTCTGTCCATCCGTCTGTCCCTCCTGCCGTCCCCCTGCCTTGTTGTCCCCGCCTGCCCCCCCCCACGTGGCCCGGTCCTGGCCGCGGGGTGCCGGGGGGGTGGTGGGCACGTAGCTCGAAGCCCCCCCCCTGCGGCAGCCTGCTGCTGAAATGCACCAAGTGCGGCGTGGTGTCCAGCGCGGCCATGACCTCCGCCACCGCCAGCAGTGCCATGTTAGTGCCCGCCACGCGCCCGCTGCGTCCCCACCCCGAGCACAGCCTGTACCGGGGTGGGAGGAGGGGGGTCGGTATGTGGGGTGGGTGCTGGGCACCCCCATGGGGATGGGGATGGGGCATGGGACAAGGCTGTGTGCTCGGGGCGGCCCCGGGCGCGGGGTCGCGTGCCCCCCGCAGCCATCCCCCTGCATGGCATGGCTTCTGCCGTCACCTCATTGCTGGGGTCGGGGTGTGGGGGCTCCGCTCCTCCTGCGTGGAGTATGGGGATCGGGGTGGGCAGCATGGGAGCCCTTTCCTGGCACTGAGCCCCCCGGGTGCTGGTGGGACCCCCATTCACCTGACATCCCTGTTGCAGGGGATGCAGCCCCAAAAGGCAGTGCCAAAAACCTCCCTTTGTTCTGCGGGAGGGTGAGGGCCACCCCACAGCCCCAAGTGCCCTGGGACTGATGGGGGGACAAGGAGCTCCCATGACCCTAACCCTCACATGGGTGATGTCACCAGCAGTCACCCAGCACCGGACTGGGGCAATGGGCCAAGAAGAGGGGACCCAGGGGAGTGCTCGGATGCTGCACGTGTGGGCAGCACCAGGGAGCAGTGGGGGGCTCGGGGCTGTGTCAGTGCACCCCACTGGTGGGCTCACCCCCCACCCTCTCTCCCTGCCGCAGGGCATCGCTGTGGAGCTCCTGCGTGGTCCTTCCCCTGCTGGCGCTGACCTGGATGTCGGCCGTGCTCGCCATGACCGACCGGCGCTCCATCCTCTTCCAGGTCCTCTTCGCCGTCTTCAACTCCGTCCAGGGCTTCGTCATCATCACCGTGCACGGCTTCCTGCGCCGAGAGGTGGGCCGGGGGCGCGGGGGCACCCCACTGCCTGCGGGGGACCCCCATCACCGGCTGTGTCCCCGCAGGTCCAGGACGTGGTGAAGTGTCAGATAGGGGTGTGCAGGAGCGAGGAGAATGAAAATTCGCCCGACTCCTGCAAGAATGGGCAGGTGCAGATCCTGGTGAGCGCGGCAGCGCCGGCGCGGAGCAGGCGGGGACCCCTGTGTGCCCCGCAGGTCCCCAAGATGCATTCACTTCCCCACCTCTCTCCCTCTTCTCTCTTTCTCTTTCCCTTTCCCCGTCTTTCTGTGTTTTTATAGACAGATTTTGAAAAGGACGTTGACCTGGCGTGTCAGACAGGTGAGGGCTCCCCTGTGCCGTGCCTGGGGTTGGGGACATCGCCGCTCCATGCCATGGGGTGGGCATGGTGCCGTTGTGATGCCAGCATGCAGGAGCTTGCTCCTTGCCCCCCACCCACCCAGAGGACCCCCTCCGACCCTCTGCCTGCCCACAGTGCTCTTCAAGGAGGTGAACACCTGCAACCCTGCCACCATCACTGGCACTTTGTCGCGCATTTCGCTGGATGGCGACGAGGACCCCAAGCTCAACACCAGCTCGGAGGGCAATTTGGGCTTCTCCAGCCTGCCGGGCAACATCCCCACCGCCAGCATCCTGGTGCAGGTGCCCAAGATGACGCCCAACGTGGTGGCGGGTTTGGAGCTGGGTGAGCCGCCGGCACAGCTGGAGGCACAGGGTCCCGTCTACCTGTGCACCGAGAGCAGCCTGCGGCCCCTGGAGTACAGCTGGCTGCGGGCGCCAGAGCCGCCGAGGGAGAGCGATTATATGGTGCTGCCACGCCGCAGCTTGCAGCCCTTCCAGCGTGAGGAGGGTCCCAGCACCGAGGAAGGGACCCCTCGTCCCACTGGGGCAGGAGAGGGGGATTCCTACCCCGGCTTTGTCTCGGTGGAACATGTCAATGTGAACCTGAGCCAGCCCTACGGGACGGTGAAGCACCCCTACGGGCTGCAGTTCAAGCAGCACCCCACGGTGCGGCAGATCCTGGCGTCGGAGCTGTCGGAGCGCAGCCGCACCATGCCACGCACCGTGCCCGGCTCTGCCATGAAAGTGGGGTCCCTGGAGGTGAGCGGGGAGTGAGGGAGGGGTGCAGGGCTGGGAGTGCTGGGGGATGTGTGTGCGTGGGGAGGGAAGCAGTGGGGAGAGGGATGGTGAGTGTGCAGGGGTGGCTGCGGTGCTGCCCTGTTCCCGTGCTCCCTGCCTGGCACCTGCTGTGCTGTGGATGGCTGTGTGACCCCCAAGGCTCTGCCTTGGCCTGCAAAGACCTTTCCTTGTTGTCCCTCTCCTCCCTGCTGCTCCGTGCATCCCCCACCAGAGGAAGAGGTTGCGGTACTCCGACCTGGATTTCGAGGTGAGCGGTGGCAGCGGGCCATGGTGGGGTGAGGACCCTCAGCTGTGCCTTGTGGGGCTGATGGGGCAGAGCCAGGCTGTAAGAACATCGCACCAGGCACTACAGAACGCTGACTGCCCATCAGATCCCCAGCCCTGGGTGGGAGCATTTTGGTTTGGTGGGAGGGGATGGTTCTCACAGCCGGGCTGCCCTTGGGTGTCCCCATGTGGCCTGGGCATGGGCAGCTGTGCACCTGTGGGTGTGGGTACATGTGCTGAGGGCTCTGCTTTCCCCTGCAGAAGGTGATGCACACACGGAAGCGTCACTCCGAGCTCTACCACGAGCTCAACCAGAAGTTCCACACACTGGACCGGTACCGAGCGCCAGCTGCCGGCACCATCAAGGTGAGCTCTGGGCTCCAGCGGAGCAGGGCACTCAGGGGGGATGTGGGATCCTGGGCTGTGGGGGGGCTGTGGGTCTGAGTGCTGCCTCTTTCTGCAGCGAGAAAAGCGATGGAGCGTCTCATCAGGTGGTGGGGAGAAGAGCGAGGCCACTGTAAGTGCAGGGACTGTGTGGGGTTGGGTTGCATGGGAACAGGGATGCATGGGGACAGGGATGCATGGGCACGGGTGGCTGTGCCCCCCATGGGGCTGGAGCTGTGCAATGCCACACGCTGCAGCTCCGCTCACCCCGCAGGACACAGCCGGCCCCGAGGACCCGCAGCCGCCAGCCGCACCGCCCAAGCCCTGGAGCACGTTCAAGGCGATGACTCTGGGCTCACTGCCCAGTGCCCACCGGGACCGCCTGGAGCTGCGCTGTGCAGACTGGGAGGGCCCCTGCGCTGGTCTGGATGCGGCTGATGGGGACTTCCAGACGGAAGTGTGAGCCCTGTGCAGGACCAGCTCGGACGCTGCGTTACTCCGTCCTCCTCTGCGCCCGGGGGGTCCCATCCATCAGAGCCATCCCTGCGGGGGGGCCGTGCACCCCACACTCACCCACCGATCACTTGCGCACCCTCCCGGCCCCCCCCGGGCAGGACCGGCCGCCGAGGCCCTGGCATCTCCGTTCTTTTCTACCGGGATGTTTCTTCACGCAGTGCACCGTGTGCACGCGCGCGGCGGCCCCGGGCACCCCACGCCCCCCACACCGGGTGGTGGTCCCGTGGCCGGGCGCCCTCGCCCTGTGGCCGCCCCCTCCCAGCCGTCCCCACCGTCCCCACCCCACGGGGCAGGTGCTGTCGTTGTTGGAAATAAAAGTTCACTCTCTGTGGTGCCGTGGGAGCGCCACGTGGTGCTTCGTGTGCCACCGTAGCGATGGGGGGGTGGCATCAGGTGGGGACGTGTCTGTCCTAGCCCTGCTGTCCCCCACACCTTGGCCTGTGCCCTGTGCATGGATCCTGAGTGGGGCTGAGCCCACCCTGATGTGCTGCTGTGCAAATGAGCGCAGGAGCTGAGGGTGCTGAATGACATGGTAATTAATCTACGAGCTAATGAGTAACTTTGGAGGCAGCCGGTGCCCAGGGTAGGGACAGGAGCACGGTCTCAGGGGGAGCAGAGGTGGGACCCAAATTTGTGGCTGTGCCCGAGGAGAAGGCCCTCCAGATGCTGCTGGCTGTCACCCACGTGGCACAGTGGGGAGGGATTGGTGCCCCTCCCACAGGGTCCCTTCTCTGACCTCACTGTATCTGTGCTCAAGGGAGAGGGGGACCCTGTGCTGCAGCTGACATGGAGAGACCCTCGCTTTGACCCTGTGAGGGTGTCCAAAGGGCAGAACGCAGTGCCTCTCCAGCAGCTCAGTGTTTCCTACTGGTGTGGGACTGCAGTGCTGGGGGGTGACTGCAGGCGCAGGAGATGTGCAGCTATGGGGACGTGGGGAGCTGCACAGAGACACGCAGGCAAGATGCGGACCCCTGGGGCACAGGTCTCTCCTCATCCCCTGGCCGTCCCACTGAGCACTGACTGCACGGCCCAGCTCATCCCAGTGCTGACCGGTTTGCGGCTGCAGGCTGTGTGCTGGGAGCGAGGCAGCGCTGGGCTGGGGCCAGCTCCAGTTGTGCAACACGAGGGGACAGCAGCCTCGGTGCAGGGATTGCAGCTGGGGTTCCCAGGGCACTGCTGCAGGATTGGGGCACGCGGCCACCCAGACACTGCTAGCTGCTCCCCGGGACACACAGTGCTTATTGCTGAAGACAGCAGCCATGTCCTCACGCTCTGGTTGCTTGGAGTCCTCTCCACCACCCCACATCCAGCCCGGCCCAAACTTTGGGGCTGGCTCCGGGTCCCGTCTTTCCCTTCCCAGCCCCAGGCAGCAGCAAGCAGCAGTGGCAGGCGGTCCTGGGGCATCTGGTGGCAATTAGCAGCTTTTATTACTCATGGAGACGCCATATGGGTGAGGGAATGGAGCCCGCCCGCCCTGGCTGTGCAGGGTTGCAGGGGGACAGGGAGGGGGTGGCATTCTGTGGGGCTGGGGACGCGTAGGGGAGAGCATGGGGGTCTTCATCCCCAAATCCCATTGGTGGGTGCACAGTGTGTGAGTGGTGTCTGGGAGAACAGGGTTGGAGAGCCCCACGGCCATTTTCCATCCGTGCGCCACAAAGGCCTGTGCCAAAAATGTTTGGTTTTGGGGGGCGGAAACGGTGGAGAAAACTCTCAGATGCTGAGCAGCCGGCACGGAAAGTTCCTCTGCTCGGGTTCGATGCCTCCGCCTTCCTCCCTCTGGAGAAGCACTTCCACCAGAAGAGACAAAGCTGCTGCTCCAGCGCCACAAACCCGGAATCCACACCGCAGGAATTCCGGGCTGGCACGAGAGGGGGATGGAGGCGGGGAGCCCCGCGGTGACGGCGCTGAGCCGCATGACGCTCCATCGGAGGCAAATTGTCTCCAGCTTGAAAATTGCAGCGCTCTGCTCGGGGTCGGGTTTCTTGGCCGCCGGTGCTGCTGTTTCTTGGAAATCCAGCTCGCCTCAGCGCTTCCCGGGGGCCTGCGGTCTGTTCCCATCCTCGCTGCAGGGGGATGCTGGGGGGATATTTGCTCTCTCGGTGGAGCTCGAGGCCATCAGCCCCACAGACCCTTTGGCAGAAGGGGGCAAAAAGCCGTCCCTGAGCCTGCCCCATAGCTGGGGGAGCAGGATGCAGCCTCCTGCCCCACGTGCTGGCATGAAATGGCACAGAGCTGTGGCTATCTCTGTGCTGAGGCTGTCCCCACGCTCTCGATGCCGGCAGGGTCACTTTGTGCCACCGCACTGGGAACGACCAACCAGAATGGGAGAACTGAGGCACAGTGGGAGCAGTGTGGGGGACGGCTGCCACCCCCAACACAACCCACAGCTGTGCCAGCACCACCGAGGGGCCAGAGGACGTGCCCAGGCTGCAGCGAGATGCCCGAGCCCTGCTTGAACCCGCATGGAGCCGCCGGGAGGCTCTGTGAAGAGAGCAGCTCGGGGTGAATAATCACCCACTAAAAAGGAATGATAAAAGTTTCGTGATGTTTCATACCCACTTGCTTTAATTAGCCTTAATTGCTACAGTAGGCAAATCGCAGATGAGCTGAGCACTCCGTCACCGCATCTCGGGGCTGTCGGGTGGATAAACGGCACCGCACTGCGCTCCAGCAGCAGCACTGCCTGCTCTGCCCCAGACAGCTTATTTACTGCGGGCTGAATAAATATCAGTTGTTAATTAGAGCGCGTTTATTGAGATGCATGCGTCCCTAACACACATTTGTAAAGCTTCAGTGTAAATAGATTCATCCTAATTTGGGAGGGAAGCGGCCGAGCAGAGGCGCGGCGGTGCTGTGCTGCAGGGGGGGAGAGGGGACGCAGGGAATGCCTGGGGCTGATCCGCAGCCCTCGGCTCATGTGGGGCAGCAGCTGCCCCGTGGGGTCTGCCTGTGAGTCCCAGGGCTGGGCCTGAGGGAGCTGTGAGCAGAGGGGCATCCTGGGAGGACACCGTGCTCCCCACACTGCTGCATTTCAGGCCAATGACGGCTGTCACTGGTGCCAGCATCTGGGTCACCCTCTGTGCCTCAGTGTCCCCCTCTGCCCCACTGTCCCAATGTCCTCTCTGTGCTCCAGTACCCTCCCGCACCACAATGTCCCCCCGGTGCCTCAGTGTCCCCCCTGTGCTGCAGAGCCCCAATGTCCCTTTGTGCTCCAGTCTCCCCTCTGTGCCCCCCGTGTCTCAGTGTCACCACGGGAACGAGGAGCTGCTTCCCATGGGCAGGAGCAGTGCGCGGGGTTCGCTCCTCAAGGACACCTCAGGGGGGGATGGGGAGGGAGCAGGGGGCGGTGTGCCGCCGCCCTGCCGGGAAGGAGAGGAGGAAGAAGAGTAGGAAGGCGGGAGGCGAAGGGGGGCGGTGGCTCTGCGCCCCCCCCCCGGCCCGTGCAGTGGAGGAGGAGGGCGGGCAGCGGCCGGGGACGGCTCGGGCTCCCCCCGGAGGGAGGCGGGGAAGGCGGCGGCGGGGGCGGACGGACGGACGGACGGACGGAGCGCAGCACCCGGAGCTCAGCGCCCGGCCCGAGCCGCACCGAGCCCGGCAGGTGAGCTCCGGGCAGCGCACGGGGGAGGGCGGCGCTCCGAACCGGGATTTGTCCTCACAGAGCTCGTGTCCCGGGAACGGGGAGCGGAGACCGGGACAGGACAGGGCACGGCAGGATCCGGGCTGCTGGGCTATGAAGTCGGGTGCAGGGGTGTGATGCTGGGGAAACGGTGGTGCAGAGTCGGGGTGCAGTGGTATGAAGTCGGGATTTAGGGGTATAAAGTGGGGATAGAGGGGTATAAAATCGGGGTGCGGGGGTACAGGGTTGGAATGCAGCATGGTAAAGTTGGGATGCAGTGTTGTGAAGTCGGGGTAGAAGAGCAGCAAAGCCGGGATGCAGAAGTGCCGAAGCCGAGGCGCAGTGGTGCCGGGTCGGGCTGCAGCGCTGTGAGGTTGGAGTGCAGGGCTACAAGGGAGAGCGCGGCAGCGGCAGAGCCGAGGGTGTAAAGTTGCAGTGTAGGGGTATGAAGTGGGGCTGTGGGGGGTCCTGTGCGTGTCCCACCCGGCAATGGGGAGCAGTGGGGAGTGGGGCTGCAGTCTCGTGCTGTCTCGCTGCCTTGCTTCGTGGCAGGAAGCGGGTGGGGGGGGTCGGGTCGCAGTGACCCGAAGGGCTTTGGACCACTCCAAGGAACCACGTGGGTCCGGGAGGTAAAAGAGAAGGAACTGAGAGTTCCTTTGGGGTCCTCAGCAGGAAGCACGTGGGGCTCCGGGGGACCTCAACCTGATTTTGGGGCGCGTCTGCATGCTGGGGTTGGAAGGTTGGGTAGCAGCCCTGGATGTGAAGTCTGGGCGGGGGGGTCCAGCAGCAGGTGGGGGCCTCACTGCAACCCCAAAGGCTGTGTGAGCTGTGGCCGAGTGGCTCAGGGCTTCCTCCATGCTGGTGGCTTGCAGGCAGCTCCCCAGTGTGGCGAATGGCCGGGGCCCACCACCCACCCGCCTGACTGCCCATCTCCCACCTGCAGGCAGCTGAGTTGTCCCCAAGCTGCTGCCCTGGGCACCATGAGGGGTCTCTGGGCCCTCAACCTGGTGGGGCTCATCAGCGCCTGCGATGGGATGGAGATGCCAGCAGAGGAAGGTAAGGGGCATGGGGAGCGGGGGCACGGGGTCTGCACCCCCCAGGATGCTCCCATCCCTCCTTACCTGTCCCTGAGTGTTCAAGGAGAAGATGAGAGGGCAATGCTGGAGCCACAAAGCGTGGGGCAGAGGTAGCTGGGGGTCACCAGGGGCCGTGCCAGCTCCCCACGTGCCGGCAGTGCTGGCAGCAGGGCAGGCTGTGCTCCCTGTGCTGACTGCACGGGATGTGGGGCTTTGCTCAGCATCCCAGGCGGGCCCAGGGCCAGCAAGAGCAGCGCCAGCACCGCTGTGGGGAGCCAGGCCGGGGACACCCCGTTCCCACCCACGTCACCCCCGCAGCACTGGGAACACCCTGCAGGGAGGGAGTGGGCTTGGCCACGCTTTGGTTGCAGGTGCTGGTTGCCAGCTGGCTGCTCTGTCCTGTAGTGGGGCTGCTCAGAGCTCATGGGGCAGTGTGGCTCTGGGTGCAAGGTGGGAAGGGGTCTGGCCACAGTGCATGGAAAGAATGGAGGCACGGGGCTGTGCCCATGCTCTGGGGAGCAGTGGGCATTGATGGAGCCCTGGGGGTCCCCTCTGCAGTGTCCTTGGTTGTGTGTGGGGCGCGGTGTGGGGCTGGCTGTGGGGCGAGCTGAAGGCGGATGGCGGGGAGGAGCTGCTGGCAGCGAGGCCGTGGTTGCATCAGTCCTTGTGGGGGTGGAGCGGTGCTCGTCCTGGTGGGGGGCGCAGGGGCTGCAGCCCCTTGGCACAGCCGGGGCACTCAGAGGGCAGAGCACCAATGTTGGCATGGCAGTGTGAGGTCCTGGTGCAGTGTGTGTGGGACCCCGTGGCCAGCACTGGCAATGCTGCTGCGGGCTGTTAATTAGGGAAACGAGGGCTGGGATGGCCTCAAAGCAGGCAGCGCCCGGGGTGAGGTTATACCCCCTGCCCTGAGCGATGATCTCAGCACCGCCTGCGCACGGAGCTCTGCTCCGGCAGCACAGTGCGCTCCAGGGCCAGCGCCAGCCCCACCGTGCGAGTGAGTGGGCAGCGATGGGGAGAAGCTGTGGGAGCAGGCTGTGGGGCGGCGGCGGGGGATGGCCCGGCGCTGCTGCCTGCACTGAGGCACAACAAATCCCTCTTTCAATATCCCCTTGTTTCCTCCTCCATCTCGTGCCTCCCAACATCTGGCAGCATCCAGCGGAGGTGGATGAATGATGTTGCAGCGGTGATCTATCAGCGCTGGGTCTGACGCAGTGTTTCCTGCCTGCCCCCGTCCCCTCGGTGCTGCTCACCCCTCACCTGGCAGCCCTCACTCCCACCCCACGTGCCGCCAGCTCTGGGGACACAGCAGGGCACACGGGACGCCGTCTCCCCGCGCTGGGTGGCCGCGGCACCGGGCCCATCTCCTGATGGTGATTCCAGGCATGGGGCTGGTCCAGACAGGGCACGGCTGGGGAAGGCATTGCACGCAGTGACCTCGCCATGGGGAGCCAGGGCTGAGCTGGCGGTGCTCCCGCTCACGGCACACGGCTCTGCTCCTGGTGGGCGCTGTGCCGGAGCTGCCATGGGTGTGGGGCTGTGTGTGCCCCTGCTTGGAGACACTGCGGTGACGCCGCGGTGAGGCAGTGGTGACACTCTGCTTTGCCTTTGCAGGAGCGCCGTGCCCGCGGCTCTGGGATGAGGACCTGGTTGGGAACAAGTATGAGAATGTGACGGGTAAGGAAATGGTGACAGGGGTTCTGGCTCCGCAGGGGTGGGCTGTGCGCCCACGGCGATGCCCTCACTCCCTCCATCCCCCAGGCTTTAACCTCATTAAGCGCTTCGACCTGCTGAAGATCTCCGCCGTCAAGAAAGTGCGCAGCCCGCGGGGCACGGTGCTGCTGCGGCTGGGAGCCGTGCCGCTGGTGCAGCCCACACGGTGAGTGCAGCTCCCCATTCCCAGCCTGCTTCCACCCGCCCCTCCAGCAGCACCACGCGTGGGCCCGGCCCTTCCAGCCCTGCGTGATGCGGGCAGTGAATGCGGCGGGACTGCGGCATCATGGGGACGTGGAGGTGCCGATGGTGTGCACTGCCTGCTTTCCTCCTCGAAAGTAAATCACTCTGGGCTGTGGGGACGCGGCCAGCCCTTACGTAACTGCTGTGCTGTGGATGCTCTGTCTTTGCTCTCCTGAACTTGGCAGGCTCTGCTCGGGGTCTGACTGAGCCCGAAGCGCTGCACAGCTCTGAGCAATGGATGCAGGTTTGCCGTGCAGAGCCCAGCCCTGATGTCTGCATCGCATCCTGTCTGCCTGTGCCCGAGGCTCTGCTCTGGCTGTGCCGACCCACGGTGTCAGGGCCAGCAGCTTCACGGGGCTGCCACGCTGGCATGGGGACACCGTGGGGTGGGAGAGCATCCACGTGCTGGGGAGCAGCATAGGAAGGGGATGCGCTTGGCACTCCCTGAGTTTGGCAGTGGGGAGAGGGCTCAGGGTTTGGGGGTACCTTAGGGTGAAGGAGAGCCAGCTCCCGGCCTGGGCAGCTGAGTCCTTAGATGGCTTTTGGAGGCTGCGGGCTGGTGTTGCTCTTGGCCGGGTGCCTGTTGCAGCCTGGAGACAGTTCTTGGGAACGCTCAGCACGGGGGTGGCACCGGCACCAGGCACCCATGGGTGCTCTGCTGCCCTGGCCATGCTCTGTGATGCCCAGCGAGGACAGCCATGCACCCCGTGGAGGGGACAGCCCACTCCCACACAGCCACCCTGGTCCTGCTCCAGAGTGGTGGTTTGGAAAATTGCTGCTGTGGTGGAGGCTGGGAGCTGAGCGCATCCCAAAGCAAATAGCTGCAGTGGCGGAGCGGGCGGAGAGTGGGGCACTGCGGCTGCCTCAGCACACTGCCTCCATGGGAGCATCCATCCTGCGCAGCCCTCAGCGTGGGGATGGGCTCCTGACTGCACCGGGACAAAACCGAATGCTGCAGCAATAAACACTCCTGGGTGCTGCACCAGTAGGATGCGTGGGGATACCCAGTGCTTGGGGTGCAAGGTGGGGCTGCGCCATGGGGCAGGGGTGGGGACAGAGCCCCTGGCACAGGCTGGGCTGTGTGTGGGCATGAGGATGCTCTGTCCTCCACTCTGCATGCACTTATGGCTGCTGTGAGGGCTGTGGGGCTGAGATATGGGGCTGTGGGGCTGTGCTTTGGGAAGAGTGGCACTGAGGTCCGTGCCCCCACTGAGCAGGAGGGAGCAGCTCTGATGTTTATCTCCTGTTCAGCTCCTGTTTCACAAGTGCTGGCATCTCCCAGCCAGAGCCCACCTGTGTTCCAGCAGAGATATAAACAGCTCCTAGCCCCACACAGCTCCTGGTCTAGCACCGTCCTGGGGCTGTACTTCCCAGCCCAGCCCAGCCCTGCTGCATGGCGCTGGGACCAGAGCTGATCCCATCCTGGTGGAGACAGCCTTGTGGGGCTGTTGGGGACGCGGTGCTGGTGGTGATGTGGGGGGCCAGGATTGGTGCAGACAGAGCTCACGTGGGCCCTGCTGATGGCTGTTCCTGCAGGCAGGTGTTCCCCCACGGGCTGCCCCCCGAGTTCACCCTCATCCTCACCTTGCTGCTGAAGAAGAACAGCACCGGGGAGCACTGGTACCTCTTCCAGGTCACCGACCGCCACGGCTACCCCCAGGTACGGCTGTGGGACCATTGGATGTGGGGGCAGGGGACCGCCAGGTGCTGTCCCCCAGCACGGTGTCCCCTCTCTGCCAGCTCTCCCTGTCCGTGCACGGCCCAGAGAAGAGCCTGGAGTTCCAGGCCAGGGCGCCAGGAGCCACGTTTGTCAGCACTGTCTTTACGGGGAAGGCCGTCTCGTCGCTCTTTGACGGGCGGTGGCACAAAGTGGTGGTGGCCGTGCAGAGCCGCGCCGTGTCCCTGCATGTGGACTGCGGCTCCATCTCCTCCAAGCCGCTGGCACCGCGGCGGGCGCTGAGCCCTGAGGGCAATGCCTTCCTGGGGCTGGATGCCGTGCGCGGGACCCCGGTGCGGGTGAGTCGCTGTGGGGCTCAGGGTGTGGGTTTGGCACCGGGGCCATCACCCCTCACCCCACTGCCCCGTGGTGCCGCAGTTCGACCTGCAGCAGGCGCACATCTACTGCGACGCAGAGCTGGCCCGGCACGAGGGATGCTGCGAGATCTCAGCCAGCGGGGTGAGTGCTGCAGGCAGGGCCTCACTGGGAGGGGGAACCGGAGCACGCTGCGGGTGGTTGGGGATGCATCGTGAGCAGTGTGGCACATCTCCTCACCAGCATCATGGTGCACGGCGCATCTCTGTCCCCAGCTGCGTCGGCTCACAGCCCCCTGTGCCCTCTTCTCTCCCATCAGTGCCAACCTGAAGCGCCCAAAACGCGGCGTCAGGCGGAGCTGATGCAGAGCAGCAACCTCATCGAGATCTCACCGCAGCCGCAGGGCCGGGTGTACACACGGTGCTTCTGCCTGGAGGAGCCGCTGGGCCCGGTGAGGCGGCGTGCTGGCAGCCGCAGCGTGCAGCCACGTGGATTCGGCCCCTGGAAAAGCCCTGCCTCACTTTTTCCACTGCCGAAGAGCTGGGAGGGAGGGAGCACACAGGAGCCAGCAGCACTGAGTGCTGGGGAGGGTGGGAGGATGGGGGGGCTGCTGGCTGCCGGTCCTGTGGGGCGGGGAGGGTACATGTGTGGGTTGGTAGCCAGGGGTGTATGGGGTGGCATTGCCCTGGGGTGCAGCTGTGGGGTAACCCAGGGGGTGCACGGAGCAGCATCACCCCAGGGTACAATTTCAGGGTACCCCAGGGATGCACACAGAGGCAACACCCCGGGGTGCTCTGCTCTCTCCCCAGGAGCCAGCGAGAGAGACGAGCAGCCTGAAGGGAGATCGTGGGGAGAAGGTGAGATGAGGGTGGGCAGGAGCCCCCCAGCCCCCCGCCCCGCTCCCACATGCCCTGTGCTGCTCTTCCTCCTCCTCCGCCGCCTTCGGGCGGTTCTGCCAGAGCTGCAGTGCTGCTGTCAGGAAGTGGTGTGTCTGCTCCCCCGAGCAGGAATGAAGGCCCCATTTGCTCTCTGCTGCTGCTGGAGCAATCCCAACCGCGGCTCAGGGCCTCTTTGTTCCTTCCAAGCAGCCACAGAGCTGGGAAACATCTCCAGCACAGCCCGTGCCCCGTCCCAGCACCGCCCTGTCTGACTCAATGGGATCCCACTGGACATCCCTGGGGGCGCAGGGACCCCTTGGCGTGGGCTGGAGGGTGCAGGGAGGTCCGAGCCTGCCTGATGCTCCTTCTCACCTCTGCTCCGTGTTGCTTCCCACAGGGCTACAAGGAGATGCCCAGCGAGGAGGTGAGGCTGGGGGTTGCGAGCAGGGGGGACCTCTGGGTGCCCTCAGCCATATATTCCTCAGTCCCATGGCAATGTGCTTAAGTGGCTGCTTTGGCTCCGAGCAGCTGTGGTCAGCCACAAAGCCGCAGGGACAGCCTGTGCCAGGCCACATGCTTGTCCCCTCTGGGGCTGGAACTCTTTCCTCCATTTCCCTTTTCCCGCTCCACACATCCCCTCGGCTCTGTGGGTACAGGTCCCCTCTCCATCTCTTGCAGTGCCCGCCCTGCCCGCCGCAGATGGCTCCGACGAATGTGAGTGTCCCGGGGCTGCACAGGGTTCTGGGTTCGTGTTCAGTGTCACCTGTGGCTGTGCCAGGCGCTGTGACACTTCTGTCTCCTCTCCGTAGGTGACGCTCGGTCCCCCAGGACCCAAGGTAGGTTTGTCCCCCCCAGGACAGCTCCAGCAGGGTCTGGTTGTGGAGACCCCCGGCTGTGCCCCAGGCACATGGTGAGGGGTGCACACGGACTCAGGGACAATGATGTCACCTCTTGTCACCCATTCTCTCACAGGGTTTGAAGGGAGAGCGTGGCCTGCCTGGCACCCACGGCACCAAGGGGGAGAAAGGAGATCGTGTGAGTGTCCCCAGCGGGGACCCCGCTGTCCCCCCGTGCCGTGGGGCTCTGGAGCTGTGTCCCACTCTGAGCCACCTCCTCCCCTCTGCAGGGTGCTGACTGCGTGCGCACAGACCCCAGTGGCCCTGTGCAGGTGAGACTCCCCCACCCCACACACCCCTTTGCCCCATCTCCAACCCCACCTCATCCCCATCCCTTTCTGCCCCCTTCTGTCCCCAGTGTGCCGAGGGGCCGCGGGGCGAGCAGGGGCAGCGCGGAGAGAAGGTAAGTGGGGCTGGGGCTCCTGCTGGATGTCAATATTTGCACACACTCTGCAAGATGTGTGCCCGGACGTCCCTCTCACACTGCCCTCTCTGTCCCACACAGGGGCTGCCAGGGGCGGCCGGTGCCGATGGGCAGAAGGTGAGGATATGGGTTGGGGACATCTGGACACAGCATGGTGACAGGGGTGCTGGGAGCTGGGGGTGCTGACGTGCGGTTGGACGCATGCAGAGCCCATGGGGACCCCAAGGGTTTTGTTGGGGGGATGTGGGACGTGAGGCAGTGGTACTGGGGACAAAGGGCAGCGGCGCTGGGGAGGTGAGAAGATGACATTGCAGACGTGGGGATGGGGAGCCCAGGGGCACAAAGGGGACAAAACTCTGCCCAAGGGAGGTGATGCTGGTGACATCTGTCTGTCTGTCCCACAGGGCCAGAAAGGCGAGAAGGGTGATGGAGGACTTCAGGGCAAGCCGGGCCGTCCGGGTCGTGATGTGAGTAGTGCCAGCTGTGGGGCAGGCTGTGGGGCACCAGCATCTCCAGACCTGCCCACCTTGTGCCATGCACGGCACTCACCACACACCCATCCCATCAGGGCCGGCCCGGAGAGATCTGTGTGGTGGGTCCCAAGGGCCAGAAGGTAAGTGGGGTCTCAGGGGAGTCTGAGGGCACCCAGGAGCAAAGCCACGGACACCCCTCCTTCCTTTCCAGGGGGACCCAGGCCTCGTGGGACCTGAGGGGCTGGCAGGAGAGCCGGGGCCACCGGGGAAACCGGGCGCACCGGGGATCGGCTTTCCAGGGAAGCCGGTATGGACACTGAGCTGTGGGCACTGCTGCAGGGGGGGCAGCGAGGGGATGCTTCCCCATGGGGCCCCACTGCTACCACACAGCTGATGCCGTCCTCTGCTTTTCAGGGTGATCCTGGTGGCCCCCCAGGTCCAAAAGGAGAAAAGGTGAGTGGGGGGGGATAGGGGGTGTCCACCACCTCCTCCTGCCTGAAAGGTCAATACGGGGCTCATGGGACTCTCTCCGGTTGTGTCATGGTGCTGTGGCCTCACTGGGGGCTCCCCCTGGGGAGGGGCTGCTCAGGAGGTGCTGAGAGCCCTCCATGGGGGCTTGGCAGCTGCTGGGGTCACCAGTAATAACTGGTGCTGGGGGACATGGGAGAGGGGCTGGTTCCAATCCCTGATTTATGGAGCTGGAGCGGAGTGCTGGGGTGGGGGTAGGATGTGGGGTTGGGGGCATGGGGCTGAGGGGCTGCAGCTCCACTGTGCCAGGCTCACACTGCCATCTCTGGCTTCAGGGCAGCTCAGGAGCTCCTGGACCCGGCGGGTCTCCTGGGACACCCGTGAGTACCGAATGCTGCACTTGGAGCCAAACTGGGGTCACAGACGGGTTCCTTGGTGCAGAGTTGGGGCTGTTTGGCCCGAGCCACAGTGGGATCCGAGCCCAGGCATAAGAAGGGTTTGGGATGGCCGGCAGCCTTGCTGAGGGCTGGGATGGACCCCACAGCAGCTGGGGGTTTGGAGGTGCTGAGTGCAGGCAGGCAGAGCTGCAGGAACCCAGTGCCCTGTTGCCATCCCCTGCCTTCCTCCTGCAGGGACCACGTGGCGTCCTGGGGCCCAAAGGAGACAAGGTGGGCGCAGGGTGCTGGGCACAGGGCTGTGCCTTGCCCGGGGTTCAAGGCTGCTCGGGGCCCCTTGGGGAGCCCCTACCCCAGGGCTGGGCCTCACTGTCCCTGTTTGCAGGGTGAGCCGTGCCAGCCATGCCCCACTCTGCCCGTGGGGATGCTCAGCACTGCGGGGCTTCCTGGACAGCCCGGACCCAGGGGGGAGCCCGGGACACCTGGCAAGGACGGAGTGTCGGTAAGTCGGGCTGTGAGCTTGTGGGAAGGTATGAGGGGGGGCTTGTCTCTGCAGCTCTAAGTACTGCCTCCCCATCTCTCCATCTCCAGGACAGACCCGGCCCTGCGGGACCCAAAGGGGACAGGGTAGGTGATGCGGGGCTGAGCGCACTGGGGTGGGACGGTGCTGAGCATCAGCTCCTCTCATTCCTTCCCAGGGAGACCCCGGCATCAATGGGATCAAAGGGGAGAAGGTGAGTGTCTGTCCTGCTGTCCCCCATCCCAATGTCCCTTTGACCTGCTGTGGGGCCAGCCCTCTCCCTGCCCAACAGGCGGTCCCACAGCCCCCCACGCCCCTCACAGGGGGACTCCTGCCTGTCCTGTGACACCCGCGTCCTCGCCGCGCTGCTGCGGGAACCGCCCGAGGGGCGTGAGAGCGAACTGGGATCACTGGTGAGTGCATGGGGCTGAGACCCCCAGCCCCACTGAGACCCCATCCCCATGCTGGCATGGCTGTGTGCGTGACCACACGTGCTGATCAGCAGGACAAAGCAATCCTCCCTGGGCTGGCTGGCATCAAGGGCGAGAAGGTGGGTGACACCACGGCTCCCTTTCTGCCCACCCCGTGGGCTCAGGGAGGCTGACTGACCCAGACCCTGACCCTGATCCTGGTCCTGCTGTCTTGCAGGGAGCTGGTGGCCAGGAGGGACCCGCAGGCAGACCGGTGAGCAGGGTGCGGGTGGGGGGCTCGTGGGGTTCTGTGAGCTCTGCAGGCTCATCTCTGTCATCTCAGGGACTCCCTGGGAGCAAGGGTGATCCAGGTGTGCGGGGGCTCAAAGGAGAGAAGGTGAGTGCTGCGGTGTGTCCCCAACCTCCCTGCCCCATCCCTGAAGTGTCCCCATGCAAGTGGGCCCTGGGATGAGGCTGGGGGTCAGTCCCCCCGCTGGCTCTGAGCACGGTGTCCCTCGCAGGGTGAGCCCTGTGGGCAGTGTCCCTCAGCTCCGCAGGCACTGGAAGGGGCAGCAACAATGGTGGCTGTAGCCAGAGCTCCGGGACCGCAGGGCAGGGATGGTCCCCCCGGCAGAGCGGTGAGTGCCCCCCGTGTCTGAGGGATACCTGTCTGGGGGCCCAGGGGTTCTCTGGCCTCATCAGTTCCTCTGTTCCCACAGGGCAAGCCTGGTGATACTGGCCAGAAAGGGCAGAAGGTGAGAGGGTATGGGGTGGGGATGCAGAGGGGGCTGTGGACCCCCCTGCCCGTGGGGCTGGGCAGTGCTCCCTGCCCTGTGCCAGCCATTGCCCTCTCTTTGCCAGGGGGACATGGGCAGCCCTGGAGACCCGGGCACACCGGGCACAGATGGACTGCCAGGGCTGTCGGGTGAGCCGGGCATCAGGGGACCGGCCGGCCCCAAAGGCGAGAAGGTGAGGACCCTGCACTGGAGTGGCTCAGGAGACCCTCATCCTGCCACCCCATCCCAACCTCCCCTCTCAGCTCCCTCCTCCGCAGGGAGACGCCTGTGAATCCTGCCCCACGCTGCAGGGGCACTTCTCAGACGTGATCGGCATCCCAGGAAAGCCTGGCGCCAAAGGGGACCAAGGAGCGCCGGGCATCGGCCAGCCGGGCAGAGCCGTGAGTGCCCCAAACCACAGCAACCCGCCAACACCGAGCCCCGCGGTGACCGCGCTGTGTTGTAGGGGAAGCCGGGGCTGCCGGGCATCCGAGGTCCTGCTGGGCTGAAGGGGCTGCAGGTGAGTGGGGCCTTGGAGGTGGGCACTGGGGGGTTCTCGATGCCTCTCACTGCCCCTTGTGTCTGCAGGGCGAGCCAGGACCGCCGGGCATTGGCAAGCCGGGACCACAGGTGGGTGCCTGGTGTGCCGTGCTGTGCCATGCCGTGCTGTGCCATGCCGTGCTGTGCCATGCCGTGCCGTGCTGTGCCAGGCAACTCTGCCACCTTTCTCCCTCTCTGTTTTCCCAGGGAGAGCCTGGGAGCACTGGACAGCCTGGGACCCCTGTAAGTGTTATTCTGGGCTCCCCAGCACTGAGCTGCAGCAGTCTCCAGCCCCACAATTCCTACACCTCCCCCATGCATCTCCCCTGTGTTACTGGTGACAGCGCTGTCCTGGCTCTGGAGTGGCCTTGGGGACAGTGCTGTCACTACTGCCGGCTGGGTGGGGAGAGCTAACAGCATCTCCTGCCCCCAGGGACCCCCCGGACCTCAGGGACCTCCAGGAATGGCAGCAGAGAAAGGAGCCAAGGTATGGGCACATGGCACTGAGCCGTGTCCCCCTGTGCTGCCTCGTGTTCCCATGCTCTGACAGGGGTCTGCCACTGTGCACCCCCAGCCGTGGTGCCCCCCAGCTCTCTCTGCCCACCCTTGCCCTCAGCTCCTGCTGTCCTTTCTCTGCAGGGATCTCCAGGGCTCAAAGGTGCCATGGGCCCACCCGGGCCACCAGGGACCAGCGTCACTGGGCCACCAGTAAGTGCAGCCCTAAAGGGGACATCACCATCACTGTCCTCTTGGTGCTGGACTCTGAGCTTCCTCGTGCTCCTCTTCCTCACAGGGCCCCGAAGGGCAGCGGGGGCTCCCCGGGGTGCCTGGCTCCAGTGGGATTCCGGTAGGTGTGGGATGTGGTGGGGGCACAGAGGGGCTGGGGGCCACCTGCTGACATCCATCTGTGCCTTTCTGCAGGGAGAGAAGGGCGCCCGGGGCGAGAAGGTGAGTGGGTGCTGGGGTGAGGATGGGGCTGCACCTCTGCTGCCTTCCATCCCTCTGCTCTCACTCCCTCTTTCTGCAGGGGGACCCCGGGGAATGCGCGTGCCCCCCCAGCCTGCGCCAGGACCCCAACCATGGCGGGATGCCGGTGAGTGCCACGGGTCCCATCCCCGTTCCCACAGCCTGGTGCCATCCCACCGAGCATCCCTCCTTTCTCTCGGCCCCAGGGAGCTCCAGGACTCTGGACAGGGACATCCTGGCAGCCCCAGCCGGGTCCCCAGGTGGGTGCTGTCCCTGCGTGTGGCACAGCTTCCAGCTCACACCGCCTCACTGATCATTTCCCTCTTCTGTTTTGGGGTGTTGTAGGGTCCCCCTGGAGCGCCCGGTCCCCCCGGTCCTCCTGGTGCCCCGGGCCGCCAGGTGAGCAATGAAAAATGGAAACAATGGGGTGCCCAGCAGGACGGATCCTGGCCCTCATTGAGCAAAGGGTCTCAATAGTCAGAGCTCTGTCCTTGCCTTTAGGGGGTCCCGGGACACAACGGATTGCCAGGGCTCCCTGGGCCGGCAGGAGACCTGGTAGGTGGTGGCTGTGCTGGGCACACTGCCCTGCGGGCATCCCTCGTGCATCCCTCCCACGTCCCTTCCCCATCCCTATGCATCCCTCCTGCACCCCTCCTTGCAGGGACCATTGGCTGTCATGGCTGAGAGGAACATCGAGGTGCTGAAGGTGAGAGCCTGGGGTGGGACCTGGGGTCACGCCACCCCCTGAGCCCCTTGGGGAGCCGCTGACCCCCCCACCTCCTCCCAGAACATCTGCGGGGACTGCGCCCAGCTGCAGATGGCCTTTGAAGCACCCAGAGGCTTCAAGGGGGAAAAGGGAGAACAGGGCATGCCAGGAGCCCCCGGCAACGAGGGCTGTGCACGTGTGAGTATTGGCACAGCTCCCACCTGGAACTGGTGTACTTTGGGTGAAACGCAGAGATACTCCCGAGCACCCAGGCATCAGCTTGTGCAGCAGGCGTGCAAAGCAGCAGTTGTGCAAAGCAGCAGTTGTGCAAAGCAGCAGGTGCTTGCAGGGCTGGGCAGGCTCTGGGCACGCTTCCACACACAGCCGGCACGGGGTGCCCCGTGGGGACATGGGCGGATCCTGTACAGCTTGGGAGCAGAGGGTGCTGAGCACTGCTCCCAGCTCAGCCCCTGGTGACTCTGGGTTTTCTTACAGTGCTTTGCCCAGTTCCCAAGAGCTGAGGAGGCTCGGGTGAGTGACTCAGGACACGGCCCTGCTCTGTTGGGGTGCTTGGCGGGGTGCTTGCTGGGGCTGGATGCTGCCGTTGGGCTCCTGATCCAGGTGCTGACGTGGTGCCATTCCTGCAGGGTGACAGCCCAGACACGGACTGTGCGGGTGACCCCGGGCTCCCCGGTGCCCCAGGTGTCCCGGGTGAGAGAGGCGAGCAGGTGGGTGCCCCCGGAGCCGGAGCAGGGCCGTGTCCCCATGCCATGGTCCCGTCTGATGGCACCTATCCCTCCCCAGGGCTTACCAGGACAGCGGGGACCCCCAGGGCCACCCGGCCCCATCGTAAGTAGCCATGCTCAGAGGCGGGGGGCTGCATGGGCATCATGTCACAGCACTTTGAGTCACCAAGGAGGGACCTGGTGCCCTGCCACGAGGCCACGGTGATGGGCAGCGCAGAGCAGCGGCACCGAGATGGAGCAGAACCCTATAGAGCTGGGCTGGGGCTGAGCTGCCCCACCCCGCCTGCTGTGTGGCACCCCGAGGGCTCAGCCCAGGCCCTGGTGGGCGCTTCCAGGCTGTGACCTCCCCATTTCTCCCCTCAGGGCCCCCCAGGCTTTCCTGGCACGCCTGGCGCACCTGGACTGCCCGTAAGGACCCAGCAGGGCTCCGCTCTGTGCCGTCTGTCACTGTGCTTGGTTTGGCTGTGTCCCCATCCCAGCTCCCCGGGAGCAGCCACAGCACGGCTCTGCCCCTCTCCATTCCTCACATCTCCATCCATTCACGCCTTCCATCTCCATTCAGGGGCTCTCACTGGTCTCAGGCTCAGGAGCATCGCGCTGAGCTCAGGGTGCAGCTCCCTTCTGCCATCCGCTGCCCCGTGCTGGGTCCTGCACCGTGGCAGGACCCGGCCGTGCCAGGAGGGTGGGACAGCCAGCAGCCGGGCACATCGCGGTGCAGCCCCGTGTGCGCGCTGGGTGCAGCCGATGGCCCCCAGCCCGCCCCTCCCAGGGCCGGGGGGATGCTGCCATGCAGCCGGTGCGCTCATCCTCACCCTCCCCTGGTCCCTGGCTCCTCCAGGGTCAGCCAGCATCCGCCACCATTTCCATCTGCATCTTCATCATCTTCATCCTCTTCCTCCTCCCATCCCCACTCTCAGGAAGTGGCTATGGGTTGGTGGCAGTCCCACTCCAGTGGCTCTGGGAGGATCCTGCCCTCCCCTCGCCCTGCTCCCATCCCCTCTCCCGCTAACGTCACCGTAACATCACGGTCTGTGTGGGTCTGTGTGGGTCTGTGTGGGTTGTCGCTCTGTGGTGTCAGCGTCCCGTCCAGACTCCACTGTGTCAGCACCACATAACCCCCACTAACCCCCCCCAGCAGTCCGTGCCGCCGAGCCCAGGGGCTGCTGGCTGTCACCTGTGTCTCTTGTCACCTGTGTCAACTGTGTCACCTGTGTCAACATGCCCCCACCATACAGGAGGATGGGCAGCAGTGGGTGCCATAACCAGGCTGGAGCCGTGCTCTGAAATGTCCTGGCTGTGGGCACCCCTGCATAGTGCCCCCCTGGCTGGGCTCCCTGCAGCCCCCCGGGGTCTGCCCTGGCACTGGGGGGTGGCACAGGTGGTGGTGCCCCTACACCCAGTGTGTGCCCAGGATGTGCACAGCAGAGCTGGGGGGCAGAGCGCAGCCCCCGGGGGTGCAGCCCCCCCTGCAGCTCCTCTTTTCTCCCCCTCCAAAGGGTCTCCAGGGGGAGCGAGGCCCCGCTGGGCTGGCTGGAGCCAAAGGGGAGCCGGTGAGTGCCATGAGGGGGGGAAGGGGAGGGGCAGGAGGGGATGGGGGAACACCGCTGTCCCTCTGCACCTGCCTGGGGTGCAGCTGGCTCAGCACCGCCCTCCCCCTACGCAGGGACCCCCAGGTCAGCCTGGCTACCCCGGTGCCACGGGCCCCCCTGGCCTTCCTGTGAGTAATGTGGAGAGCCCTGCAGCATGCGCCAGCCCCCCGCCACCTCCTGTGTCCCTGTGCCCCCCCCTGGTGCTTGCTTGGGCCCCCGCACTGCCAGGGACAGGTGGGCGGTCAGGGGACCTGAGTGGGCACTGAGTGTCACATCCCTGCAGGGCTCACCCTGCCCCGTCTGTCCCTTGTCCCATTGTCCCCAGTGCCCTATTGATTCCCACTGTGCCCCCCCACCCACTGTGCCCCATCCTTTCCCTCCATCCATCCCTGTGCCACATTCATGACCCACCCACATCCTATGTCCCATCAGTGCCCCATGTCCCATCCATGCCCTGTGTCCCCACTCCATCTCCTTCCTCCTTCAGGGCATCAAAGGTGAACGAGGCTATGTGGGCCCACCCGGGGAGAAGGGGGAACCGGTGAGTCCAGTGCTGTGCCCAGCTGTGTGGGGCAGAGGGGATGGGGGCTCGTCCAGGTGCCCCCTCGTTGTGGGGTCCTTGCAGTCTCCTCCATCTGAGCCCTGTCCTTCCTTCCCCAGGGCCCCCCCGGCTTGGATGGGCTCCCCGGTGCCACGGGGCCGGAGGTAGGTGCGGGGCTGTGGGGAGGGGTGTTCCCAGGGACCCCAGGGGGCTCACGCTTGGCTGTCTGCAGGGACCGAGGGGTGAACGTGGGCTCCCGGGCGGTGCTGGTGAGAAGGGCGATCAGGTGAGATCCCCAGGTGGCCAGTGGCTGGATCCATCCCTACAGCCCCTTCCCTACAACCCCATCCCCACACCTCTGTCCCGCTGGCCTTGTTCCCTTTGGGAAGAGGACCCCTGGCCATTGGGCAGGACCCAGCTCAGCTCTGTCTCTCCGCAGGGTTTCCAGGGCCAGCCCGGCTTCCCAGGGCCACCTGTGAGTACATCCTATAGGGCAGGGGTCGGGATCTTCTCCCTGGGCACACGCTATGGGACAATGCAAGGAGAGCATTCCTGTAGCAAACCCGTTGCAGTGAATTTGGGGATGAAGGGATGCACTACGGGGGCATCTCATTCACCCCTGGGGAATATTGCTCTCCTCCTCAGGGCCCCCCTGGCTTCCCAGGGAAGGTTGGCCCCGCTGGGCCACCGGGACCTGCGGCAGAGAAGGTGAGTGCCATGGGGACGGGGTGGGTGGTGGCACCAGGGGACACCCTGACCCTGCTGTTGTTCTCACAGGGCAGTGAGGGCATGCGGGGGCCCACAGGGATGCCAGGGCCCCCCGGGCCCCCTGGACCTCCAGGCATCCAGGTAAGGGCTCCCCCTGCCCATCACAGTGCTCCTGTCCCCGTGCTGGTCCCTGAGGAGCTGCTCTGGGCTCGTCACCCCCCGCGTCCCCTCCTTGTCCCTGCAGGGCCCTGCTGGCTTGGAAGGACTGGATGGCAAGGACGGCAAGCCGGGGCTGCGGGTGAGGCATTGGGGTGTGCCAGGCTCTGGGGGGCAGCACCCCCCCATAGCCCCTGGATGTCCCCAGCCCACGTCTGTCTCTTTCTTTCTCCCTAGGGTGACCCCGGCCCCCCCGGGACACCAGGGATGATGGGTCCTCCGGTGAGCAATGGCTTTCCTGGTGCCTGGACTATCTCACGGGCTGCACCAGTGTCACCACTGTGGCAGGTGCAAGTCCTGACCCCAACCCACCTCTTCTTTCCCTCCAGGGCTTCAAGGGAAAACCGGGGCACCCGGGGCTCCCGGGACCAAAGGTGAGTGGGGATCCCTCATCGTCCCCAAAGCAGGGGTCACCCAGTGGTGGTGACAGCCCCATGTGAGGGTCTCCGTGCACTGCGCTGCCCACCCCATCCCTTTGTCCTTGCAGGGCGACTGTGGCAAACCTGGTCCCCCCGGGAGCACGGGCCGTCCCGGGGCAGAGGTGAGAGAGTGGGGAGGGGACAAAGGAGCCCTGTGCTGAGTGATGGGACCCGCACCCCTCCCTTCATCCTACTGCCTCCTGCAGGGTGACCCCGGCCCAATGGGACCCCAAGGTCGGCAGGGACCTCCGGGACTCATTGTAAGTGGCTCTGTTCCCTTGGTGTGCACTGGGACGGTGTAGGGAGTGCTATGGGGCCGTGTTCCCAAACCAAGGGGCACTGTCTTCTGCTGAAACGTCTCTCTCTGCCCCCAGGGCCCCCCCGGCAGCCCGGGGCAGCCGGGTCCTGCTGGCCTCGCCGGAGTGGTGAGTACCTGTGGGGCTGCCTTGTGGTCCCTCTACAGCCAAGGGGCAGGATGGGAAGAGGGATGGAGACAAAGAGTGGTGGCGTCCCCACCTCATGCTGCATCCACACCGCAGGGGCTGAAGGGCGAGCGTGGCTCGGCGGGGGACCGAGGTCTGCCGGGAATGCCAGGACAGCCAGGGCCACCGGGACACCCAGGGCCACCGGTGAGAGCAGTGTGAGGGCACAGGGGACAGCGAGCACTGTGCCAAGCACACCTCATATCGCCCCGCTTTCATCCCACAGGGGGAGCAGGGACCGGACGGACCCATCGGTAAAGAGGTACAGGAGGGGCAGTGCTTGCTGGGGTGCCCCCTGGACAGCCCCACCGCCCCACCCCTCTCTGTCTCCCCAGGGTCCCCCAGGAAAGCCTGGCACTGCAGGACCTGCTGGCCAGAAGGTGAGAGCTGCCACAGCTCCCCCATGGTGCCCCCAGCCCTACACCACACCGGGGGTGCCATGGTGAGAGCTCTGCTTGTCCGTGTCCCTGCAGGGTGAAGCCGGATCCCCTGGAATGCGAGGGTACCCTGGGGAGAAGGGCCGTGCCGGCTCACCCGGGGGGCCGGGGAAGAGTGGCTCCATGGGCCCCATAGGGCTGCAGGGTCCTGCAGGAGAGAGGGGTCCCCCAGGCTCGCCAGGACCTGCAGGCAGCCCCGGGCTGCCAGGACCCCCCGGGATGATAGTAAGTGCGGGGGCAGCTGGAGGCAGGAGCTTGACTCCGAGGCGCAGAGCCAGGGCTCAGTGGCCATATCTTTTCAGTATCCCCTCCAGGGTGACGTGGTGAATTACGACGAGATCAAAAGGTTCATCCAGCAGGAGATGAGCAAGATGTTTGATGGTAATGGGGTGACAGGGCAAGGGCTGGTGCTCCCCCAGCTCCCCAGCGCCCGCTGAGCTGCCTATCCCACAGAGCGCATGGCATACTACACCTCGCGGATGCACTTCCCGGTGGAGATGGTGGCGGCCCCAGGCAGACCGGGTCCCCCAGGCAAGGATGGGCTGCCCGGCCGGCCAGGACCCCCAGGATCCCCAGGGATGCCAGGACAGATTGGCAGAGAGGGGCGGCAGGGCGTGCCAGGCATGCGGGGTAGGTGCTGCCCACCATCCCCAAGTGCTGGGGTGTCCCCTGTGATGGGCTCTCACCATTCATGTCTCTCCTCCAGGGGAGCCGGGTGCCAAAGGAGAGAAAGGGGAGAAGGGCATGGGGCTGATGGGGGACAGTGGCCCACCAGGACCCCCAGGTGAGTTCCTATTCCCTCTCCACGTTCCTGATGATGCTATCAGTTCAGTTCCAAGTTCCACCATCACTCTCTTTGCCTTCCAGGTCCCCAAGGGCCACCAGGCTATGGGAAGATGGGCCCTCCAGGCCCTGTGGGGCAGCAGGGCATCCCTGGCATCCCTGGTCCCCCAGGTGCCACAGGGCCACCAGGCAAAACGGGGCACTGCAGCCCAGCCGAGTGCATGGGCGCTCTGCCCATGGAGCAGCCACTCTTCCAGCCCAAGAATGCCAAGGGCCCCTTCGGCTGAGCCGGCCCCACCGCTCCCCACTGCTGCTCTTATTCTTGCCCCCGTTTTCCAGGGGGCTGCGCCGGTCCCGGGGCTGTGGGTGTTGTCCGGCTCCGCGGGTGGGTGGTTGTTGTAGGGCAGGTGGATCCTGTCCAGCCGAAATACAGCCGTGCTGCTGCCCCACACCTCGACTCCTCTTGTGTGGTGTCTCATCTGAACATCCTGCCCCCATCCCAGTCCCTATCCCCAGTCCTGTGCATGGGGCTGAGGCCAGCGTCCTGTTCCTGCCCTTGATGATGGTGATGACGATGGTGATGATGGCAGTGGTGATGATGGTGATGACAGTGATGTGATACTGATGATGGAGATATTCTATGATTTGGAAGGGACCCATAAGGACCATTGAGTCCCACTCCAGTGGTGATGATGATGGTGATGTGGCTGATGGCAATGATGATGATGGCTGCGGCAGGGGTGATGATGATGGTAATGATGACAGTGATGTGATGTTAATGTTGATGGTGGTGATGATCCTGGGCTTGATGTGGGGGGAATCCTGCACTAGTGCTGGCACTGGGAGGTCCTCGGAGGTTCCTGCCCCTGCTCCTGGGGGCTCCCCGCCCTGATCTCAGCCCTGTAGCTCCCGCTGCACTCTGTGAGCCCCACCCAACATCGCCGCTTTAAGCCTCTCCATCACATGACCCGGGGGGGCGGAACTTCCGGGCTCATCCGCGGGGCATGACCAATAGGAGCGGGGGACGCCCGTAGCGACCGGAAGAGAGGCGAGCGGGGGCGGAAGCGGTGCCGGAAGCAGTGCCGGAAGCGGAGTCATGGCGGGGTTCCCGGGGCAGGTACGGCTGGGGGCGGTGCTGTGCTGTGCTGTGCTGCGCGGGGGTCCGAGGGTGGGCTGGGGAGGATCGAGGCCGGGTTGGGCCCGGCGCCGGTCCCTCCCTGACCGAGCTCTGCTCCCATCCGCAGGGCTACCCCGGCGCGGGCCAGGCCGGGCCCTACTCCGGAGGCCCCTACGGCGGCGGCGCGGCCCCCGGGCAGCCCTATGGAGCGCCCCCGGCGGGGCCCTACGGAGGAACCGCTCCCGGAGGTGAGCGGGGAGCGTTGCTGAGGGGGAGGAGGCCACGCGCTGGGCTGGAGCCGGAGCCGCCGGTGCCGTTTCTCCGCAGGCGGTGCTCCCCAGGGGGTGGACCCCGAGGCCTTCTCCTGGTTCCAGGCGGTGGACGCTGACCGCAGCGGCTACATCTCGGTGAAGGAGCTGAAACAGGCACTGCTCAACTCCAACTGGTCCGCGTTCAACGACGAGACCTGCCTGCTGATGATCAGTGAGTAGGGGCCGCTCCCCACCGCCCCTGGGGACTGCTCCACGTGGGCACACCGAAGGAGGGCGCTGGAGCCAAAGTGCAGTCCTGGGCTCCCCAGGAGTGTCTGTGCTTTGTCCTCACTGCCCTGTGTGTGCTCTTCTGCCTTCCTCCCAGACATGTTTGACAGGAGCAGGTCGGGACGCATAGATGTGTATGGCTTCTCAGCCCTGCTGCGCTTCATCCAGCAGTGGAAGAACCTCTTCCAGCAGTACGACAGGGACCAGTCGGGCTCCATCAGCTTCAGTGAGCTCCAGCAAGGTGGGTGAGGGGCAGAGGCACCACACCTGAGTTCCCCAGGGAGCACTGCTTGTTTGGTGCTAATTTGCAGGCCAGCATAGAATCATTAAGGTTGGAAAAGGTCTCTAAGATCGTCTAGTTCAACTGCCAGCCCATCACCACTGTGCCTCTAAACCACGTCCCTCAGTGCCACATGTCCGCATTTTGTGAACACCCCCGGGGATGGTGACTGCGCCACTTCCCTGGGCAGCCTGTGCCGATGCCTGATCACTCTTTCAGAGGAGATCCTCTTCCTAATAGCCAATCCAGTGACCTCCCCCCCCCGGCCCCATTCCTGCTGTTAGTTCTCTCCGAGCTTCCAGGTGTCCCCTGCATCACACTGAACCGGCCGCAGTGTGAACTTCCTTAAGGAAACCCCTTTCTTGTTGCCCTTCCCAATGGTGTGACTAAGCCCTGTGTTCTGGGAGGAGCTCTTGGGTGTGTGCGTCAGAAGGAGGGGAAGAATGTCTGGAATTCCTGCCTGGATTTGGAACCTTCCTCTGGAGAACCCTGCCTGCACTCAGCCGCTGGCAGAAGCCCTTCAGGAGCGCACTGGGGGGAGGGCGCTGTCTCCCTTCTCGGAGGGGTTTAACGGTGTGTTTCTCACTCCCAGCATTCTCCCAGATGGGCTACAACCTGAGCCCCCAGTTCAGCCAGCTGCTGCTGTCCCGTTACGCCCAGAGGTCCTCCAACCCCAGCATCCAGCTCGACCGCTTCATTCACATCTGCATGCAGCTGCAGAGCCTAACAGAGGCCTTCCGTGAGAAGGACACGGGGATGGTGGGCAACGTGCGGCTCGGCTACGAGGACTTCCTCACCATGGTCATGACACGCATGTTGTGACACCCGAGGCCAGGGGGGATGGTGGCTGTGCCCCCTGCTGCAGGTAGGAGCACAGGGCCCCGAGCCCTGCTGGCAGCTCCCTGCTCCTATTCCTCATCCCCACTGGCTGGCGCTGGGTGGCTCTGTGCTGCAGCATGGCTCTGCCCCGGGGCTGAGCCACAGTGTGTGACAACCAAACTGGGAGTGAGCCCGTGCCGTGCCATGATTCTCTGCCACGCCTCTGGGAGCGCCTGGATCTTCCCCTGCCAGCCACAGAATCGTACCAAAACCCAGGGCCGCCTCGTGCTGTTCACAGGCAGGATTGGCCCCTCATTGCCAATGTCTGTACTGATTTCTTTCTGCCTGTAGAAGCCAAGCTTGGAAACAGTTTACAGCTTATTTTTGTAGCTCTAATAAAAGACCCATGGCACCATTTACTGGCTGGTCTGTGGGGCTGCGTGGCTCAGGGAGTAAAATGCTGTTGTTCTCCTCCTGAGATACAGCCACAAAAGTAAAGACCAGCACTGAGGTTTGGGTTTTTTTTCTTCCCCGTGGTTCTGAAATGATGTTTGTGTAGTTATTCTTTTAATTGGCCTTCATGAGAAGTGCGCTGAGTGTTTTGTGACAGCCCTGTTCCTGCTGTGGGGGCAGAGGAACTTTTATGAAGGAGTTAAAGCATGATCTGGTGCTTTTAGGAGCAAAACTCTGTTATTTTTCTCAACGTTGGCCCCAGGTGGGGCTTTCTGAGTACCAATAACAATTCCAGAGATATTTGTAGTTCTGTTCTGGTGAGTAAAGCCATTTCTGCTCTATTTTTGGAGCTGACTTTTGTGCTGTTTCAGACAAGGCTGCAGCTCTGGCCAGCTGGCAGCAGGCGCACAGCAGGGTGTGTGTGAGCATGCACCCCTCCTGTCTGGATGCATTTATGTATCTGCATGTGTGTATAAATACTGGTGTGTATATAGGGACGGATGTTCACACGGAGGTGTGTTTAGATATGGTGATGCATACGTCGGGTGTAGGGCAGGCCGCAGCCACCAGGCGCCGCCCCACTCCGCGTTGGGGCGCAGCCAGAGCTCGGAGCCAAGAGGAGGAAAGAAAAGCAGTGGAACAGAATGCAAATAGAAAGCGTTCAGCCAAGGGGGCAGCGCGATGCTGAGGGGCTGCTCTGCTCCCCACGGGCTCAGGGCACGGAGAGCTGCGTGGGTGCCACGTTTGGGTGCTGAGCAGAAGGGGTGCAGCATCCCGGTACCCCCCCGAGCTGGGCACTGGGAATGGGGTGAGTGAAGGTGTGGATACCAGCGTGGGCAGGGCCTGGTGTGGGCACAGGTAGGGGTGTGGGCACGGAGCTGAGCACTGCAGGAATGAACACAATGGCTGAGAGCAGGGCTGAGGCTGCTTTTAAGGACGAAAAAGAGAGGTTTGATTTCCAGTTCATTTGTGCAACTTCGAGCTGCACGAAGGATCTCGGGCTGACATTTCCGCATTGCAAACGATCATAAAAAAACATGTTTTTAAAATAGCTTTAAAGGGCCAATGCTGTTAACGATGATGGAGGTGAACCTGCCTTAGCAGGGGGTGGAGGAGCTCAGCTCCAGAGGTCCCTTCCACCCCTATGNCCCCGCACCGAATGAGTTCGATGCCACCGCCCCCAGAGCCCCTTCTCCTGTCCCTGCGGTGGTCCTGAGTTCTGCCGGGGGTGGGGGGGACCCTCGGAATGTTGGGGCTGAAGAGAGCGCCCTATAGAAACTCTGCGCACCCCGACCCGTCTGTCGCAGGGTGGGGGTCCCCCGACCCACCAGCACGAGGGGGGGAGAGGAGGGGCCGTGTGTGTGTCCCTGTCCCTGCACTGCATCTGCCGGGGAGGAACACGGCTGTCCCACTGCTGGGGCACGCGCTGAGGGTCCATACAGGCAGCCCCGTGCCCCCCCGCCCGCTGCGCTCCGGTTCTCCCGGGGGATTTTGGCCCCGAGGAGCGGCCCGGCGCTGCAGAGGGATTCCCCGAAGGTGCTCCCGGTGTCCGACGGAGACAGCGGGACTCCCGGGGGGTGCTCCGGCCACCCAAAGGGGGTCCTATAAAAGACCGCCCCCCCCGCAGGCAGCGCAGCCCGGTGCCCACCGAAGAGCTTTTTCCTGCGCACCGGCCTTGGGCTGCCGAGAGCCTCAGGAAGGAACTGGGTCCGGCCCGGAGGAGCCCGGCTGTCTGCAGACACGCGGACAGGAACTGGCAGTGAGTCACGAATTCTCCGAGACCCTCCGGGGTCAGAGCAAAGCCTTCGCGAGAGGGACGCGGGACATCGCCTCTTCTGCCCTCCCCCCCTCAGCAATAGGGGCAGCAGCACCCGCAGCCCCCCGCTCCTCCCGCAGGTGCCCTCGGTGGCCGGCAGGACGCAGGGACGCGTTCGCTGGGCCGCAGCCCCGTCCCCGTCTGGGTCACGCGCGGCTGTAGGGGGGCATCGCACAGCTGTGCTCTTCGCCCTGCGTGGGAGAGGCTGCAGCCACCACCCGGAGCGCTGCGGAGAGCTCAGACCCGGAGCAGTGGGGGCACACGGCGGCTCACCCTTTTGCACGGCCGAAGCCCCACGCAGTGATGCACAGACCCCACCGCGGGCACAAGGAGCGACCGCGGACCCCTCCGAGAAGTGGTGCTGCCGGCTGGGAGCAGGGCAAAGCGGAGCGGAGGTTTTCCTGCTCGCCCCGACCTGGCTCTCCCTTCAAAGCAGCCCCGGAGGTACAGCAGCCAGAGCTGCACCGCCAGCAGGTGGGGGTTCCCCGGGGATTGCGCCCCACACCCCGAGCGCTCAGCGGGGCCACCCAAAGACCCCGTCCCGACAGCGGCAGGGGTGTGCAGGGATCGCCCCATCGCTGCGTGGCGGTTGCGGGGCCGGCTGTTGGCGAGGGCGCAGCCAGGAAATGCGGCGAAGGAGCGGCCAGGAGTCCGGCTTCCTCCCGGCAAAGGGCGGTGCTGGGACACTGCGGGCGGGGGGACACGTGCCCAAGGGGTCCTGACACACGGGGCGGGGGAGAAGGCTTTGCCACCCTCCTGGGGGGGCTGCAGCATTGTGAGGAGGGGGCTCGCACCCATAATCTCCCCTGGAACACTGCTGGAGCTATCGCAGTGCCATGCCCACCTNGCCGCTGCGTCAGCACCCGGCGGCGTGAGGGGTCCGACCCGGGGTGCCCCCGCTGGGGATGGGGCCGGGGAGAACAGCAATGCAGGGCAGGGCCAAGGACAGCTCCGTGGGGCCTGCGGCGCTCACTTGCGGGGCATGTCCTCCACGCTGACGCGGCCCCACACGCCCACCACGAAGCTCTCCACCTCGCACTCGTTGACGCCGCGCGCGATGCGGAAATGCCCGTCCTCACCCCACGCTGTGCCCCACGAGTTGGCTGCAGTCTGCAATGGGGACACTCAGCACAGGACCAGCCACCCCCCCTCCCCAGCTCTGGTGTTCATAATACCCTCTCCGGGGCGCAGCCCCCCACCCAGGAGGCCGAGCCCAGCTGAGCTCATCACAGCGGCACTCACCCAGTACTTCTGGATCTGGCCATCGGGCAGCTGCTCCTCACCCCACCTGCAGCAGGAGAGCAGTGAGCGGGGACTGCGGGCACCACGTGGGGATGCACCAGGGGGTCTCAGAGCACACATTCCCCCCACCCAGTGGAGAGGGCTGCGAAACCAATTCCCACCTCCAGCACCTTCCCAAGGGCCAGGACCCCCTCTGGGACCCCGGCACACAGGGCTGTGCCTCCATCCCGGCCCCGCTGCTGAGCACACAATACTCATGCCACTCGTGGCAGCAGCCCCAGTGTTCGCAGGGCAGCCCAGCAGCCTCCTTCCCTCCCCGCTTCCTCTCCCTGCCCGGAGGAAGGTGGACGCCTTTCCTCCCCCTAAGGAAGCATTTCTCCAGCCATGAGTGCTGCTCTGCACACCCCAGACCTACCCCGTGATTTTCACTGAGTGTGTGCCATGCTGCTGGTGCTTCGGCCCCTTCCCCTCAGCCACCGGCGTGTGCCGATAGATCCCACTCTTGTACAGGAAGAAATCCTCGTGCACCTCCAGGATGGCTGTAGGGTTGGGGATAGGGGTTGGGTGCTCAGCTCTGCACCCCCCAAAATGGAGGGCGTGAGCACAGAGGGGCTGTGCTGGGGACATGGGGACACAAGGCTCAGCTGCACGGGGGAGGAGGATTAAGAAAATAAAATCAAATAAAACCAACTGCTGAGACAGAGATTAACTCTGAGAAGTTAATGAACAACAGGTGCCAGCGGGCAGCTCCCTGGGGCTGCGTTAAGCATTAAGCAGCAGCGGGGGGGGGGCAGGTCCTGAGCTGTCCCAGCAGCACCTGTCCCCCCCCCAGTCCCCTCTCAACTCAGTGCACCCCCAAGGCACGGATCCCACTTTGCAGTGCAGCGCCCCCAGCAGCTCCCTACCTTGCACAGGGCCGTTCTCCATCAGCTCCTTCATGATCTCCTTCTCCTGCAAGCACAGAACCAGCTGGTACCAAGGGCTGGGGGTCCCCACCTGCTGACCCACAGCGCCCCAGGGACACCCAGCAGGGTGACACCACCCCTCCTCTGCCACCTGCAGGGGCAGCTCCACATCCCACCCCGGCATCACATCCCTCCCCTGCTATTCCTCCCCCCACCCCCCCACTTTGCTCCCCAGCTTGGCTTTCGCAGGCAGAACCACCCCCAGCCCCACGGGTCTCACGCTGGGCGCCAGGCGGTAGGCGGGGGTGGACTGGTAGATCTGGTTGGCGTGGGTCTGGGGGTTGGGGCAGCGCGCCGTGGCCTGCCGCTTGCCCCGGCCTGTGGAGCGGCTGTGCATCATGCAGGGCTGCGCGGCGGGCTGGCTCTCCTGGCTGGTGAAGGGGTAGCACTCATCTGTCACCACCCTGTGCAAGGGACGCGGATGAGAGGAGGGGCTGGGAAAACTGGACACGTCCCTGTGCTCATCCCTGTCCTCATTCCTGTCCTGTCCCCTTCGCCATGCCATCCCCATCAGCATCCCATTGCCATCCCATAGCCGTCACTATCTCCATCTCACATCTAACTGCCATCACCACACCCATTCCTTCACCTTCCCACCCCTATTGCCATCCCATCCCGCTGTCAGCACCATCCCAATCCAACAACCATCCAACAACCATTGCCACCCCATCCCCATTGCTGCCACCATCACTATCCCCATCACCACTCCCAGCCCTTTGCCTCCCCATCACCATTGCCATCCATCGTCATCACCACCCCAACCCACCCCCACACCAACTGCAGTTGCCATCCTACCACCATTGCCATCCCACCCATCCTTGCTCACCCCCTCCTGCGCAGGTACCACCAGGCTCCGTCCAGCCGGCCCCCGCTGCAGCCCCGCTGGTTGCGTGTGTCACAGGACAGGAGGTTTTGGGGTGACAGGGAGGGCGTCATGTGCCCCATGGAATGGATGGAGATGCGGTCGGAGGCGACGGCTGGGGATGAGCACGGCAGTCAGGGATGATGGCAGCCCCCTGGGGTCCCATCCCACGCCCCTCATCGTCTCACCTGCCGTGGAGAAGGCCCAGGAGCCGGCGCAGTTGCCCTGGTCCAGGGGCTCGTGGATCATCCCGGGCCATTTGGTGGCTGCATCAAAGTGGCGGGGCAGCACTTCGTTGGAGTCCATGGCCATCTGCGGGAGCACAGCCTCACAGTGTGGGGACCCCCAGTCCAAGGCATCCCCGGAGCCGTGGTCCTGGCGCCATGCGGTGCACCCCAACCCCACCAGACACCACAGCCGGGACGCGGGTGCTGCTCTGCCTTTCTCAACCTCTGCCAAATTCAGACTCAGCAACATCCGGCCAAGGGTGCCAGCAGGGGCGGTGGGGGCCCTCATTGTGTCCCCTGCTCCCGGGGCTGACTCACGCCCGGCATTTCCACCTTGGGGCCACACACACAGAGCAGCCCTTCTGGGGAGGTCACGGCACACAGTGCAGGAAATGCCGACAAAATTAAACCTCGCTGCAAGTCAAGGCCGTGGCGATGGGTGTGTGCCACGTGCTCGGCTCATCCTGTCCCCACGGAGCATCCTTTGGGGCCACCCAGCGCTGGAGGACTTCAAGTTCTGGGCATGGCACGGGACAGAGCCACAGAATCCCACCAAGATGACACCACGGATGCCCCACAGAGCCCGTTATGGGGTCAGCAGAAGGTGCCCCATGGGGCCGGCTCTGGCTGCAGCCCCAGGGCATCCCGCTCGCACGGCTCTGCCGACTCAGCAGCTATGGGGCCGGCTTTCCGATGGGAACCCAGCAAGGAGGGACGGGGCAAAAACAACACTGGCAGCGCAGGGATTGCGAGGGGGAATGTGCTGAGCTGCTGTCTCCAAAGAGCGGGGCAGCCCGCAGCACCCGCCCGGCACAGCGGCTCCGGGGCCGGGGGTTGTGGGATGCGTGGGGTCCCACTCACGTGCATCTCGTTCATGTTCATGACGGTGGGGGGCGGCCGGAAGGTGCCCAGGCGGTAGCGCATCCCGTCCTCCAGCGTCATGCCCCAAAACTGGCTATAGTTGGCTGCTCTCCACCTGCACAGAGCACGGAATGGTGTTGGCGCACCTGCAAAGCACGGAGGGGTGAAGCACCCCTGCCCCACTCCATCCCTTAAGTCACTTACAGCCCTTACCCGTAATTTCCCCTATTGACGGCATCGATGAGGTCCCCGTCCATGAGGCACGCGTGCTCCTCGCACTGCCACTGCCCTCCAGGGCTGCAGGTGCTGTGGGGAGGACACGGTCAGCAGATGGGGAGCAACAACCCCGGGAATTGGGACCCCAACACCTGCCCGGTCCCTGCAGCAGCCCTGAGGGCAGGGGACGGAAATGAGCCGAAAACCCAGCAGGGCTGCAGCCATCAGCGGGGTTTGGAAGTGAGCCCAGGGAGGGGCTGCGCTGCCCCGAGCAGGGAGCACTGCACAGCCCATGGGGGACCCGGGGGGGAGAGGGGGAGGGGTGTCCCCATGGGGAGCCTCCAGCCGTGCTCCCCCCACATTCCCAGCAATGCTCGGCATCCGGCCCCGCTGCCCGCAGCGTGAGCGCCCGGCACGCCGTTCCCTTTTATGGAGCCGAGCTGTGGGCAGAGCAGCCCCGCTCGCTGCTCCCCATCCCCATCCCCACCACCCCATTGGGTCAGAGCACCACCCAGACCCCAATTCCCAGCATCACCCCCCCCCCAGAAGCTGCCCCACATCCCAGCCATTTCCTCCAGCCCCACATCCCCACACAGAGGACAAATCCCAGGGCCCCACTTGGAGCACGCAGTGCGAATCCCCCGATATCTGCTCTCCCCAGGCGCTGTGAGGCAATGGAAAAACTCAGTAAGACGCTTCCCGAGCCCTTCACCCCTCGCTGCCCTGCTTGGCTGCTTGCTGTTAACTCCGTGGGTGCAGGCACTGAGCTGCCCAGCTGTCAGGAGCATATCTGGGGTGCAGTGGGGCGCAGCCAGGCAGTGCACCCACAGCATCTCCCCACGCCCCACAGCCCCTCTGCATCTCCCACGCTTCACACTTCCTCCCATACAACAGCCCCAGGTCTGGGCGAAGCACAGCAGGAATTGCTCTCCGCATTCCAAGTGCGGGGGAAGAAGATTTGGGGCGCAGCAGGGCTGCTTTCCCAGCATAGAGACTGCCCCTTTGAGCACGGGGGGGCTCAGTCCCCCCCAGTCCTACGTGCCCAGAGGGGTGGTGGTGGCTCGGGGAGGGCTGCGCTCGTCCTGCAGCGCTGCATGAGGCTGCTTGGGCACGCAGGCACACACGTGCGTCCACACGCCCTGGTGCACAGCTCCGGATGGAGTATAGGATTTGCCCTCATCACCAGCGCAGCTCTGCCGGCTGCGGGTTCCGTGCTCCCCATCCCAGCCTGCCCGCAGTGCCGTGTTGGAGCCAACCCCGGTGCAAACAGCGAGCTGCAAGCACGCAGCGCTGAGCTGCGTGGGGCCGGATCCCCACCTGGAGCAGGACGGGGCATGCTCGTCCCATCAAGCCAGGGCAAGCTGGGTGTGGGCACAGAAACCCCAAATATGCCATAGCAAAGGCAACTTGCATCAGCCCCCGCCACACAGCACGGCCCCGCTCCCACCACGGCTGGGGTCAGGGTGCCCACGTTACGGGCCCGGTGCGGCACAGGGGCACTCACCACAGGTTGCAGTTGTCCCGGTACGTGGCCCCGCTGGGATAGGCGCGACCGGAGCGAGCGCAGCCTGGGAGCGAGAGAGGTGGGCAGGGGGAGGGTTAACCGCAGGGCCGGGACGGGATAAAGGGGCCACTGATAGCCGCAGCTGGCTCTGCTCTACGGGGACTTCAGAGAGAGCCTTGTGCTGCACGGGGGGGGCCGCCCCGCTTCCCCCCTCCTTCCCATCCCGCCCCCGCTGCCCACGGGGTGAAGTCGGGGACGGCGTGCCCGTGCCCCAGACACGACCGGGGCGGCGCCCGGCCCCGTTCTGCCCCGCAGAGAGCGGCTCCGCGGGTCCCACGAGCTCCTGGGGACGCCCGGACGCGCGCATCGCATCCCGCAGCCGCGCACCGCTCCGCCGCCGGCCCGGGGGGTTCCGCCTCACCTGGAGCTTTCGGGAACGGGGCCGGGATGCCCAGGCAGTACTCCCAGAAATCGGGGCAGCAGTCGGAGACGGTGCGGTTGCAGAAGAGGTCGCAGTAGCAGATGGTGTCGAGGTAGGGCACGGTGCAGCCGTCGTCGCGCCCGCGGCAGCAGACATCCCCGCGCTGGCAGTAGGACCCGCCGGCATCGAACACCCCGTGCTCGTACAAACCCGGGGACAACTCCCGGCGCGTCCGCGCCCGGGCGGCCGAACCCACCGCCGCCAGCAGCCAGAGCAGCGCCCAGGGCACGAGCGCGGTGCTGGCCATGTCCCCGGAGCCGCAGCCGCTGTATGGGATGGGGTGGTGTGCGTGGGGACCCCGAGCCCCCTGAAATTGCCTCGTGCCGGGCGCGGGGGGCACTTCGGGGTGGGCTCTGAGCTGGCAGAGGGGCTGGGACCTCCGATCCAGGTGACGCGCAAATCCTTCGCATTCCTCATCTCCCGCCCAGCTCCTTAACGCAGCGCTCACGCAGCTCCGGAACGGAGGTCCTCAGCCGCACTGTGACACCCCTCCCTGCCCGGCCCCCCCCTCCCCATACGGCCGCACAGACCCGCGCCCACGCACAGCTCAGCCCCCCCTCCCGAAGCAGAGCCCACGCGGGACGGGGCGACCTCAGCCCACGGCGGCAGGGCTGCGCGGGATACCCATGCCGAGCAGGGGCTGTGCCCCACGGGGGAACCGGACCGGGAGCGGCTGCCCGGCGGCGGGGGGCTCGGCGGTACCATCGCTGCGCTGAGTTCCCCGATCTCAGCCCAGAGATCCCTTTCTGTCAGAGAAAGGGAGAGGAACACGGCCCCGGGAACCCAAAGTGAACCCCTGGGGGGCCCAAGGAGAACCCATGGGGGGGCTCAAGGTGACCCCGAATGGAACCGAAGGGGCACGCCCGGAGCACACCCTCCCCCGCCCCATACCTGCCGCCCCGACGTGCACCGCTCCCCGCTGCCTCCGCTTCCGAGCGCCTCCTCCGGCCCCGCCGCTCCCTTATAGCCGCGCCCCGGGGGGGGGGAGGGGGCACGGGGAGGTGCCGGGGGTATCCCGGGGTAGGGGCCGGGCCGAGCTGCCCCACCCCGCACCGAATGAGTTCGATGCCACCGCCCCCAGAGCCCCTTCTCCTGTCCCTGCGGTGGTCCTGAGTTCTGCCGGGGGTGGGGGGGACCCTCGGAATGTTGGGGCTGAAGAGAGCGCCCTATAGAAACTCTGCGCACCCCGACCCGTCTGTCGCAGGGTGGGGGTCCCCCGACCCACCAGCACGAGGGGGGGAGAGGAGGGGCCGTGTGTGTGTCCCTGTCCCTGCACTGCATCTGCCGGGGAGGAACACGGCTGTCCCACTGCTGGGGCACGCGCTGAGGGTCCATACAGGCAGCCCCGTGCCCCCCCGCCCGCTGCGCTCCGGTTCTCCCGGGGGATTTTGGCCCCGAGGAGCGGCCCGGCGCTGCAGAGGGATTCCCCGAAGGTGCTCCCGGTGTCCGACGGAGACAGCGGGACTCCCGGGGGGTGCTCCGGCCACCCAAAGGGGGTCCTATAAAAGACCGCCCCCCCCGCAGGCAGCGCAGCCCGGTGCCCTCCGAAGAGCTTTTTCCTGCGCACCGGCCTTGGGCTGCCGAGAGCCTCAGGAAGGAACTGGGTCCGGCCCGGAGGAGCCCGGCTGTCTGCAGACACGCGGACAGGAACTGGCAGTGAGTCACGAATTCTCCGAGACCCTCCGGGGTCAGAGCAAAGCCTTCGCGAGAGGGACGCGGGACATCGCCTCTTCTGCCCTCCCCCCCCTCAGCAATAGGGGCAGCAGCACCCGCAGCCCCCCGCTCCTCCCGCAGGTGCCCTCGGTGGCCGGCAGGACGCAGGGACGCGTTCGCTGGGCCGCAGCCCCGTCCCCGTCTGGGTCACGCGCGGCTGTAGGGGGGCATCGCACAGCTGTGCTCTTCGCCCTGCGTGGGAGAGGCTGCAGCCACCACCCGGAGCGCTGCGGAGAGCTCAGACCCGGAGCAGTGGGGGCACACGGCGGCTCACCCTTTTGCACGGCCGAAGCCCCCCGCAGTGATGCACAGACCCCACCGCGGGCACAAGGAGCGACCGCGGACCCCTCCGAGAAGTGGTGCTGCCGGCTGGGAGCAGGGCAAAGCGGAGCGGGGGTTTTCCTGCTCGCCCCGACCTGGCTCTCCCTTCAAAGCAGCCCCGGAGGTACAGCAGCCAGAGCTGCACCGCCAGCAGGTGGGGGTTCCCCGGGGATTGCGCCCCACACCCCGAGCGCTCAGCGGGGCCACCCAAAGACCCCGTCCCGACAGCGGCAGGGGTGTGCAGGGATCGCCCCATCGCTGCGTGGCGGTTGCGGGGCCGGCTGTTGGCGAGGGCGCAGCCAGGAAATGCGGCGAAGGAGCGGCCAGGAGTCCGGCTTCCTCCCGGCAAAGGGCGGTGCTGGGACACTGCGGGCGGGGGGACACGTGCCCAAGGGGTCCTGACACACGGGGCGGGGGAGAAGGCTTTGCCACCCTCCTGGGGGGGCTGCAGCATTGTGAGGAGGGGGCTCGCACCCATAATCTCCCCTGGAACACTGCTGGAGCTATCGCAGTGCCATGCCCACCTGCGGGCGCACCGTTTGGGGACACCGCACCC
>JACDJE010000451.1:115942-172375 GCA_016647715.1 Pavo muticus
CACTGCTCCTCACTGCTCCTCACTGCTCCTCACTGCTCCAAACTGCTCCTCACTGCTCCTCACTGCTCCAAACTGCTCCTCACTGCTCCAAACTGCTCCTCACTGCTCCAAACTGCTCCTTGCTGCTCCTCGCTGCGGGTCCAGGCTGACGCCAGGCTCTGCTTCTCAATGAAAGGGCACACGTTATCTTACAAAGGCAATTTATTTTGTTTGAGGAAGCTTATATTACATGCATCAACCAAAGCCAGTACAACAGCGAACACGGGGCTGGGGTTCATCCAGGCTGCCATTAGCATTTCTGGAATAAGCCAGGTCAAATTCAAGGATCATTTTGCCTTTAGAAAATACAGTCATAATACAAGGAATGTTTTTGTTTTCACTTTAATTACTCTCCCCCACTCCCTGCCCCCTAGCTGCATATATTCAATGCTCCAGCTTACCAAAAAAGGAGGCAGCAGAGGTCAACCTAACACACATACACGCTCCCCCCCCACCCGTAACAGACCACTGAGATGGTAGGACTGAATCTAGCTCTATTCAGGGAGAAACACAAACAGAGTACCAGCATAAAGCTCTTGCAGCACACCGGACGCAGCACCCTTCAATCATCCCACCAGATAAAAACCTTTTGCACGCTGTTCAATGAGATGCTACAAATTCCATCAGTTCTCTTCAGTTTCACAGGCTTTGAACAAGCAGCAGAATACACTGAAATACTGACTTCCAGAAATAAAGATCTTGCATTCTTGTCAGTGTCTGCTGGATATGCTCTCATACCCACCAGAGGAAGGCGTGTTGTGCACCAGAGACTGCAGCCTACTGTAGGCTTACTGTCAGGTACAGACACACAGAAGCAAAGTATTCCTCAGACCAGGCTGCTGATGTGAGTGTCGGGCTGGCACGTGTTTGTTTCCCCACACGGTGACCCTGCTCAGTCCCCCGTCACCTGCGTGGCTTGGCCATCCGAGCTCTGGTTGGTGGACTGGATGAACATGGGCTGTGTGATGTCCTGGCCTGCAGGCATGGTCACTTGCTGGATCTGGTAGAGCTGCTGGCAGACAGAAGCAGGGGAAGGGAGGTCAGTTCTCATCGCACACAGCGCTGCTCCCTGTGAGCACACGAACCCTGAGCAGCTCTCAGGTCTGTGTAAAATCTGCCCCCAGACCCAGACCATGAATTGCCAGCAGACATTTATCACCAAATCATGAAGTAATTCTGCCAATTTCTGATGCCCAGACTGAGCTCGTGCTCCTTACACAGCAGCCAGCAGCTAAACATCAAGACCTTTATTTGTAAGTTGGTTAGGACCAAAATGGACTGCATTCATCTGGAGCAAACGCAGAACACTGAAGAATCCACCTGAATTAAGAGTGGCACAAGATCCATTACCCTGCCCCTGGTTCGGGTTTGGCTGCAGCAGCAGTGCTTCACCTGGGAGAGCTGATTGCCAGAACACACACAGACCCACAGCAGTCCCTTCAGCTTTGGTTTGAAGGGACGTAGCACCAGCACACCCCGAGCTCTTACCTGCCCGTCTGTGAACTGGCTGAACTGCTGCTGTCCTTGTTGGACTTCTGTCTGCGTTATCTACAAGGACAAGAGGAGGACAGTCAGTGACAGCTTTGGAGGGGCTCAGAACCCCCCAGACAACATTCTGCTGTAGCCCTTCAAGAGCTTTTCCACTCTTCCAAACTCCACTGCCCCGCCGTGTGGTGGGACACGTCCCAGGCCAGCAGCCTGCGGTCATGCTGGCGCTGACTGCACGTCAGGAACAAAGGACATGGGATTGAGTCCTCACAAAGCACGTCCTCCGGCTTTCACAAGGAGAACGTGGCCTCCAGGATCTCAGAGAAGCAGCAGCCCTCCTGTCCTCTGAAGGCAGAGCAGAATCCCTTAATGAGCAGCCCCAAAGATCATGAGCCAACCCGCTGGCAGCAGCGCTGGCCTTGATGTGTCACCGCTGCAAAGCCTTCTGAGAGCTCACGCTGCTGCTCCTCCCTCACCCAACCAGAAGAAGTAAAGAGAAGGCTGATGAACCTGCAACCAGCTCAGAAGCAGCAAGGGCTTTATGCAGCAAGACACACACACACGCATGCAGCTTTCACACACAGGTGAAGGAAACATCCGCTGCGCTCCTTGCTTTATTACTCTGATGAAGGTAAACAGGAAGAAAAGAATCTCAGGATCCCAAGAGCTGCTAAATTCCAGCAGAATTTGCAGTTTCAGGAGTTAGGGAACAACATCATAACAGTTAACACCAGCCCTGCTGTTGGAGTGCATACCTGCTGTGCATTGGTTGCAAGCGTCTGGATCTGCCCCTGGACTACCTGGGTGCCTGACACAGGCTGGGCTAAGCGGATATACTGCAGCTGGCCAGCATTCAACTGAACCTGGAGACAAGTGGGGGGGCAGGGAAAGAAAATTAAACAGGTAACTGTGTAACCTGAAACACACAAACTTGCCTTCTTGTTTCCACAACAGAAGCCAGGGTAACAGATGACACCGGGGAGCTCCACTGACCGCTGGTGGAGGTGAGGAATTAGCGCAGGCCCTGCCAGGGCAAGAGCCAAGTCCACAGAGCTCCTCCAGGCTCTTGAAGGAGAACCTCGAAGCACAGGACTTCCTCCTCCAGGCCAGTTAGTAGCTCAAGCATATTAAGTGCTACGTTTCAGAGCATCGAGAACATTTCTTTTCCCTCTTAGTCACCAGAATGCAGCTACTGCTTGATCAATCATTTCCCACACAGCTCTTCGAGCCAGCTCCACGTGACACTCCCCCATGCTGCCAAAAACACACAGAAAACACGGGGAATTTCCAGATCGTTGAAGGCAGCAGAGATGACCAAACCCAGGGATATCACAAGATAATATCTAGCACCCTGAAGTGCAGCTCTTCTTTACCCGGCAAAGGCCGACACTCTGTCAGCTCTGCGTGCCACATTCCAACGCAAGCTCATTTATTTCCTACAGCCTGGATCTCGGATGCCTGGGGAGAGGGGGCCGAGCAGAGTCCGAGTAACCTCAGCTCCCAGTTGGGGTTTTCTGTGACAGAAGCAGCTGGTGGGACTGAGACACACCGAGAAGCAATAAAAAGGCCACCCTGTGACTGATGCCACCACAGAGTCCTTCATGCTGCACCATTCCGGTATGTTCTGATTCACAGCCCCAATATCATTCCATGAGCAGATCAACTGCACACAAACATTGCAGCAAAGAACCCATTTCTGCACGGAGCTCTGCCTGCTGAGCACGTTCTCCACGCTGCAGCCTCCTGCTTCCATTCCAACCAGGCTCCCAAAAGAAGGGTGGCAGCAGTTCAGAGACCATCCATGTAGAAATGAGAGCAGCCTCCAAAGCGTCGTCCCAGCAGGCCGAGGAGAAGGCAAGGATGAAACTTAACCCAGAATTCACCCGGGCAAACAAATGGCTGCTATGTGATGGGTGCATTTCCTGCCTGCCTTCCAGCTTCACTCCATTTGTGTAAGGCCATTCTCCCAGCACTGCTATGTTAGCAGATGCTGCCAGTTCTGCGTTTCAGCCTCTTGCATTTGTGCTAAGGAAGATTTTGAGCTGAATCCTACCAGACAGCAGAGTGAAAAGAACTGCCAGAAGGTAACACTGATTGCACCAAGATGGGAAGGAGGCTTAGGGGAGAAGGAATCAAAGAGGAGCAGAACGAGAGCAGAACAGAGAGCAGCAGCAAACAGAGCAAGGACTGCAACTGTGAGCCCACACCGCTGTGCTTCCCAGGCACTCTGCTCTCATGCTGGGTGTGAGGCTCCGTGCTCTGCTGTATCTCACTTGCTGGAAGCAAAGAAGGGAAAGGTGTTTCCTCCAGCACAGACTGTGGTTCTTCAACGTGCTGCCATTAAGAGGAATCACATTCATTACTGTCAAGGCAGTTCTTCTCCTAGGTACTGAAGTGAGAACTGTATCTCATTACAACACCCCTTCTGAGTTACTCTGTTTTATGGTCCTACACTTACCAGGAACCCAAGCACCCCCCAGGACAACAGATGCCCACTCAGGCAGCAGAGAGCTCCGTCCCAAGCTGCAATACCAGCAGTGCCTGAGCATGGCCACGAGCCCCAGCTCTTCCAGGCTGCCAGGCAAGATGAAGGTGGAAGAATTCTCCTGCCCAAACCAGGTGCTAATTAAAAAGCCTCCAGTGGCTCGTTCATAAAGCACACCATCAATTACAGCAGCATCCCCTATGTGGAGAACAGCATTTCCTGCAGAAGGCTTAGGCCCCTTCCAAAGCTGCTTGATAAAGAATTCAATCCCTCTGCAGCCCCCCAGGTACCCCTCCTGCAGGGACTTCTTTTATTGCCACGCTGATGTAACAGATTCACCCAAACAGGGGTAGAGACCTCATCCAAAATGCTTTTAAGGACTGTCCAAGAGGGGCTGCCATAAAGAAAAGGAGGACAAAAATGCAAGAGAAAGGCAGTGAAGAATGCAGGAGAAGAAAAAAGGCTGCTGGTGGTAAAGCACCACGTTTGGCAAGCAGTGCACATCCCTTCTGATCCACAGCTGGTGCAGGGGTCAGCTGAAGACTTCAGAGGTGAGAGGAAGAGGGAAGTGAACGGCGAGGAGCTGGCAGCACGCACAGCCTTAGCCTTCCTCGAGATGCTGCGGCAGAGCACAAACATCTGCCAAAGGGAAACTGAGCGGATCGTGACAAGCAAGACCTGTGTGAGATCAGCTGCGCACGGCTGGGTAAGCCTTTAACAGCAAGAGGAGGCACAAAGCGAAGCGCCCGGCTTGGTCACTCTGGGCTGCTGGTTAAGCACAGGGAACTGGAAGGACCTCACTGATTTTTATGTTAAGGGGTGTGACATTTTGCAGATGGGAACCAAAAGGTTTTGCTGTCATCAGAAGCTACAAAGAGGGGGAAAATGACATCTTTGGCCCCATGCATTTACCCAGGACACAACCCACTGTGCACCCAAAATCCCACTCCTAAGGCCCAGCAGCCTGACGTTAAGGTGAAGGTGAGGAGATACCTCCTGGTGGCACAACGCCACTCCTGCGATCAGCTCCACGTGCTCTGCAGAAATAGCTCTCTGTAACACAGGAGCTGATCAATAGCTCACAGCCGGCACTTTTCCCACCCGCTCCCACAGGTCGTGGCTCCGGGCTGCAGAGGCAGAACCAAGTGAAGGCAACCCAAGTTAATTATGTTTTACTCAAACCACGCTGCAGTGGAGAACTAATTGATCCAGGAAGTACTTCATGTACTGCTTCCTAATAACGCTGTGTCACCCGTGGGGAAGCGGTGGTGCTGGGCACTACAAGGCTTGGATTATTTCCCCCTTCACGTCACACCTGGCTCGTTTTCTCTCCCAGTGCAGGAAACACTCAGCCCAAACTTCCTCCTACAGTTCAGGAAGCACACACACACACAGCCCCACGCTGAAGCAGCTGCACACAGCTCACTGCCAGCACCACGACGGCTTACCGGGATCTGCTGGATCTCCCCCGTGTTGGTGATGATCTGCTGCATGACTTGCATGGTCTGCCCGGTCCCACTCTGTGCCTGCTGGCTCTGTCCTTGCGGCTGGGCCTGCACAATCTGCACCTGCTGGCCTTCTCCCACCTGCATTGTCACAGGGTGGTCTGCATTCAGAACAGGGCTGAGGCCATGCAGTGCAGCACAGCAACAGGCGGGCTGCTGCCGAGCCCCACTGCTCCTCACTGGTGCTCCAGTCCCCACCACAGGACCCACAGGATCCTGGCCATCAGGGCATCCCGCACACTTGATAACAACACTATGGAGTATTACTTTCTGGTTTTACAGATAGCCTCTCCTTGGCACAGTTACCCAGGAGACATGCCAAATGGATCCAAGAGAATGCATGCATTTCAAGTAGAGATTTCAGAGCTCTGAAGGCTGCAAGGGCCCGGTGTGATGGCTGGCACCTGGGAATGGAGCATGCTTCCTGCCAGGACGGTGCTCACCAAGACAAGCAAAGGGTGCCATGCTAACCTCACCGTGGTGTTCTCAATATGCTGTTAATAAAGGCGGGGAGAGGGGGGAAAAAACCAACAGAACCACGCTGTAACAGTAACACCACTGACTGCATAGAAACAGAGCTCAAAACTCATCACAGCTTCACTTGCACGTGGAAAAGACAGAATGTGTCACATGGCTGCCATCACTTGCTCTGGAGTAACAGTGCACAGCACTCCCATAAAGCAACATCACCCACAACACAGAAACTGAAGGGATACGTCTACTTTGCTCAGTGGGTCAGCACAATTCAGCTCCTGGTGTTGCAAAGGAAAACCCATTTCTACAGCACCACTGACTGCTGGGAGCAGTGAGAACAGCACGCTGCAGTGCACGGCCCGTGGGTGAGCCAAGGCTCCCCAGCACAGCCCCAGCTCTGCCCACACTCACCTGGCCCTGCTGCGGCTGCGCGATGATGATCTGCCCCGGCTGGATGGTGGTTGTGGAAGTCGTGGTCTGCTGTCCCTGCTGCTGCCCCTGCACCTGCACTGCAGCAGGCTGCTGAGCGAGCGTGAAATAATACTGCACGGGTTCAGCCGGGGTCACAGCCTGACGCACCTCCTCCTGCAGCACAGCACACAGCGGTAAGTGGGGAGGGAACCCCAGCTGCCCAGCCCAGCCACCGCTGAGCACCCCCACAAGCACGAAGGCGCCTTCAGTGCCTCCTCTGTAACAGCTTAGCTCAAGCAACCCAGAAACGATCACTCAAACCAGGTTTCCTCATTTATGCAGCTATAAGGAAATCAAAACCACTTCCAGTATCCTACGTGTAATAATGGAGTCACCAATTCCATGATGAGAAGCAAACGTGTAAAATTACCACAGCTGAAATCCACACAGCTCCTCATCAGCAAATTCCATCATCACCCGGGATCTGAACACAGTGATTGCAAATGCACCAGGAAGACTTGCAAAGCCTCATCTGTCAGCAAAGCCTTCTCCTTAGCCCACGCGCCCGGCACAGATCTCAGCCCAGCTCTGAAGTCAAGCCCTGGGAACAGAACCATGCACCCAGTGCACACTGCAGGGCCTTGCTTTCTTTATTTAAATCCAGCTTTTCCAGAATAACAACAACTTTGCCTGGTGTCGTGGCTTGACAGCCTGATTCTGCAGGAAGCAGGGATACCTCAGTGCAAAGGAACGGCAGCCTCTGCTCTAGCTTGCTGTCAGAAGCACAGGCTGTAGTACTGCCATCTTGTTTCGTCTATGGATGTCTTTGGAAGAGAAAAGCGCCTTATAATTCAAGGTGTCTCAGGCAAAGTAGGTCTGGGGAGATGACGCTGAGTGACAAGTGGTTAACGCTCCAGAATCACAACTCCAGGGCTCCAGAGGAGCACTGACCCCGCACCCAGCAGAGGACACAGCTCACCAGATGGTCACTCCATGGCAGAAGGCGTAAACAATCCTCTCCCAGCCACCTCGAGTTCACAGCTGAGAGTGTAGGATGTTTACACGTGCTACAGCATGGCAGGGTCCACGTCACACAGGCCTGCTCCACTCCCTCGCATCAAAAGAGGCTTGCCCATGGCTTACCTTCAGCGTATCCAGCTGGGCAGAAGAAGAATTGCCATTAAACAAAACTGGCATACATTGCCTAGATGGGAGTCAGGCTTGGGTAGGAGAGCTCCTTCCCTCCAATGCTCAGCTCTCAGAGGGACTCTGAGCCACTCGGCAGACTTCTAACAGCATGCCAGGAAATGACACCCTGGAGGTTACGCTGTTGGCAGCTGGCTGTAATGAAGAAGTGACTCCTGAGCCAGGCTCTCAGCACTGCCCCACAGCACTGCAGCACTTACAGCACTGCCTACACACAGCAGCGCCTCACCAAATCCTCTAGGGGAGGGATTAACAATACACTTAAGTATATATTCAACAGGACAAGTCTCCAGCTAGTTGTAAAACTGCAAGCATGGACGAGCCATGGCTGCTTCTGTCCTTAGGAACACTATTTCTATAGAGCTGCAATCCTGCTGCTAATGAACCCTCAATTAAGGACATAAGCACCTATTCCAGGTTCCAATTTTCCTTGCTACATGCAAAAATGACTTTAAATACAAATCTGCATGAAGTAGGCTGTACCCCATTGCTTGACATCTTTTATTTCCAAGCCATAGCTTCAGTTACCAGAGCAACATAACAGTCATGGTTCCCTTCTCAGCTCTTCCTAGTAACCAGCACAAAGTTGTCAAACAGTCCCCTCTGTGGTACAGCACAGATTGCACCCCCAGCCAAAAAGTGCAGGCTGTCAGCCCATGGGCAGCTACTCCTCAGCACTGTGGAAAAAGAGGAATAGTTTCCACTAGAAGTCCTAAGCTAAGTTGGATTTCCCCATCAAACTTCTGCCCTTAGCAGTACTGCTCATGACTCAGCTGCGTTCAGAGTGGATCTCTTGGAATCTATGTATCAAAGCAGAAACAGACAAGCTCCCACTGCAGTCACTTAAAAAGAGCAGTGAGGATTTAGAGGGGTCTGCAGGGATAGGAGAAAGGGAAATGGTTTCTAATTAAAAAAGGAGAGATGCTGGTTGGATATAAGGAGGTCTTTTCACAACAAGGGTGGCGAGGAGCAGCACAGGTTGCCCACAGAGGTGCGGTGCTGCCCTGCTGGAGACTCACAGTAGGTGCTTTCTGCATGTTTGACTTACACTGGAATGCAAGAAACACACCAAAGCAGAGCTCCCAAGTAAAGCACTTGCCAGAAAGCTGTTTTACAGCTCTCCAGTCATTCCAGCAGCACTCAGGAGAAGACATCTTAAGGACCACCTTGGACCTTCCAAAGACCTCCAGAAACGCCTGAAATCCAGCTGAAGGAAGCAGGCAAACAGCCCGCCCGAGTGCTGACCCGTGTGTGCAGCAGCACGGAGCTTCAGCCCCACCTGGCTGCAGCGTGGGCACCATCTCACACTCGAGGGCAACAAGAGCTCCTGGAGCAGCGCCCGCTGGCTTCCCCGGGACAGCAGCAGCAGGTGAGTGCAGCAGCCTGCAGCTGTAAACATCCGACTGAAAGCCCCTGCTGACAGCTCACAGCTTCCAGTCAAGGATGTTTACAGCAGCGATGACTGCCCCGAGGGACGTGGGAGGTGGCACTGCAGGGCAAAGCTGCCTGGATGCCCCCGTGGCAGCCCAGGGATGCAGACTCAGCACCGTTTAGAAGCTGATTTTTTAACAGTGGCGACGTCTGTTTTCAGAGCTGTTCAGAAACGCTTTTGTCACTTCATTAACACCCAAATCGGGCTCCTGTCACCACCCCTCTACGTCCACCAAAAAACTTCAGAGTCTGAAAACTACGGAGAAGAAAAACATGCATTAAAAGGGGCACAAACACGTTTAAATCCGAGACTCTGCCCTTCCTATCAGCTCGCAGACAATCAGAGTGAAACCAGCCCACTCACCTGACGCTTCGGAGGCTTCAGCTCATCCCTTGGGACGATGTCGATGAGGAAGTCAAACTGATCGAACTTCGTGATGGCCATGGCAATGTCATTCCTCTAGAACAGCACAAGGAAAAGCAGTTCTTGCTTTAGAAGCATGGTTTGTCACGAGATAAATAAAGCAGAGCTTTCTAATCAAAGGTGTTCATTTACACTTCAGCTTTTACAGAACCTCCCCTAGGTAGAACGTGCACGCTTGGAGGGAAAAAGAAATAGTATCACAGGAGCTTATTTGGGGCAGGGGAACCCCGAGGGATGCTGAGAGAACAAGATGCAGCACGTGGGAGGGCCAGATGCTTAAGAGAAAGCAGGAAGATTAAACACGTGGTGAGCAAAGTGGCCAAAGGTATCAGAGAAAGGATGTGCAAAAGAGCCAAGGAGCTTCTGAGAAACACTGGCAAGGCCAACAGCTTCTCAAAGCTGCTTTCATGTATAGAAGGATAAGAAGTTTGTCTAAATGGACTTTTCTTTCATATCTCAACCAAAAGAAGAAATCCAGACATGAGCATTAGGCCAAAGTGCTGCAGGCCTGACTAGAGGCAGCCAGCATGAGGCACCAGTGCAGTGGGTTTGCTTAAGAACTCAAACAACTCCAAGACCAAACCTGACGTGGGTCACATTAAGAAGAACATCAACCCTCAAATTTCAGGCTAGCTGACATTTCCAAACCCTGCACTGCCTTGGCATTTAAGTGCAAACAGTGATCATGCAGAAAGCACAAGAGAGACATTCCTTCTGCTCCACAGGCAGCATATATTGTAACAGTACCTTCACCAGGAAGCAAACTCTTACTGAACAGATGTCTCTCCCATTTCATTGTGTGCTGAGGACTGGGTTCAACCCAGTTTCCTCCCATAACTCAGACCTCTCCACTCTACATTTTTCCCCAAACACTTGATAAGCAGAGGCTGCATTCCTGCAGCTGCACTGCCCATGCGGAGAGCAGCTGTTCTAGGATGGCAGCTGCTGGGGAAGGCAAAGCACTCATAAGTTAAAACCTGGGTCAATTAAGGGTCTCACACACTAGGATCAGGAGATCGGCACAACTCTGAAGTAGTAGCTTGAAAGTTGTTAGCAGGGCATGCCTGAGTTAATGCTGCCCATGCAGTGCCTTGCCCTTGGTGTGTGCATCAAACACATCCTGCCCACAGTAACTGCATTAGAACCCAGGTTTAGGAAGTGGCACTGGCCTAAATTAGCAAAGATGAAGTGATCAGACACCACCCACCAGGACACCTTTGGGCTGGGATCAGTCTTGTCTGCTTGCCACTATGGCAATCCCTGCATCAGAGCATGGGAGAGCCATTTTTGCTTTCATCTCTGGAGGTCTGCTGACACAAACAGCCACAAGCCTACCTTAGGAGAATTACTGCTGACAAACAAACCAGCTACAAGTCCAAAGACACAGATATCCTAAGTGATCAGAGCAGGTCACAATTAGCAGACAGCTGCAGCTTTTTATATATGGCTGTTGTTTGTTTTTAAAACCAAGTTAAGCAAAAAGCATTGAAGCAGCACAGTCATGGCAGGCAATGCCTCTGTGCCCAGGTTCCTAGTGATAAAAGCCACTGTTTACAAAACAAACCTCCTATTGTGAAAACAAAGAGCTGGGAACAGCTTCTGAAGCTGCTGAAGGCCAGGAAGGAGCTGCTGTTACCTGCAGGGTCCTGCGCTTGTTGTCTTCTGTGTGGATCCAGGCTCGCAAAGTCAGTTCTGTTATGAATATCTGAGCTGCCTTGGCAAACAGCACGGGAGCCTCGGCACTGATCATCTGTAATTAAATGCACATTAAGTGTAAAGGTTTTGAAGTTACTAGCAAGGTTCCGATGCAGCAAAGCCGTAGTCAAGGTACATAGTGCTACTATGCATAGTGTTACTCCAATCTGAATGGCTGTGCTGTTCAACAGTGAAGTTTGGGAACTTCCCATCAGCGGATCCATGGGTCTGGCAGTCCAAGGAGCCCCCAGTCAGAGGCAGTGCTAGGAGTACTGACCACACACACTTTGTCTTCACAGCTGCTTCACACACACCTGGTCAGGTGCCTCCTCTTCGTGTTGGCTTGTGTTGAGCCAGCAACTTGCAGCTCTGAGTTGCATCAGGGTGCACCCAGCTGTGGGCACACCCAGCAGCTCCTGCTGGCAGTGCTGGGCACACACGAGTGATTCTGAACGAGGGCAGGAGCTGGGGAGAGCCTGGCCTTACTTTGTAGTTGTAACACGAAGATAATCCGAAATGAATGCAGGAATTGCAAAGGAGGTTTGGAGCCACAGATAAAGACCATGCCTCACCAGATTCCTTTGCCTTAAAAAGCATCTCGCTCCAGTTCTGCTCACGTTGAGCAGTTCCATTATGAGCTGGTTTGGCATCAGTGCTGAATCCCCAGCACAGGCTTCTTCTTAAATAACACCACAAGGAATGCCACAGGCTCTTTTCCCCCTTCAATCTCACCTTCCCCTTCATTATCACAAACCTGGCGCTCACTCACTTCAGACAGTAAATTGGGACCTGAGGGGGCTGGGCTCCTTGCAGGCTGAAAGAATAGCTCCCTTGGACAGGGACACAGCACACACCTTTTTCTGCCTCTCATTTAACATTTAAGGGCTGTCCTAGGGGAAGGATGGTGTCACATTGAGAACAGGAGTGCAAACCATTCTTTTCTCTCTTAGGAGGGCCAGGTCTGATGGACTCTTCCTATTTAAACAAGCAGCAGGGCTGCAGCAGGGCAAGACTCGACATGATTCTCCCCCTTCCTCCTGTGCTGCCAGCCTTTCACCAGTTCACTTTATCACACGTGTCAAGGACTGGGCTCACGTATCAGCACCAAACCAACGCTACCTACCTCAGCTCTTGCTTTTCCACAGAGCAGTGCAGCACATTTAGGTGCTATCACTGTCCACACCGGACCTCCTAGCTTTGTGAAAGGAAGAGCCAAGAGCAACAAGGAAACACGAGAAAAGGGGGTTCAGCACTGGGAAAAAAAGCCAAGAAAGCAGGAACACCCAGAATTACACAGCAGATTGGTACTGAACGAAAGAAAGCAGAACTGAAAAGGCCTTTAGCAAAGATCCCAAGTGATCTTGCTGTCCTAGCTCAGTTTAATTACACCAGGCCAGCTAACAGTGCAGCCTGGTAACTGTTCTGCAAAGTACCCTAAAAATAATGATAACAATGACAATAGCAAGTAATGAATTGCAAGGAATTATAGCTACAGCACCCACCAAAGGGGCCATAAGCACTTAAAAGCCATGGAGTACCTTCACATCTTCATCTAGCTTCATTATCTTCTTGATCCGAGCCAGGGGCAGCTCCTGAACCCTGAAGTCTTTCTGCAGAGAGATTCACATTGGAGACTCTTTAGTGACACTTAGCTGAAAGCAGAGGTAAGAAATGGTAAAACAAATTGGTGCTGCCTGAAACTGAACCAGCTACAACTCGACAGAGAGAACCCGTTTTCTTGGAGGTCTGGCAGCCCCTACTCAGATACGAGCACTCCCACCCGCCCTCCTGCACCTCACACAGCACAGCAGCCCTTCGGCCCTGTCAGACACTTGCATTTGCAGTTTCACCTCCAAGCTGAAGTCCTTCTGTGGAACAGAATGTTTCTGAAGTTATAAATAGATGCAGAAATGTGGATTTGAAGCAGCTAATTCAATTAGGTGTCTTAGGGCCGAGAAAGCAATGGAATTTGCAAGGACTCACTAGAGGAAATGAAGGCAAATAAGAGCTGCGTTGCCATAGGATGAAATCCCTGCTCTACTTGCACTTCTCTGCTGCCCAGTACCAGTTTTAGTGTCAAGAGCCCTGCAAAACCTTGTCTGCTCCTGTATTTAAATGGATTTCTTGCCATTTTCCAGCAAAGGGAACTGCTGACTCAGAACGGTGTAAGGATGGCTGAGGAGGCAGCGAGGAGAGGCCATCACTGCAGTGAATCACCCTGCCCTGCTCACTGCTGGCAGCTGCTCAGCAACAGGGATGCGCTGAGACTCTGCACGGGGACGCCAGCACAACCCCTGAGAAGATCCAAGGGCGGAGGGAAGCTGCTGAGCAGCACTGCAGCACTGCCCTCCTCCTCTGCAGGTGCAGAAGGACACAAAACTCCACGCTGTGCAGCCAACGGGAGCCCCTTCAAGAGGGAGGAAGGAAAGGTTCCATTGCAGCAGGCGTGCAGAATCCCTGCACACAGAGGGCTTCTGCAAAATGTCTGCTCTTCTTCACAGCAACGGCACAAGAAGTAAAAGGCAACTCCTCTCTCTTGGGAAGAGAGCGCTGCAAGACACGGCAGTGAGACAAGAGGAAAAAGAAACTGAGAAAGCCATTTTCTACTGAAACAAACGACAGAAGCTGTGTGTGGTACAGCCAGCACTCCAGCAGGGGTATGCTATTAATTTATGTACGAAAATGATAGATATGTGTATATATATATATATCAGAGCACACCACAGCCTTTTGTCCTCACTCTGGGAAGAGCCGTGAATGTGGCACCTGCAGCAGGAGGGCACAGCCCTGGTGTGGAAGGACTGGAGAGGGCAGGCAGGCAGGAGCTGTGTGCACACACACTCAGGGTGGCACTTCCCACCAGCACCACCACATAAACAAGGGGGAGGTTGCTAGGGCAAGAAAAATATCCCAAAGCTTTCCTCGAGTTTATTTTGTTAAGCTCATTCCTTTTTAAAGTGCCCCACGAGCTCTGGGCCTCAAGGAAAGATGACGACAGAATTCCTAACTGGGGAAGCTCTTCATGGCGTTAATTATTTCACTTCCACGAGCAGCAGAAGTGCAAGCAGACACTTGCAGCCACAAGAGCACTGCACGAGGTGCAACCCTATTAAAACCCTCAGAGAACAGAGGCAGTGGGAGAAGGCAGAGGGATTTAAAGGCCTTTATTCCTTTAAGGCTGACAGGCAAATGTCACATAAATCAAAATCAACACACAAGTGCCACGGTGAAGGGAAGCGTGACCACAGCTGGCTACTGCCCAGCACAGCGCACTGCAGACACCAACTCTTCATCTTTTCTTTTTCCCAAATTAGGTCTCAGTGCCTTCTCAGGCCGCTTGTAGCTCACTGTGGAGCTGCAGTGCTCGTGTCAGCCCAATTCTGCTTCCTGCCTCTCCAAGGGAATGCTGCAGCCCTGCAGGACAGAGGACAGCCCGGCGATCCCAGCTCTCACACAGCAGCTCCCTTTTTCCTTCCCTGCATTCCAGCCAGGGGTGGCACGCTGCAAACGCCCCAAAGCAGAGAGCTGTGCAAAGCAGGCCTTCCACACAGCTGCTCTCACCTGCACAGCACACACAGCTGAGCTCTGAGGTTACTCCCATCCACGTGCATGGCAGCACGAGAAGCACACGGATGCCAGGATTTGACTGTGCTGGGAACAGCCACACTCAGACACTCTGCACTGAGCCCTTTTCCCTGCTATCTCTGCTCCAGCGTCTCCAGTTCATTTCCAGTGACTTCCTACCTCGCCATGCAATAAATAGCTTCACATGGCAGTTAAAATTAAGCTGCCCATCCTTGATAAGCTGTGGAATAAACTCCTTTCATGTGAAGACAAGGACAAACTACAGCTCTGGAACACAAGAGCTCACCGCAGTAAAAGAAGAAAGTAATTAATTCTGGTGATGCACACAAAATTCTACATCTGCTCCTTCAGTCAACTTCCTGCACGCCGGCTGAGAGCAGCAGCTTATCTTCCAACTACTGGGTTGGGGTTTTCACTTTGAGCAGCCCGTCTTCAACCAGAGCTCTTTTGTTTTCACCTGCATTACAAGTGGTGCGCCTGCAGACATCGCAGCCATCTCTCCTGAAAAGCCACTTTATGATATGCCCTCGTTCTCAGGCACAGCCCTTCTGGGGATGGAAAAATAGAAGCTACTTAGTCCAGTTCCTATTCTCAGCCTCTGAGTGATTTTGTTTTTAATGAAACGGCTTTAAATTAATAAGGCAGGTGGTAACGGCGCACTTGGCATGCAGGTGATTCTCAAGGCTTCAGGCTGTCACGGGAGGCGGTTCTGAAAGAGCAGAACTTTCTGTACAGAAGATGGAAACCAACAATTCATTCACAAAATTGCCACTGTCTGCCAACAGCCAGACGTTGGGAGTGACAAAGGAGAAGGGGGCACTAAGAGTCATATTCTGGTAAGGGTGCCCTTACGTGGAAGCAACTCTCGTCACTTGTTTTGTATCACTGAAGTTGAGAAGCAGGAGAACAGCCTGCGCAGTGCAGAGTGAGGTACAACCCCAAGTCCTTCTGTTAGCTCAAAGCTGAAGGCAGCTACACCTCCAGCTGCAGGCATGCTGAAATCCACCCCAGGCCCTCCAGAAGAAGTGTGACCAAGGAGGCACTCACCACCGTGAGGTTGCGGATCTCCTCCATGACGCGGGGCCAGAAGGACTGCAGGCTCTGCTGGGCATCGCTGCTGCTGCCTGTGCTGAAGCTGCCATCCGTAGACATGCTGGGAGCTGGGAGAAAGCAGAGCAAGCATCAGCAATGAGAGAGGGATGCAGGCAGCCAGGGAGCCCCTCCAAGCCCCAGGAGGGCAGGACGGGCCCAGCCTGGCCCATCACCGGGTGTTCATCAAGGCCTGCCAGGCCATGTCCCAGCAGCCACGTAAAGGTACTCACAGCCTCTGAAAGTGGGGTTTTTTTGTTGGTTTTTGTTTATTTTTCCAAAGATTGTAAAAATAGATAAACAAAGGAATGGAAACCAAAAGCACCTCCTCGGTCCCTCCTGAGAGTGCTGCCTTACAGAGCACAGCCAGCGCTCGCTCACAGCACCCTGCAGCGTGCAACAACTGGAAAGGCATTACTCTGCTGCTCCTTACAGCCAGCAGCAGTGCAGAACGCAGCAGCAGATCCCCCCAAGGTGAAGAGACGATGTCAAGGTCAGCCCGATATTACTTCTAAAAAGCTTAATTAAACAAATTCTTCCGTGCCTGTTAGGAAAGTGTCGGTGTGCACAGACTGTGCTGTCTGGAAGCACAGCAGGCGCCCAATGGGGACCACGGAGCGGGCAGCCATGCCCAGCGGGGTGCAGGACCTGCTGATCCCAGCACAGCAGCGTCTGGGTGGACACCAAAGGAGCTGCTGAGCACCTCTGGAGTGAGCACAGGCACGGAGCCCTGCGTTAGTGATGCTAAACGCCCCTGGGGACACCCCAAGCAGCTCTGAGGTCCCCGCAGGATGACACAGATGTAAAGAGAGGACATCTCTGAGCCCCTCCTCATACACAGCAGCTGTGAAGATAGCAACGGTATTATAGCTTCCATAGGGGACACCCCCAGAGAGGCACTGTGCGTTACCAGGGAAGGCAGAAGACGCCAGTCCACATCCAGCTGGGACACGAATGGCACAGCAGTGAGAGCAGCACCTACAACCCCACAGCGAGGACACGCCATGGGATCTGTGAGCAGGTCAGGGAGAGGAGCAGCGAGGCACCTCCTGCAGCCTGTGCTTCTAAGAGCCCGTGGGCAGCATCCTTTCCCTTTCACCACCCAGGGAAGGAGGAGCTGCAGGGATTTAGACAGAGCACAGCAAGGAGGAGGGCAGAAGATCACAGTGAAACAAGTGCTGGAGGCAGGAAGGGCTGCAGGCAGGGCGCCTATGGAAATCAGTGACTGACAAGCTGCCTGGTGGCTCTTCAACAATTGTTTGCATCATAACGCCATCCGCCTGCACAGGAAGATATTTCAGGTATTTATGAGAAAATACAGAGGTAAATATCCTAATGGAAATTTAAAATTGGCCCTTGATTCCCCCCATGACCTGCATTGTCAAACAATGACAGAAAACAGCCTAGAGACACAAACAGAAGCCAACCCTTCCTACCTGGCAATACCTCAATGCTGACCCTGCGCGGGGTCTCTGCTGCAACTGGAGATGCCATTCATCCTGGTGCCAAGCCAAATCACTTCCCAGGGCTGACTCTAAACCACAAACATCCTGCTTTCAGCCTGCTTAAATGCTGCACTGGAATGCAACAGAGCCCTGAGAAACAGCAGGTTAAAAACGGAGCAAAGGGGAAGAAAGCTCTGGATCAGCACAGCGTTACGTGCAAGGGCACATCAAACATCAGGTGTGGGCCTGTCACACTCATCCAGACTCGGGAGGAGGAGCTGGAAATGGTTTGCTTCAGTCACCCAGAATGTAAAGGGTCCTCCTGATGAATGCAGACCATTCCCAGCTGCAGAGCACACACAGGGCTGGTTTCAGAACAGCAGCAGTGAGGGACGCCCGCTACTGAGAGCGACTGCTGAGGAGAGCTGACAGGAGACTGCCTACGAGCAGGCAAAGGAACTGCCCATAGATGGTTTCTTCACAAAGCTTACAGAAGGAAATAATGGCAGACTCTGAAATAAAAGCCTAAGCAGGTCAGAACTGCTAAGAAACGATTCCAGTACTCAGTTCCCACTGGGAGAGACACACGAGGGACCTCAATATGCCTGCAAGCATTGAGAAAGACTGCAAAGAAAACAGGAAAGCCCAAACTGCCATGCTAACCCTCCGTGTTGGCTCCATGAAGCCAGCTTTAGGACGGGAACCATTCCTGCACCATTAGGTCAGGTCCTGCACCCGGGGGAACTGCATTCCTGTGCGTGAAGAATGCCTCCTCCCAGGAGCAGCACCAGCAGGAAAAGCACCGCGGCAGGGCTGGAGACGAGCCCCCACTGATGGGAAGGCAGCTCTGTGGGCTCGTGGGATCAGCATCTCACCCTGCCTGTCCGCTTTGATATGCAGGGAGCTTCCACAGCTCCCTTCCACTTTGCCTTCCCCACCCCAGGACTTCCTCCTGTGGGTTCCCACTAGCTCCAGGCTCTCCCACCTCATCCTGCTGCTGAATAACAGAGGCTCAAACCCATCTTACAGAACCCCATTAGGCACAAGCAAACAAATCCCAAAGCCCAAGGCCTCCAAAGCACACACCAGGTAAGAAATAGGCATGTAGCAGCAGCAGAGAGGGCTGCACCCACCCCGCACCACGCATCCCCTCTGCACAGCCCCGGGTGCCCCATGAAGGACAACACTCTGTTTCCAGACACAGGGAGGAGGAATGGGAGGCCAAAATGCTGAGGCCTGGGCATAAAACGCCTGGAGGTGATTACGGAGCAGATTAGCCAGCACATCTCAAGAACCAGGGCAGCAACACTCTGCAATTAGAGCTCTTTGCTCACCAGAGCAGAACACCTTGCAGACGTTAAACTCACAAAGCCCCGTGGCAGCTGACAAGTGCTTGAGGAGCTCACTTGGTAGGAGCACAAAGCAGCCAAGAAGGCACCGCTGCTGTCTGGGGTTGTTCTGGTTTGAAATAGAGCCCCAGCAAGGACCTTTCCTTAATGCCTGGGAAGGGGAAGCAGCCAAACGAAGCCGTCTCCCCCCGGACGCCTTGATGCACCCTCAAGCAAGAAGTTGCTATTGGAAACAAGCTGCAGAACAACTGCAAACTGAACTCTGTGATCTCGCAGTTCCACCTGGAGCTCCTCAGCTGGAAGGATGCGGCCATACAGGCAGGAGCCGGGCACCACCACGGGCCAGGCACAAGGACAGCCTGCATCTCCCACCTCCAGCCCCACGCGGGCCATGCCCAACAGCAGCTGAACAAACCGGGTGGTGCAGAGCAGACCTGAATGCAATTTATCCAAATAACTGCAGGATATGCAAAGCAAGAGCGCCAGAGGGACGCGCTGAGAGGCTGAGAGGCTCTCGGGAAGGAGGAAGCAGCTCCCACCAGCAGGCACCTGCTGCTGGGCAGAGCTGGCAGCTGCTCTGCATGGCACAGCGCTGCTCCCAGGCCGGCCTGGTGAGACAGAGCCCATCCTGCAGTGCTCCATGACGGCAGCAGCAGCACGTTCCTCCCAGCACCTTCAGGACGTGGCTGAACCTGCAGTGAAATGGAGGCTGCAAAGAAACAAGGCAGAAGCGCAGACAAAAGCTGTGCCTCGGCACCCCCAGCTGCAGGAACAGCAGGGTTTGTTTGAGCTGAAAACTGCCACTGCACGTCCACAAGAGTCTGCCACCATCCCAGTGTGCAATGACCGCCTCTGCAGACAGGGCTTTGAGGAACCACCACCCAAAAAGCCACGCGGCTGTTGGTTTTACACGTCCCATCACACCTAATTATTAGGAAGCGGTGCGACAGAAAAAAGCAGCGCTGCATTTCCTTCCACCTCACTATTTTTCGATACAGCAAAGAACAACAAGCAATGCTTCTGCACACAGCGGAACCCTGAAGTACGAAGGAGGGACCCACGGAGCCGGGCAGCGAGCACGAGGAGCACACACTGCTCCGACGCCCAGCACTGCCCCGGCGTGGTGCCGCACGCAGCGCTGTTCGGGTGCCTGTCCCTTGATTAAAGGTGAGACGAGCACAGCCCGCTGTGCATCCAACCAACCAGCTCTGGCAGCAGTGTGCAGACACCTGATCCTGCCCAAATCAGGAGAACAATCTAGCAGTGCTGAACTACTTTCGCAAGAGGCACAGACAGGTTTACACCAACCCAGTAACACACCGCTGTCAGCGGTGGCAGAGGAGGAGCCTTCAGTGTATGACAGCCACCCCTGTGAGACCCTGCTCTCATTACGGCCATTAGGGCATCCGAGGGAGCAGCAGAGCCCCACACACAGCATCAGTCCAGCCTGGAATGGGCTGCACCGACCCCAAAGGGCAGCCTTTGTGATGGCTGACGCTGAGCTGACAGCACACCTCCATGCTGCGAGGAGCTGCCTGGCTTCGTGTGCCATCACACCCCGTGCAACCTCGCTTTAAAACAAGCCTTTGGAAGTGGTGCCAATGGGCTGAAGTGCTGCCACCGGGATGCCTCAACTCACTGCGCAGCTCCCCTGCCCCGAGAGCCACTGGAGATAACGTACGTAACCTTCTAACTCCCATCCAGACCTCCTTTCCTGAAATAAGGCCACGTGTGCTGCAGTTTAAGGAGACATCACCTTTACATACAACAGGTTTTAGAAGCAAGATCAGCTCTGAACAAAACCAAACAGAACGAAGCAGGAAGCACAGACAACGAGCGGGACGAGCGCAGCCAGGCCCCGTGTGCTGCCCGGCACAGGGACCCCAGGGGCAGCGATCAGAACGCAGCAGCACGGCTTCGCTCCTTCAGCACACACAGGGCCGAACCGCACCAGGACAGAAACTTCCAGTGAGCTGAACGGATGCGACTGATGCCCAGAAAGGGGCAAAGGCAGCAGGGTCAGCACAGCGACAGCACATGGCAGCACCAGCGATGCTGCTGTTACCAAAGCATAAGAACCACCACCTTTAGCTGTGGGTAATAATCACACAAAGTCACAGCTAGAATGCAGGCCAAGATCATTTCCCCAGGCCATGTGGGAGCTCCTCCACGTCTGCAGAGCAGCCCTGCAGAGCCTTGCAGGCAGTGGGAAAAGGCCACGCTCACAAACCGACGGAGATCCTCAAGTTCTGCTCTCGATGAAAACAAACTTTCAACCTCTTACAAGCAAATTCCAGAAGTTTCTGCATAACCACCATAATTCAGAACAAGCACTTCCTTCCAGTGTGCCACTATGAGAACCTTCTGGTTTATTTCCAGCCTCCCCTACTTGCAGCACTGCACACACAGCTGTACCGGCACGGAGGACCAGCCCGGCAGGGCAAGGCGTACGGCTGCACGCTTCTCTTGTTCCATAAAGCCAGCATCGACCACAACAGGAGGGGCAGCTGAATGCCGGACTGCTACTGTGGGGGATGCAGAGCACACCCTGCTGCAGGTTGGTAAGAGAAGGCTGCACAGACAAGTCAGAAGGGGCTGAGCTCGAGCTGCTCTCGCCTTGGGGCAGAAAAACAAACAAGATGACCTATTCAGGTGCCTTCCAGCCCTTTCTTCTTGAACTATTAGCAGTATATGCTTTATCTTCAAAGAACTGTTTGAACATTAACTCCCTCCTACCTCTGATGCATGACTTGTTTCCACTCCTGCGAGGCACAGCGTTTGATTTAAGCCCAAATCAGCCACATCGCTCTGGGTCTGCACTTCCACCAGCACCCAACGCCCCAGGCCCGGCTCAGCGGGACCGTGGCTGGGCTGTGCCCACCAGGCATGCTGCCCACATGCCCCATCCGCCCTGCACCCGCCCCGTGCCCTTGTACTCCCAGCACAGCCCTGCCGCTGCTTTGGGCAGGCTGGGGCCGGAGGAGCACAGCTGGGCTCGAGGTGTTGCTGTGGCTCCTGCAGAGGGGAGGCGGAACAGAGCAGCCCACGGCTCCGTTCACACAGAGCACAAACTGACCAGAGAGCTGCTCCCATCTGGAAGTACAGCCCAGGTCTCACAGAGCTGCACAAAAGCACGAGCACGAGCCCCAGGCTGCCGCTGGGTGAAGAGCTGGCCCTTTCCATGCAGGCTGTGCAGGACGAGAGCCACCACACCGTGTGCAGGCTGGGAACTGCCCTGTGCATGCAGCCAGAGGAACCCCAGCACCTCGCTTCCTTCTGTGCAGGACACAGCGTGACCAGCAGTGACCACCACAGGCAGTGGGACACGGCGGTCTCGGACAGGCTGCTGTCAGCTGGCTTCACTCCTTCAGGATGGGAGCAACAGCAATCACTTCTACACACACCTGAGGTCACTGCAGTGCACGAGCAGCACCACTAGAAGCCCAGCAGGGCCCACCCTGCCGTGCACATAGATGCACCACGGCTGGTATCACAACCCCAGCAGCACCGCATGGCACAGAACTGAGCTTCAGCTTGAGAGCTGCCTGCCCACAGCTGCACAGAGCCCAGAACCGGGCTGCAAACCTTCAGCCACCACGTGGAAAAGAACGCCGGCACAGCATCCTTCTGGAAGGCAAAGCAAACAGAACAATCTGAATTGCTGTTTGCACTGCTTATTGTACTTCCCTTTCTACTTCGAATGAAAGAGCACAAGGGTCATACTCGAGATGTGGTGTTTCAGCAGTTAAACGTTATTAAATAGTTGCTCATCCAGGGCAGTTATGATCCAGTTTTAATGCAGTCCTAAGCATTGTGCCTTCCTTTGCTCTTCTGCTGCACTTTTGGGCTCAGTCACCGCTGTCCTGCTGGAGAGGGAAAAGGGGAAGGCAGAAAGAAGGACTAAACCACACCTAAACAGCAGCAGATGTGTGAATGGCAAACAGGAGGTGGCCACAAACCCTGTGACAGCTGTAAGCAGGGGGAAGGCTGCGCCAGCTCCAGGCACTGCTTCTGAGAGCTCTGCTGCTCGTGGCAGAAAAATAACACACGGCGATCAGGGCCGGCAGGGCTCTTTGTCCATTAGGGACCATTATAACACTCGATGTTCTCATTCCCTTCTTTACTCAATTTCATAAATCAAGTTAACAAATGGCATCCCGCAGAAGTTCAAAGTAACCATTCTTATAACACAGGCGTAAGCTTTTTGCCTCCCAAGGGCAGAAAGCCTCACTTAAATGAAGCACAACCCATAGTGCTCAGTGGGCAGGCAGGACGCTGTCACGAGGCCCTTCTTTCTTTAATGATCTTGTACTATAAACACCCAAATCTACCCTCGTGTGGGTCACCTTCGATGAATAAAGGAGGCAGCTGAGGGTGACCCACTTTGACTCATCAGGCAGTGGCCAAACAGGACAGCAAGCACTGACAACAGGAGAAAACCCCCGCAGCGAGATCTCAGCACGCAGGGATTGTTGGGTTCTGAGCAATGCACAACAGCAGGAGCTTCCTCAGCAGCACCCAACACGTGGTCACACAGCCAATGCCCCCACAGCAGCAGCACCCAACGCGTGGTCACACAGCCAATGCCCCCACAGCAGCAGCACCCAACGCGTGGTCACACAGCCAATGCCCCCACAGCAGTTCTTTGGCTGCCCTGAAGCACAACAGCAAAACAAGAAAGAAAAGAGCTGAAGTTAACCGTACCGATCCGATCCACTTCCAGCGCAGGCAGCCCGATAAGCTGCTTCCTGTACCCACACCACTGGAATACAGATGGCACTGCATTACATAAATACCAGATCCCAGGCCAACTCAAGGAACCCAACAAAACACGCACCAACACCAGCTCTGAAGGTGACCTCCTGCAGGCACCCGCCGGCTCCGAGGCCTCAACCCATAGGTGCCAGCTTCCCACAACAGCCCCACATCCTATAAGCCTTCCCTGCTTGTGCTGCCAGCTGTACGAGGAATAACCATGGAAAAGTCCCCAGACAAAACCCAGGGCCTGGTTTGCAGGCCTGCTCAAAGCAGGGACTTTTGAGGCACGGAGAACACACCCCAACCCCACAGAGCAGCACAACTGGGACGTGGGAACCTTCCCTCCACTCCACGGGCTCCAGAAGGTCAGAGCTGGCAGAACTGGCACACAAATCCCTTTTCAGTGCTGGAAGCTTCGTGGCTTTTTTTGCTGTTCTTCTCCCAGGAAGATCAAGCAGCACCTACTGCTGCACATCCGCAGCCTCCTGCAAGCTCAAGATCTGAAACATGATGAACGCTGGGTGTAAAGAAGGCTCTGGCTACCTCTCAAAAGCATGGAGCAGCTGAATACATCCAAAATACATGGAAAAACAGCTTAAAATGGCTCATCTCTACACGTAGAGGCCAGCAGTGACCTTCCTGCTGGCAGCAGCTCCCAGGTGCCCCACAGCTTCAGGTGCTGCTGCTGCCCCACCAATGACCTGGAGCAGCCGCTGGTACCAATAGGGGATGATTTCCCTCTGCCCCTTTTAGACCTGAAACCACATGAAGCCACAGAAAGCAGAGCCTGAGGAAGGACGATGCTTCTCACCAGCTGTAATGGAAATTAAAATGCCCAGTGACAAACAGAGGCTGTGGCATCTCAAAGAGCACTCAGGTTGCAGCCGGAGCCCAGCGCGGTCCCTCAGTTACAGGTGGCACCACCAAGGGTTGAGCTCAGGGATCGCGCCCAGCTCTGACTTAAGATGCACGATGTAATTACCTCCAGTTCTGAGAACAGCAATTCTGAAGCCAACAGTTTGTAGCTGGAGAACAAAAAGCCCCGTGGTGGGCCCGGGGCCCCGGGTTGTGTCCTGCAGCCCCACCGGCACTGCAAGGACCTGCCAGCAGCACCAGCATCCCGCTGCGGTGCGGGGTGAGGAATGCCTGCAATGTGCACTTACTGCTGAGCTGCACACCATTCCCCATGCCCTCGGTGCCCTGGGCGAGGGGAGCAGCTTCATTTTTCAACTCGCATTCTTTTTTTTTCCCCAGCCAAAGTGCCGTAAACAAACTTTGTCCTTCATTCTGGAGGCCGGGAGCTGCATCTCAAGGTCACTGCTGCTGATGTGGGGAGGCCTCACTCGAGCACTTGGCTGCAGCTCAGCACCGGCTCCAGGCCCAGGCCTGGGTCCCCCCGAGGCTGCCCGCTCACCCATGTCGCTCTCAGCTCGCTGGCCGTGGTGCGTGCCCGGCAGTGCTCGGCCTCTCAGTGACCTTCAGTGTTCGGTGGCAAACGGGAGAGAAAACAAAGGGCTGCGGCAGCGGACAGGAGCCTGGGGGCAGCTGGGGGCCCAATGCCCCCGGTGCCGTTGGGCCGCAGAGGCCGGGCGTCAGAGCCAGCTCCCGCATCCCCCTTTATCTCCCTCCGCCCTCCCCCAGCCCCACAGCTCGGCGGGCACGGGGGGAGGCGCTGCCATTTTGTGCCCCCCCTCAATCCACGCTCCCGGTTGGCGGCCCCGTGGCGGCGCAGCCTTACGCACAGCTCAGCCCGGGATGACCCCTCCGTTCACCCGCCCGCACCCCCTCCTCCTCAACGCCGGGGGCTCACCCCGGGGCACAGAGCCGCGCCCGCAGCACCCTCCATCCGCGCGGAGGGGAGGCCCCGAGCGGGGCCGGGCGGTACCATCGCTGCGCTGTCACCGGGCCGCGGCCGCCCCCCGCCCAACCCGCGCGGCCCCCACCGGCACCACCAACTCACCGGGCCGCGGGGGCTACCCGCCAGGCGGGACGGGATGGTGCCGCGGGGCGGCGGCCCCCGGGTGTCCCGGGCCGGTCCGCCATTCCTTTGTCTTTGAGCTGACCCCTGCCTGCCGGGACTCCGCGTCCCCGCCGGACCGGGGCCCCGGCCCCTTTAACAGCCGCCGCTCAGCCTACCCTGCTGCGCCCGCCCCGCCGCGCCCATTGGCTGAGCGCCGCCGGGGGGAGCCGCGGCCCCGCGCGCTCATTGGCTGCCGCCGGCGGCTCGCCCCGGCCGTCCGCTTCCTGCTTTAAAGTTACCTTGAGAGGCAGCGCAGGGGTCAGAGCGGCGTCCGCCCGCGGCCCCCTCGGCGGCGCGGCCATGCGCCCTCCTCTCCCGCTCGGCAACGCCTATTGGCCAGCCGACACGCGGAGGGGGCGCGCGGCGCTGTCGATTGGCCAGCGCGGCTGTCGCTCGCAGCAATGCCCGCCCCCTCCTCCGGCGGCGCGTCACGGGGCCGCGCGGGAGGGCGGAGCGCGGAGCCGTTCCGGGGGCAGCGCAAGGCCGGGTTGGCGGGCAGCGCTGCGGGGCCGCTGCTCAGGGGCACCACCCGCCGCTCGGAAGCGATGCCGGGAAAACGCAACAAATAAAATGAAAGCGGAGGCTCTGCCTGACCTCTGCATCCCGCGGTCAGCGGTACCCACTGCACCAAACCCAGCGGTCACACAGGGCCGTGCAGTGCCAGCAGCATCACAACAGTTTGTCACCGATGCACAAGGGACAGCAAGCCGCACGCAGTTTTAGGCCAGCAATGGAATGAGGCTCAATGTAATAACAGCAGCCCTGTCCAAAAACATAACCTCATTTAAGGAGGGCGTGGATACACCTATCAAAATACACACGATGTTGCCATGGGCAACAGCAGTGCCTTCTGTCTGACAAGCGTGTGCTTTGTGTAGGACCACACGTTTGCAGTCTGCAATGCACTGGAACCAGCTGGGACCCCCATCTCAACTGCCTGCAGACAAAGCACCACAAGGAGGCAGATTCCAGACCAAGGGGGGCAACCGCCACTGCTGTTCATTCCCTGTAAACACTCAGAGCCATGTGTCACACACACTGTGAGCAGTCCCTGCCACCTGGTGTGTCCTGAGCCTGCCCCTGCCCCACAGCCAGCAGCTAGGGAACACTGAGGCCTGAATGGAACTGAGCCCATCGCAACAGCTGTTAGCCCTGGGCCGTGCTTCTGTCCTTCCCTCAGGAACCACGTTTACGTTCAGGACTCAGCACAGATCCGCGCAGCCCTCAGGTGCGCACCACAGAACAGCTCGGCCCGGCCCGGCTCCTCCTCGCACTCTCCTCCTAAGGCGTGCGGAGCAGAAAATCAACCAAACAAACGAACAGGTATCGGTAACAACCGGTAACGGGACGCGGAACCGAGCTCTCTGCAGCACGGCCCTGTCGGGGCCCACACACGGGCACAGACCCGGCCCCACCCGCCCAGGCCTCGCTGCCCCCACCCCCGCGCTGCGCGGGGAAACGGTTGGGCTCCCCGTCCTCTCCCCGGTCCGCCTCCCAGCAGCCAATCAGCGCGCGGCTTCTTTCGCCCGCCTCCCCCCGCATCGGCCAATCAGCACGCGCGGCGCGTCTGTGCCAATCGGAGCGGCGCCGCCGAAGAGGGGGGAGGGGGGGAACCCCTCGCACCGCCCCCGCCCCACGGCTCTCGCTAGGCCGCCGCCTCCCCCCCGCCGCCGTCCAACCCGCCCCCCACGCACTCACTGTGCCGGTCAGCGCCGCGACCTCCGCCTCCTCCGCCCGGCGGCCGCGCTGCCTCCGGCCCGGCTGGCGGGAGGCGGGAGGGAGGGGGAGGGGTGCGGCTGGAGCAGAGCGCGCGCCCGGCGGCCGAGAAACAAGATGGCGGCGGACCCGTGAGGCGGCGGGGCGGAGGCCACGCCCCTTTCCCTTGGGCCGCTTCACCGCGCAGGCGCATGACCCGGGGCTGATCTCGCGAGATCTCGGTGGGGCGGGAGGCGGTGGGGCCGAGGCGGGAGCCAACGGGCGGGGCCTGGGGCGCGAGGCGGGGCGGCTCTGGGGGGCAGCGGAGAGCAGCGCGGCTCGGCCGCAGGCAGCGGGGCGCGGGCGCCGTCCGGGCCTTGAGGGGGCACCAAGGCCTTGGCCTAGGCCTGCGCTTGGCTCTTGCAGGCGTGAGGCTTCAGGCGCGGCCTTGTGCACTGCCAGACCCGGGGAGCCGCTCCTCCAGGGCTTGGGCAGAGCCATTCCCAGCCCTGCTGGCACAGTCTGAGATCCGTCCCAGTGGGACCTGAGCTGTCTGACTCGCTCCTGATCCATCGCGGGGCATCTTCCTGCTGCCCACCTACCCGTGCTGGAGCAGGGCGACCTGCCTCGCTGCCCAGGAACCGCAGCTGTGGCTCCAGGATGAGCTCCGCTGCAGTGCGACTCACACGGCTTCACTGTTCTGACCGTGGAAAAGTGCATCCTGAAAAGAGGACAGTGTTGCCTCCTTATGGTGCCCGAATTGTCTGCATCCAGTGGACAGCTAGGAAGGTGCAGCTCTGGCGCATGCTGTGTGTCCTGAGGAAGAGTGCTCCAGCAATCAGACATGCATTTGTGGGAAACAGGACAGATCTCCTTGGCCACATTATCGGGGTTTCAGAGCTAGGTTGCCCTTAAGACTGCGTGTTGGCACCAAAATGCAGCAAATTCCCACAGTTTTATTGCAAGTCTTGCAACCTTGAGGTTTTGGGACGCTCACGAGGCATAGCAGCCAAGGGAAATAAGGGATGTGCCACAGGTTTTTCGTAAAAAATCTTTTTCCCCTCCCAATTCTCACTATTTCTAAGCTAGTCTCCTTTTATTGCAACGACTGGGAGCGATGATCTGCAAAGCTATCCAGCCCCTTGCTGAAATGACTCATTTATAAATCAATTAGCCAGAACCGCTGCTGACTGCTGCCGGGCCCAGCTGCCCAACCAGCCAGCTGTTTCCCTGCTGAAGGAGGGGATTCTGCGCAGCACCCACCCCTTCTCCTACTGAATCCCTTTGTGTGCCGTTGCCCTGTGCCAGTGATGCTCCATTTCCTTCCCACCTGCTCTCGGCAGCAATGCATGCATTGTCTGGGGCGCTTTGGCTTCCCCAAGGATCGCGGCCATCTGCAGACACAGAGATCTCTGTGTCAGCCTGCCCGAAAGGCGGAGGAGCCAAGAAAAACAAAAACAAACAAACAAAAAAGCAAAAGAAACACAGCAGCTTTTTTTCCACTCTCTGGTTTATTGGTGCCGGTGTAATTTCTTGTGGTGCTTCGTTGATTTCGCACTTACTGACATCTGCTACCTGCTCAATCAGGGCCTCCTGTGCCAGCAATGAGACCCAGAGGAGCTGTTCTGCACCGACTGCCGCCTCCAGCCGGCTTTCAGGAGGGCTGGGCTGGTTTGACACTTATGGAAATTGGATGCTACGGCAGAGGTTGCGCTCCTGGCCCTCCTCCCATCAGTCAGCCCCCTCCCGTCCCACCTGGCTCCCGTTACAGCAGTCCTCCGCACTAATCCCAAACCAGCTGTTGCTTTGGGGCAAGCATCCCCAAGGAAAGAAACGCGTAGAAAAGAAAAATCTGGATGTAAATAATGCACTGAGATCTGCCTGGACAAGGGGATGTTGCCTTGTAGAGCTGGGAGGGAAAAAAGAAGCCATTTTGGGTCAGATGTGGGGGCTCTGTGGTCCAGCAGGCTGCCTCCCTTGGGTGCAGAGAGCCCCTGCAGTGAGCAGCTGAGCTCCCTGCGGGCGTGGGACCTGAGCCCGCTACCCACAGCCCCTGCAACACCATAAAGCCGAGCCCCACTAATCTTCTTAAGTCGCCCTTACGGGGGTAATCACATTAAACAACTCCTTCCTCCGACACAGCACCAAAACGCAAAGGAGAAGGCGGTGGGAAGCTGATGAAGCTGAGCTCCTTAGTGCATTAAGGGGCGGCTTTCCACCATCGAGGTGTGTGTTTTCAGCACCTCGTCCCCACAGACAACGAGCTCCCAGGGCTGCACCGTCCCCACAGAGCTGCAGATCCGCTTTGATGGAACTGCCTTCCCCCGAGAGAGATTTCCAGCCAGTTTTTCTAAATATTACTCATAAAGGCCCCCTCCAGACAACCTCTCTCCCTCCCCGACTTTGTTTATATGCTTTGAATTCTGTTAGGAAACCGTCTCCCTACTTCAGCTCTGTTTTATCCAAGTTTCCATATTTAGTTCTTTCAGCTATTCCTGCTCCTTCCCCAGCCTTCCCGTGCCCAGCGCCGGGCCCTGCCGTGTCCCCGCCGTGTCCCCGCCATCCCCTTCCCTTGCGGCACCCCAAGGGGGTTTTCTCCCCATCCTCTCTGCACCCACAGATGCCCATTGCACTTTGCCACCTGCAAACCCCAGATCACTCCCTGGACACGGCCAGGGTTTTGCCGGGACCCCCACGCCGCGCCGTGGGGAGCGCAGGGCAATCCGAGCCCACCGTTATATGAGGGAGAGACAGAGTTAACGTCGGTGAAGGAGGGTTTCCCCGTGGCACGTGGCTGCCATGTCAAAGGGTGCGCAGCCCGCGGAGGGAACGCAGGGAGAGCGCTGGAGGAATTCACCATGAGCGAAAAGAGAAGAGGCTCCGGGGGACGTTAGTGTTTGCCTCCGGGGAGCCAAGGTGAGTCCAAGGGCAGCGTGGGACCATCGCAGCCCCTCTGCTCCAACTGCCTCCCTCCTTCGGAAGGAACTGCGGCACAAAACGCACCCCGTTCCCTGGGGGGGCTGCGCTCAGGCACCAGCCAAAGCCCCCAAACGGTCCCTGCCTACGGGATGGCTGCTGATGATGTTGGGGACACCGTATCCCGGAGGGTTGTGTGTTCCCTCTGCCCCCGCAACGTCCACCACAGCCACCCACGGGCTGACGGCTGCAGGCATGGCCGGAGGCTCTGGGGGTGCTTGGTGGGTGTGGGGCCTGCTGGGGGGCTCTGGGTGATGGGGAGCGAGGTGCAGCTGGGGCTCTTGGTCTTGGTGCTGATTCCTGGGGTCAGGATGGTGGAAGAAGGCTCAGCGGGACAGCCTGGGGTCCAACCAAAGGGCACAGGGTCTGCCTGGCGGCTCTCAGGGTCCGTTTGCCAGGTACTGGTGGCACCTCCTGGGGACTCCAGTTGTTGGCATGGGGTCGGGCTGGTGGTTTTTGGGGTGCAGGTGACGCACGGTGAGGCTCAGCTGGGAGCTCTTGAGGTCCGGGTGGTGGCAGGAAGGTCAGCGTGGCAGCTCCTGCGGTCTGAGCGGTGGGCGCGGGGTCGGCCCGGCGCCTCCTGGGGTCCGGCCGATGACCACGAGCCCCACCCGGCCGGGGGCGGCACACGGGGGCGGCNATGGCCAGGGGTGGGGATGGGGGTGGGCACAGCCGTGGCCACGGCGGGGCTTGGGGTGTCGGGCTGGGGGCGGTGCAGCCGCAGGGCACGCAGCCACCTCGGGGTGCGCCCCGCCGCCCCGAGCATCCTGCCCGGCTGAGCACCCGGGGCAGCACGGTGCCTCCCCGACCCACCCCGCTGTCCCCGCAGCTGATCCCACCCCGCAGCACCCCACCATGTTCAACGGGGACGCCGGCCCGTCGGCGGGCAGGAATGTGGTGCGCAGCTCCAGCATCAGCGGGGAGATGTACGGCGTGGAGAAGAGCGCGCGGGGCAGCGCCGACTCCGTCAGCATCACCGCCAGCAAGAAGCGGCGCTCCAGCCTGGGAGCCAAGATGGTGGCCATCGTGGGGCTGTCCCAGTGGAGCAGGAGCACCCTGCAGCTCAACCAGAGCGGTGAGCACGTCCAGACCCCGCTGCTGTGTGCCTGGCCCCGTTGCCTTTGGTCCCGTGATTTTCAATGGGCACCCGCGCGATTCTGGTTAAAACACCCGAAAATTAATGTGTGGAAAGGGCCAGTCGAGTGATTTCTGGCTGTGGGAAATATTGAAGTGCTTCAGGAAGCTTTTCAGAAGGCAGAGGAGGGGAAAAGGTTCGGTTTGGTGCTTTGGTTATGGCTCTGTTGGCGTTCCATCATTCTGAACGCTCTCCATAAGGAGAGGAGCTCGCCTGGCGCCCTCCAGCCCTGCACAGCCCAGATGTCCCAGGAGGGACGGTGTTATCCCAGAGCTGAAGGGTGCCAGGGCCAGGTAGGAGCGCTCTGGGGATGGGGCTGCACCTCCCCGGCCCATCCCCGATCCTCTGTGGCCGCAGTGGAGCAATGCATGGTTCCCTCTCAGGTCCTGCAGCCCTGCCACGGCCTTCCCCGCTCACCTTAACAGACCCCGCGGAGCTGGCAGCTTCCTACAAGCAGTGGCAGTGGTGATCGTGGCATCCTGCCCGCTCCGGCAGAGGCAGCGCAGAGCAGTGCCGGGGCTGGGGGTCTCCTCCCCGGGACACCCTCCTCCGTGTGCCATCTGCCACCACCGGGGACACAGCGGCAGTGGGGTGCCAGCACTGCTCAGCGCCTCCTGGGGATGGCAGCGGGGACAGCTCGGCCATAGGCAGGGTGGGGCCGGCACGTGTCGGTGGGACCTGCAGGTGTCGGTGTGGGGCTGGGATGGTGCCGACGCCCCGCGGCTCCACCACCTCACCCCGCGCCTCGGCTTCCAGAGGGCGGCCCCAAAAAGCTGCGCAGCAACATCCGCCGCAGCACCGAGACCGGCATCGCGGTGGAGCTGAGGACAAGGGTCACCAGGCAGGGCAGCCGCGAGTCCACCGACGGCAGCACCAACAGCAACAGCTCCGACGGCACGTAAGGACCGCTGGCACACGCGCGCCGTGGCGGCTGGGGGCACCCGGGGCCCCGTTGGCATCTCTTGCTCCATCCCACACAGGTTCATCTTCCCCACCGCACGGCTGGGAGCCGAGAGTCAGTTCAGTGACTTCCTGGACGGGCTGGGCCCGGGGCAGCTGGTGGGACGGCAGACGTTGGCCACCCCCCCGATGGGTGAGTGCTGGGGGTCCGTGCTGTGCCGTGCAGCGGGGCGGTGCAGGACGGGCAGGAGCTGGGGCTGTGCATGGCTCAGCTGAGGGAAGGGGACGTCCCCGAGCAGGGCACAGGGCTGGAGCATCTCCAGGGGGAACGCAGCAGCTCTGGCATTCCCTGAGATCACTCCTGCTCCCCGCAATGTAGGGCAGCCCCAAATCTCTGGCTTCTGCAGTAGTGTTTTGAGAATGCACAGCTTCATTCCTTGCTATAAAGCCCCACTGGGATGCCAGCACACCCTTTCCCTGCCCCCTGGCTCTGCCAGGGCCACCAGGAAGTGAGCAGCGGGGCCACAGGTTGTGCATACGGACGCCCTGCAGGGTGCTCGGGGCACTTCTGGCAGCATGCTGAGTGCAGCACCAAGGGGCACGGCACAGTGGGCATGGCAGGGGTGGGCCGATGGTTTGACTTGGCAATCTTAGCAGTCCTTTCCAACCTTAATGACTCTCCGACTGGGGCTGCCATCCCTGGAGGTGGCTTCTCCCAGTGGCTGGGGACAATCCCAGCCTGGCTCACCCCCAGTGGGCGGTGGGTGCTGGGAGGATGCTGAGTGCGGCGCGTCCCTTCCCCTGCCCAGGTGACGTCCACGTGGGCATGGCGGACCGCAGCGGGCAGCTGGAGGTGGAGGTGATCCAGGCACGGGGCCTCATCCCGAAGATGGGCTCCAAATGCATCCCCGGTAGGTGGCTGCGGAGGGATGGGGAAGGCGCTGTGCCGGGACGCCCCAGGAGCTGCTCTGAGTCAGCGCTTCTCCCCACCGCAGCCACCTACGTGAAGGTTTACCTGCTGGAGAACGGCGTCTGCCTGGCCAAGAAGAAGACCAAAGCGGTGAAGAAGACCTGCGACCCCTCCTACCAGCAGGCGCTGCTCTTCGAGGAGAGCCCCCAAGGCAAAGTCCTGCAGGTGACCCCCCGGCAGCCCCTGGGGTCGGGATGGAACAGGGGGCGGCCACCCGCTGTCCCCCTGAGGGCGTCCCCACTGACGCCACCTCTGCCCCACAGGTGATCGTGTGGGGCGACTACGGGCGCATGGACAGCAAGTGCTTCATGGGCATGGCCCAGATCGTCCTGGAGGAGCTCGACCTCTCCAGCGCCGTGGCGGGCTGGTACAAACTCTTCCCCACCTCCTCGCTGGCCGACTCCAGCATCGGGCCGCTGGCACGCCGCCTCTCCCAGTCCTCGTTGGAGAGCTCCACCAGCCCCTCCTGCCCATAGCTGGACAGGGAGAGCCGTCCCGGCCCCCAGGACTGTGCGTGGATGGCTGTAAATATCCCATCCTTTTTTTTTCCCCTATTTTTTTTTAATTTTAAAGCTCTCCTTCCCACCATACCCAGCGCCCGGCGCTCCCTCCCGGCCTGGGAGCACGGAGACGCCGTTCCCTTCCTTCCATCTCGCTCCTTGCCCTGGGAGGAACAGGGAGCAAAAAGAGACTCAGCAGCAGAATCCAACTCAGCACTATTTTTCGTTCCAAGGAATGTAGCATCTTCTCTTATGTAGCTTGCCACGTGCTATCGACACTCACTGCAATACCCGACAGGCTCCGGGGCAGAGCGGGCGCAGCCCGTTGGTTTCCCCACGCCGACCCCGCAGCGCCGGTGCCCGGTTTCCTTTCCTTCGGTAGCGTTTCGCCTGTGACATTGCCAAAGGGACGGCGCACCACGGTGCCCCCGCCTCCCCTCCAGCGGGGGGGGAACATCTCAACAGCAGCCCCCGCTGCGCTGGAAGTGGGGCGACGGAGAGGCGCCGAGCGGAGGACGCGGCGCTCGGTGGACGATGGGCGTTGGGTGTCTGTTTGTTTCCCGTCTGTTGTTCAGGTCGTTTGTTGTTCAAGCAGCATTCCGGTGCCCCCCCTCCCCCCCCCCCGGGGATCGGTTCTTGTAGCAACACCGAGAATGGCGGAAGCTTTCTTCTTTTTTTTGTTCTGTTTTGTTTTGTTTTTGAAGGTGCCTAAATGCAATTTGCTGACAATACTCAGGGGAGACACCACTAGCAACTCGGCTTTCTTCGCGGTACGCGGAGCACGAGGACCGAAGGACCGGCGTCCAGCAGAGAGAGAAAACAGAGAAAAAGAGAAAAAAAGAGAAAACCAACCCACGACCCCAGAGAGGAGCAGTGGGGGATCCCCACCCCCACCCCCACGCCTCTGCCTGCCAGTCCCGGCGCACAGCAGCTGCTGGTGCAGGCAGAGCGGAGGGCGCAGCGCAGACCCTCAATTCAGTGTGATTTGCTTTACCGACTCGACTCCAATGGGAAAAAGGAGGAGGAGGAGCTCTGTCAGCAGCGGGGCAGTGGTGGCTCAGCGCTGCGCTTCGGCCCGGGCACACAGCACCGTGGAGCCCCTGCGTTCTGCTCCACCTGGAGAGCACCAGGAACATGGGAACCCGACAGGCCTGGCTAACTTCCTATGGCTAATACTGGGATCGTGGCGTAGGCAGGAGGAGAGCAAACTGCTCCCCAGCAGCACTCCCTCCCTTGCTGCAACACTGCGGGCGTGGGAGCGATTCCTGCAGCCGAGGCTGTGCTCACATCACCACGTCCACGCTGTTTGTTTCCAGCCATGTGAGCCCCGTGCCAGCCCTGCACCCAGCCCTGCACCCAGCCCTGCACCCAGCACTGCTTGCAGTGCAGCACAGCCACGGCCCTGTGCTCCGAGCTGCAGCTGCTTGCTGGGGAATGCTGATTGCAAAGGGCATTCCTTGCATGCTGCGAGGAGCAGAGGATGGCTGGTCGGACCCAGCGCTAATGTGAGGTCACTGCATCCTCCCTCCCCCAGGAAAGCAGATCCAGGCCTTTCTCCTTCCCAGATATTTTCCTCTAGAAAAGAAACGAGCATCAAACAGAAGGGGCTCCGTGCTCTGCTCCCTGCCTGGCACTCCCAGAACCCACCTGGGACGCAGAGGATCTCACTGCAGCACAGCTCACAGCGGGGCAGGAGCCAGGGCCCCTTGTTAAGCAATGAGGATGGATGTTACCAAAGTCCTGGGGCAGCACGAGGAGCAGCTCAGCTCCATCCGCAGAAGCAGCGCTGGCACTCCTGGAGCACCTTCCCTTCCTTTCCAGTTGACTCAGATGCTTCTCCCTGCATTGAGGGGAGCAGGGAGCTCCCTAAGGCAGTGCATCTGCTGGGAAACAGCTGCGTTTTGAAGGCCAGGCAGCAGTGGCCAGGCGCCGTTCTTCATGGCTACACCCAAAGCCTCGCTGCGCTTCGCATCAGAGATGGGCGCAGCTCTGAGCAGCTCGCCCTGCCGCCTCCAGCCTGCCGTGCCTCAAGGCAGTTCTAAGAGGACCTTCATTCAGAGCCAGGTTCGCGTCCCACAGCGCAATGACGGCCCTCAGCACAGCCGTTTCAATGGGAAGTCCTCCTCCTCCTCCTCCACGGCGATGCACACAAGGAGCGGCCGGGCCGGGTGGTGGAGGGGCACCGGTTACAGCTCGGAGCTGGAAGGAAGGCTGGAATCCCATGAAGTGGGACGCCGAGCAGCGGGTCAGCAGGTGTGGCAGTGCTGCGTCTCAGCCGTCGCTCCCCTGAGCTGATCCTTATGCTGTGAAGATTTCAGTTTCAAATGCAGACTTGAGAAAAACGTACAGCAAAGGGCACGAGGTTGCCCTGCTGTCCGAGGAACCGCCGCACTGTTACAGCCAGCGCTGAGCCGGGACTGAGCACGGCAGCGCCCGGAGCCGCCGGGGCAGCAGATGCCCAGCAGTGGTCAGGATGCAGCTCTGGTGATTGGGATACCTCATTCTTTTTGTTTGTTCCCCCCCCCTTTCCTATTTCCCCCTCTTTTAGGACCCAGACCTTCGTGCACTCTGCCACATTCAGGTTATTTTTTGTTGTAATTGTGCAATGAAGAGNGGTGAGGGGTGCAGCGAATCCCCCCTCCCTCCGGGGGATGTTCTCCGCGAGCGCGGGAGCGCTGCCGGGAGCAGCAGAAGCGGAGCGCAGCCCTTCCCCTGGAGGAAGCAGCTCCATGAAATATTGATGGACTCGCGCGGCGCTGAGCGCTGTGAGCTGCATTGCAGAGCTCCGGGCCGCGCGGCGCGAGGGCAGAAGCTGGCGGGGATGGGAAACGCCGGCAGCCAACGGCCCTTCTGTGCGCATCGGCACCGGCCCCGCCGCCGACCCCGCGGGCGTCCCTGGGGGCAGCGCTCTGGGAGCGGGGCGGCCCCATAAGCGGCGGCCCTACGGGAAGCACGGCCCCACGAGGGGTTCGGGGATGGGGGCCGAGCGCGGAGCCGCGGGGCTGCCCGATGTGGTCCATGGAGCATCGCTGCCCCCCACCGCAGCCCCGCCGGGCGGCTTTGGGTCCTCTGATTCCTCCACGTTGCCGTGGAAACGATGGGATTCAGCGCAGATCTGATTTAACCGCGTGGCAGACGTCACCCAGGGACACGGGGAGAGGGACGGCGCCTGGGGGGGCTGAGCGCGGGGCAGAGATGGGTGCCCCCACCCACCGACAGCCCAGGTGTGGGGAGGGGCTGTGCTCCCCATCCCAGTACTGCTGCCTGCCCCAACTGGGAGCGCCGTGGCTCCGGGGGGCTGTGGGTGAGCTGTGCGTCAGGGCTGGGGAAGAAAACCCCGCAGCCCGAGTGTGATGTGGGCACGACAGCACCGAGGAATTCGCCCGCTCCCATAGGGGGCCGCCACCTCCAGCTCCCCGCAGTCCTTACCTGGGCTGCACTGCGCTGGTTTCCAGCTCAGGTGCACTGAACGATACCCCTTGCTGGGCAGTTAAGCTGGGCTGAACAACCACCTATCAAAGCCGAAGCATTTAATTAGAATTAAGTACTTTTAGGGGAAATCAAGCCTTGCTTTCTCCCCAGCGCAAGGAGGAGCACGTGCTGGTGAGCCCTGCGCAGTGCCCTCATGGCAGCACCCCTAGCAGGTGGGCTTTTCCTAGAAGCACGAGCTGAGTGCCCCCACCTGCCGCTGGAGCTCCCCCCGGAGCGCCGGGAGCCCCTCCGCATGGGGACAACCAGCCCGGGCCACCAGGGCCGCCCCCAGACCCCTCTGCGCCCTCCCTCCAGGGGAAGGGCTCTCATTTATCACCTCCTCTCCCCGCCCGCCATCAGGGGCTGCTCCCCACCTTTGTGGGGCGCCACCCAGCTCCTCCCTCCCCCGGAGCCCTAGGCCAATCGTCATCCCATTTTCCTGTTGTTGTTATAATTGTTGCTGTTGTTGTGGTGGGATGTTTGGGGCAGGGCTCTCTCGCAGCCCTGGGTTAGCACGGTGTAGGGCTCTGTTGCCCCCCTGGGGTCCTTCAAATGCCTGTGACCCTCTGAGCTTCCTCATTCCCCCTTTTCCCAGCTCCAGTGTCCCCAGCAGGTCTGGGGTGTCCACTGCATTCCGTTGCATCCCACCTCATCCCATGCATTACGTATCCCATTGCATCTCGCTGCACATCCCACCCCATCCCACCCCATCCCACTGCATACCCCCTGCATCCCATCAAAACCTGCTGCATCCCACCACATCCCAGCTCATCTCATTGCATCCCACCGCATCCCATTGAATCCCACTGCATCCCATCGGATCCTACAGCATCCCGCTGTGTCCCACCGCATCCCACTGAATCCCACCTCACCCCACCACATCTCCCACTGCCCCTCTCCATGGCACCGCCCCACACTCCGGGGCGGGCGGGGGCTGGGGCAGTGCTGGGCGCTGCTGAGGGCAGCTCTGTGCTCCCGCGCTCTCCTGGCATCGCTCCGGCTCGCAGGAGTCTTCCCNGCCCCCGCTCGCTCAGGGCTGGGAGGAGAACTGGGTCAGCCATGTCACCATGGAGACGCTGAAGCAGCGCCGGCACAGCCCCACTCTCCAGAAACCCTTGCAGCGTGCCCGGGCTGCCACCCTCCTCCCATAGCGGGGCCGGGGGCTGCGTGCCGGGCGGGGGGGCCGGGGGGTGCTGCCTGGTGCAGGTAAGGGACCTCTTCCTATCTGGGGTGTGTGCGGGGTGGGCACGGAACGCGGCACGGAGCTCATGCCGGGGCCAAAGCGCATCCGTGCAGGGATGCCACGGCCGTGGCACCGCTCCGGGCCCGTCGGGGCTGTGGGGCTGTGGGTCGGGGCTGTGGGGCACGGAGTGGAGGGGCTGCAGCTGTCAGAATCGCTGTGCTTTGCCACGAGGAGGAGATGAGATGCAGGGGGTGGGCAAAGGGGTGCGGCGTGCGGGCCAGGCTGCAGGAGTGCCGAGGGGGAGCGGTGAGGGGTGCAGCGAATCCCCCCTCCCTCCGGGGTGGGAACCCTTTGCGTCTGGCAGTGAAACGATCCTATTGCCACGGCGCTGTCATCGTCTCATCTGCTCCCAGCAGAGCTCTGTGCCGAGTGGGGAGCACAGCAGTGGGAGCCCCTTGTGCGCAGTGGGACGCGTTGGGCCCTGCAGGGCTGCGGGCATCGCTGTGCTCAGGGACGGCTGTGGGGAAGCTGAGGCGTGGAGCCGGGAGCAGCGTGCGCAGAGGCGGTGTTGGGGTGAGCGTTTGGGGTCCCTTCCTCATGGCCAGAGGCTGCCGTGCCCAAAAGCTGTGCCAGACTGAGCGCCGTGCCGGGGTGCTGCTGTGTGACGTTGGTGCCGTGGGGGTCCGTGTCCCCTCTGTGCTGTGTCTCCTTCGTGCTGCTCCATCCCCTGTGCTGCCCCGCTGGCAGCTGCCACTTCTCCTCTGTGTTTGTGGCTGCGTTTCTTGAAAGAGAAATATTTTTCCGGGCGCTGCCTCCATCCATTATCCTAAAGTGGCTTCACTTGGCCCGCGGTTCATCGTTCACCTCTGCCTGGAAGATGGATGCTCCCATCCCGCCGCGCTTTAAATATTCATGGGGAAGGGAAGCAGCGAGGGCTGGGAAGCAGCGTGGTGCTGGGCGTGGGGCATGGCCAGGGGTGGGGATGGGGGTGGGCACAGCCGTGGCCACGGCGGGGCTTGGGGTGTCGGGCTGGGGGCGGTGCAGCCGCAGGGCACGCAGCCACCTCGGGGTGCGCCCCGCCGCCCCGAGCATCCTGCCCGGCTGAGCACCCGGGGCAGCACGGTGCCTCCCCGACCCACCCCGCTGTCCCCGCAGCTGATCCCACCCCGCAGCACCCCACCATGTTCAACGGGGACGCCGGCCCGTCGGCGGGCAGGAATGTGGTGCGCAGCTCCAGCATCAGCGGGGAGATGTACGGCGTGGAGAAGAGCGCGCGGGGCAGCGCCGACTCCGTCAGCATCACCGCCAGCAAGAAGCGGCGCTCCANGCGGCGGCAGCGGTGGGTGAGTGCCCGCGGGGTGCGGCGCTTCGGGACCCGGCGGGACCGCACCTGCCCCGAGCGTCGCGGGCGGCAGCGAGGCCGAGGGGGGGCGGCGCGATTGGGGGATGCTCGGGGAAGAGAGGGACCCCCGAAGCGCGGGGGCTGCCCGTTCGGGGGCTCCGGGTCGGGCGCTGCTGGAATCGAGCAGCGGAGCCCTGAACCGGCGGGGCAGCGCTTCCCAGCGCGGCTCGGGACCGGGAGCGCTGTCCCTGTGCCATCCATCATCCCCGCTGAAAGCCCGTTGACGTCAACCCCGTCCCGTGCCAGCCTGGCCCCGCCGCGGGGGGACACGGGGGCAGCGACCGGCCGAGGGGGGGGGGTCCTGCCTGAAGGGGGGGGCTCACATCGCAGCCCCCAGCCCGCGGAATGCCGGCGCTCGCCTCACCTCTCGCCGGTGCCGTGTCCAGCACTCCTGCTCTGCTCCGTCCGTCGGTCCTGCTGTGCCGTGTCCATCGGTCACACTGCGCTGTGCCCGTCGGTCCCGCTGTGCCCTCTGTGCACACACGGCCAGGTGCTGTGGGTGGTCCTGCAGGGAAACCCCTTACAGGTTTGCTAAGGAGGAGTGAAATGGTGCTGCAGGGCGGGCAGAGGCCCCGCTGGGGCTCCGTGTTAGGAGGAAGCCATGGGCGTCACTCCGGCCCCGCAGCACGAGCTGGAGCCGAGCGGTGTTGCTCGGGAGCAGTGGCTGCTCTCACACCCCAGCACAGTCCCCAGAGGGGTGATGTGGGGTCGTGGGATGGGTGCCCACATTGTGCCACAGCCATCCCCGCTGGGTTCCTCACCCCACACACACAGCGTTCCCCGCGACCCAGAGCTGTGGGGAGGGCCGACGTCTGTCCCCAAGGTGCTGCGGCACACGGGGTTTGGTGGCGGCTGCAGGGGAGCACAAACTGTGAGCAGAGCCCTCAGCCCCAAGCCAAAGGGCACGGCAGGATGCAGGCTGCAGCCCTGGGGCTGTGCTGGGTGTTTCCTTCCTGCACGGTGGCCGTGGGTCCTGCAGCTCCCCACGTGCTGAGGAAGGGGCTGGGGTTTGGAGCACGGAGCGCACAGCCTCAGGCTGGGCTGCCGCCCCGAGCTTCTCCCCTCCATCCCCAGCACCGTGCCCATTTCCCCCTGCACCAGCGCCTCTCCCAAACCAGCCCTTCTGCTGCACCCACCCATCTCCCCACGCTCTGTGCCCTCTCTGCCATCCATTTGCTGCTGCAGCTCACACCCTGACTCACAGCTCTCTCTCCGGCCCCATTTCAGGCCCATCCCTGAAGCACTGCCTGCATTGTGCGGGCAGGGGTGGGACCGCGGCGCCTCCATCCGTCCTCGTGTGTCCCAAATCAGGGACAACCCCTCCCGCTCCATCCCTGTGCTGTCACTTCTGATCCCACCTGGGCTGAGCGCTGTGCCACAGCCGTGTGGGAGCGTCATGGTGATGCACAATGCAATTTCAGGTTACGAAAACACCAAATTCTCCTGCTTGTTAGGACCCGAGCAGCACAGCATCATCTCCTTGCATCCATTTCAACGCGCTCCAAGATGTTGTGTCACAGCATCTCTAATAGCAGGGAAACAGGCTCACGTTGTCACCGTTGTGATTTAGTGCAGGATTGATGGTGGCTGATGTGCTGCATGGCTGCCTTCCCCGTTTGGGGGTCCCACCCCTCCCACCTGCGTTGGGTCACTGTGCCGTGGGGATGTGTGGGGTCAGGAGGTGCCCCAGAGCCCCCCACCTTTTGCAGGGGGATCCCTGGAGCTGGGGGTGCCGCTTGCTGTTCCCACACCCGTTGGCTGCGAGGTGATGGAGAAAGGAGGGGACAAGGGGCTGCCACCCCAGAGCGTGGCACTGCACCCACTGAGGCTGTCGTGTCGGGGCGGGCGGGGGCTGGGGCAGTGCTGGGCGCTGCTGAGGGCAGCTCTGTGCTCCCGCGCTCTCCTGGCATCGCTCCGGCTCGCAGGAGTCTTCCCAAAGCAAGCAAGTTTTCTGCTGATCCCTCCAGAAGCTGTAATTGTGCAGCCTTAGCATCTAAAACAACAACTTTTCTGCAAACGCTGCTCCTGACCCGCCGGGCTGCGGGCAGTGCGGGTGCAGCCAGGAGGGACCCCGTGCTGCCATGCGGGGCCGTCCTCAGCGCTCCGCTGCTGCACGCGGAGCTGGGGGGTCCAAGCGCCCATCCCGGAGCTGCCCCTGTGACCCCAACGCGCTGCACTCGAGCATCCCAGGGCAGAAAGCAGTGGGTGCTTTGATTCCCACCTGAGGGGTCTTCACAGCCCACGTAGGGCACAGCGCTGGTGGCTCATTTGGAAAAGGNTCAGAAGGGCGGGCAAGGAGCAGCTGTAGGAAGCTGAGATGTGCGCCTTGCACCGCCCCACTCGCTGAGGCTTCATGCGCTGCGCAGGGATGGCTGCGGAGCTGCAGGAGCGCGGTGCTGCCCGGGGCGGGGGGGGGGGGACCCCACAGCCCCCTCCTGCAGTCCGGGCCCCGTGAATGTTTGTTCGCACTTTGAAGTTGGTGGCCTTGTTTTCCGAAAGGGCTCGATCTTTCCGTGCAGTTAAATCTCATCACCTCCCCCATCCCCCGTCCGCCTCCCCACCTCCGCACCGACCAACCGGCAGCTCGGCCGGACAAAGCGCTGCCAGGGCTGCGGGATCTGTCGTTAATCTCAGCAGTTTATACCTTTGGTACGAAACCAGACCCGTCCGGCTGAGAAACAGCCATAAGGGGAGCAGCAGCTCATGGCCAAACTGAGGTTTGCCCTCAAATACAGCAACAGGAGAACAGCAGCACTTCGAGCGCAGAGAAAGCAGCGCCCGAGGTGCTCATCTGCCAGAAAGCCCTGAATCCAGACCCCCAGACTTCAAGACGTGAAGGATTTTACCTTGAGCCTCCTTACACACAGCCAATGCCTTTCGAACTACGTCGCCCCCCGGAGGAGCGGAGCAGCGGGCAGTGAGGGCTGCGGGGGACACCCGGGCAGGAGGGGCAGCCGCCCCCTCCCAGCAGCACAGCGCAGCTCCAGGGCTGGGACGCAGCGTGCAAACCGCGCTGCCGCGCGTCGCTGCTCCCCCAGCACCCGGCGAACCGCACTGGGAAGAATCTGGAAGCTGTCAGAGCTCCGTGAGCCACAAATTGCTGCGGGCTTCGCTTTCCATCCCCACTGCACACATCTGCCCCCAGGAGCGAGCCTCGCATCTGCTGTGTGCATCCCACACGAAGGGAGCTCCTCCGCCAGCACAGCAGGAGCAAACCTGCCTGCCTTCACCGGTCACTCACAGACCTTGCTTTGACGACAGGTTCCAGAGTTCAACAACAGCAACGCTCCACACGGCGGCACAGAGGGGCGGGCCGGGGGCTGCGCTGCGCCCACGTCCAAGAGCAGGGAGGACGGGCTCCGATGGATCCTTGGGAATGGTGATAAGATTTAAACAAAACAAAAGGCAGTTTTTCTACTTGTGTTCTGTAACGTTTTATATGTGCGTGGTCTTTCTTAATGTCCGACTCTTGTACTTTCGTGGTTTACATGCAGCAGGACTGAGGGCTGTGAGGGCGCACGCTGTTTTGTGAGATGCCCCTAGGCCGGTTTTCCCCAGGAGGAACAAACCGACGCGCTCACATTTCCATTGGCTTGTACCTGCATGTACAGTATGGGGCAGCAAGCGAAGATGATTAAAGCCAGCTTGAAAACCCTTCTGTGCTTGAGTCGAGCATCACAAAGCGCCCAGCACCAAGCAGGCGTGCAGCTGAACAGCAGCCCCCCATAGAACAGAGTCACGGGAGGAGGAAGGAATGCTCTTCTGTGAGGGCCGCCCTGAAAAAGAGCAGATTTTCACCGAAGGGAAGGAACAAGCAGAGGAGTGTTAAACACAGCCCACATGATGCAGAGCAGCACCAGCTCCAGGCTGAGGCAGTTCACTGAGCCCCTCCTGCAGTTCGTTCCTTGCAGGGCTCCCAGCCCCCCCGGCCCAACCTGCTCTCACCACCACCCGCCTGGGAGAGCTCCAAGCCTCCCAGCAGGCTGCAGTCAGCTCAGTCACAGCACGGCTGGGGCTGGAAGGGACCCCAAAGGATCACCAAGTTCCAACCCCCCGCTCTCACCCATCAGCTGCTGCTGCAGCTCTCCCCACAGCAGGAATGCCGCATCGCAGCCCACGGCTGCAGGTTTCTGTTGTATACAGAGCTGTCAACTGACCTGAACTCACCCCGCTGGGCCCAGCGCTGCCCCCCCCCGGCTCCCAGGCGCTCTCCCTGCCCGGCGCTGGGGCACAGCTCTGCTCACAGCACACAGAGGTCTGCACCCCCCCACAGCGCTGCTGCAGGAACACGACGGGCAGCGAGGTTCCAATACTTTATTGGGGAATTCCATACAGAAGGAAGGAGCAGCCCGCAGAGCTGGGCTCCCTGCTCACGCCGAAGCAGTGGCGTTCTACCAGAGATGAGAAAAGAAATCTGATCCACCCACTCTTGTGCCTAGATGAAAATGGCTGAAGCTGGGATGGGGTCCCGGGAGTACACAGGAACAAAAAACACGTGAAAAAAGTATAAATTAGGATGCCATTCTAAAAGTGTAAGAAACGCGGCGGGCTCTCAGCCCTCCATAAGTTAACTCTCCGTTAGTTAAAAGTTAATTACACCAATACCACGGGCCGGACAGAAAAGCCACTCTGAAGTGCAAGTTTCACATTCTGACAGCTTGCCCCCACACTGCGCGAGAATCCTGCTTGCTCACAGGGGGAGGGGGGGCTCTGAATGCCTTTGGTTCCAACGAGGGTTGGCGAGCCAAGCACAGCTCCAAACTCCGCTCGAGGAAGAGGTAGCAAGGCTTGCCTGCCCCTGGGCTTGGGCTAAAATCCAGCTCCTCAGCACCAAACACGGTTCCCACCCTCTGCTAACTGAAACCCCGACTAATACTGGAGTTTGAAGTGGTTCTTAACAGGCCTGAAATCACAGGCAGTAAGGAGGAGAGGTTTCCCCATTCCTCAGTCACACCTCTGCTAAGATCCCAGGACATTAAGTGCTACCCAGAAGCGTTAGTGGAGGTTTGTGCAAGGAGGGGGGTCCACCCCAAAGTGTGCATTGACTGTGCTAAATAGAGGGGAGCTCATGTTCTGGCCACCGAGGTCGCACCGTGTCTGACAGCGACGAGGCAGAGGTGGGTCTCAGTTATGGAAAGAGGCTCGGGCCGGGCAGCCAGCCTGAAAGAAAAACCCTGAATGTCTCATGGAGCAGTTTTGAAGAACGGAACAGAAGGCAAAAATGGTCACAACGTGCGGGATCATTTCCACAGCTGAGTGCTGAGGGACTGACTGCTTCCCTGGGCACCTCCTCCGCCCATGGACTGTCCGTATCCCATCACACCGTTGGCTCCGTAGAAGTTCATCCCAGCCATCTGCTGGGTCATCTGCAAAGGGGAGGAGGGAGAAGTCAGAGCTCCGCCAGGCAGGAGGTGCCAGCCCACAGCTGCCAGCTGCAGCACGCTCCCCAGCGTCAGCCTTCAGCAAGACCTTGTCAAGAGTTACAGCAAACAGAGGCTTAAACGAGACAACGCAGCCTCACTGAAGGCTACCCTGAAGGCCGGGCTCCACCACCACCAGCCCAGCAGTCAGACCTACAGAAGCAGACCCCCCTCATTCTCAAGCACACGCAACTTTTCATCTTATTATGGAACCCGTGCCATTGCAGAACCACGGCGTGCTGTTATCTGAGCTTTCAGCAGCAGCACACAACATGAATCAGCAGCCAACAGAGCAGGCTGTGCTCCCCTCTGGCCCTCAGCAGCACCTCCTGCCATCCCTCAGACCAGCCCATGAACCCCCAGCCCGGCTCCTTCAGCTCGGGCAGCCCAGTGCAGGCTGATGCTGCTGGATGGGCACGGAGCACCCAGGTAATGTGAAGTTCTGGCTCTAACAAGGGGCACTGCAGCTCTGCCTGCAGCTCGTCATCCCAGCAGCCAGGCGGTTCCACCTCTCCCTGGACACCTACATGAAGCATGCTGAGGTGCTGCTTTCCACCCTACCCAGGATGCATGAGGATATCACCTTGGAGTTAACATCTCCTCAGGCGCCTGCCCACCTACAGAGCTGAGCAGTTCCAATGTCAGCTGATGTGACACTGATTTTTGTTCTCCACCCCGAGACCACTGAACGTGTCACTGCTTTGTGACCCCTGTATGCCAGCAGTGTCAGCGTGCCTCACCCAGCCCCAGAACACAGGCTATAAGACACAGAAGTCACAGGTTGGATTCAACCACACGCCTCCACCATCCGCCCCCGGTCAGCAGGAGCCACACCTCACCTGAGCGATGTTCCACTGAAGCTGCTGTGCCGGCTGCATGCCATAGACAGGCTGGGGGACCGCTGCCATGCCGGCTACGTAACCAGCCTGCTGGGCAGCCATCATCCCATTGGGGACACCGATGACAGCTGCCTGCACGTTGCCCACATATCCAGCAGGGATGGCCATGGGGGTCACCATCCCCGCGGCCCCAGGCTGGGCCATCACGCCCACCGACGGGGCCATCACGCCTCCCATCATGCTGCTGGAGGGGGGCACTCCTGGGAAGCTGGTGTAGGCCGCTGCAGGATACGCCATCTGAGCCGGGGCCATGAACATCGCTCCTGAGAACAGGCAGAGAAGGGATGAAGGGAGGAAGGGCCGCGTTTGCTGCCAGGGTGGGAAGGCTGGCCTTCAAATCAGACTGCAGTGCTCGCCTGGCTGTGACGTCCAGGCCGAGCAGCTCGTCGTGCTCCTCAGCAGCGCTCGAGGACCACCCACACTCCCACACCTCTGCCTGACAGCCATCAGGACGGCCCGCCCACTCACCACAGCGTGCTGCTCTATTCTGAGATCCGTTACCTTGCACAGGCAGCTGAGGTGTCTGAGAGCCGTACAGGGAGAGGATGGAGTCTTTAGAGAGCTGCTTCTTCCCCGCCTCCTCCCCTTTGCCTCCTGGCTCAGGGAAGAGATTCAGGTTTTCAGGAACAGAACCGGCACTTCCAGACGTAGGCATAGAGCCAGAGACCTGAGAGGGACACAGCACAGGTGCAGCAGCATCCAGCACAGGGGATGACAGACTGTGACCCCTCCAAGCCAGCACCACCCCTTGGGCAAGCGCTGACGTCCCCCGCTTACCTTCCTGGAGTCGGAGCTCAATCCCACCGATGCAAAAAGATCCAGGTCCTTCTCCAGGCTGCAGGGCCGGCCGTTGGTGAGGGCGCTCGGCACAGGAGCATCTGGAGAGACAAGGAGGTGCCAGACAGGGAAGTGAAGCACGGAAAGTTCACGGCATTCAGGAGACCAAACGCTGCTCTGAGGGTCACTGCAACGAGCACGGCCAGGCCGGGGGGCTCTTACCAAGTCCTAGCAGGTCTATGACGGGCTCGGCAGATTTGGGAGAACTCTTCCTGGATTGCTGCGTTTCTTCTTTCTTTTGAGGCTGGGGAAAGAACAGCAGAGGTCTGGTTCAAGTCATCCTTTAGCTCTGATATGCTGGAGGCTTTAATGAGATTAAACCCTTATACATCCCCCCACCCCCACTAGACAGAGCAAGTACTACAAAGTTTTTTGTCCCATGACATCAGTATGAATATGCACGCTCTAAGCTAGAGAAAAACAACAGCCCAAGTCTGAAAGCCAAGCAGGGAGTAGCTGGATTCCAATCTGCCCTGTGCTGCGAAGCAGAGCACATCTGTTCAGTATCTGCCTGAGCAGTGGAAAACAAGCTACTGCCATTAGTGTGACTCAAAGCTCCACGGCTATGACTGAGGCCTGAAAAAATGCTTCCATATGAAGCTGGATCGCCTCTGTTCCGTGTGAGAGCAGCCTACAACCAATCCATGGCCATAGGCTTACCATCTTCACCTTCTCAAAGATGATGGGTTCCAGCTTTCTTTCTGATACTGGCTCGTTACTCTTCTTCCATTTGTCATCCTTTTCTTTCTGTGGAGGAAAACACCGATGTGAGGCTCAGCCCATCACAGTGACAGTACGAACCGGGCTTCATTGGCTGCTGTTAACCTAAAGGGCCCCCATCTTCTGCCCACGTTTCAGACCCCTGGCGAGCCACCCAGGCAGCAGCACGGACAGACCGACAGCAGAAATCAGCTCTGCTCTAAGCACGGAGTTGGACAAATGACCTTCAAAGGTCCCTTCCAACTTCAGCTCTCTGCACACTGACTACACCTGGTTGGCCTCAGAGAGGAGATTAGTCACTGGCACAGGAAACATGCAAGCCTATTTTCATGCACTCACCACTTACTCATGAGACAAACCTACACTCAGCTTAATGCATGCAGCGATGAGGGACTCACCCTAAACGTGAGGATGTCAATGCTTCTGTCCATGTATTTCTTCTTCTCGTACTTGTCACGAATGAAGCCCTCCACAGCTCTGCAGGCAGCTTGTTAAAGACAAACAACTCAAGAATGGAAGGCGAGCACAGCCCTGTCTGACACGTGGCACGAGCTGTAACTAAACCAACGACTGCCTGGCGGGCATTTCCAGCAGTAACTTCAAATAATGCAGGCATGGTTCCAACTACCTCAGCTACTTAATTTTGCCCCTCTGGGCTATTCCAAGCATGACAGTGCTATAAGAGGGGCATCAAGTAAGGGCTTGGTTCCCACTGTCCTTTTTCTCCTTCGCTGTATATTTACTTTGACCATCACTGAAGAGCCCACGTGTCACCAGGGCAAGAGGCAGCGCTCAGAAACGGATCCTACCCATGCAATCCAGGAGCTCCTTCTCACAGCTGATGCCCAGACACGAGAAGCAGAGCCTCCCACGCAGGGAGGGCAGCTATGAGAGGAGCTGGACAGCCCCCCCAGCAGCTATGAAAGGATGCTGATCCGTCTGGGGTCTCCTGAAGTTCTCGGGCAGGAAGGCTTCGTAAAGGCGATTCGCTTTTCCGTTCCCCATCTCCTGCATGCACTGCAATTCAGAAGAACCCTGAAATAGCTCTGCAGACTCGAAGCTCACGCGCCAGCAAGCCAGGCTGCCGAGTGGGAACCCACCCATGGCAGCCAGAAGGCGCACGGAGGCTTCTCAAGCCTGCTCTGCACACAGCAGCCCCTCCTCAGGCTTTTGCTGCAGCCTCCAGGCTGGGACCCCCCCGCAGCACTCTGACCCCGCAGGGCCGGCCAGCCCCGAGCGCTGCAGCACAGGCTCTAAAATAAACAACACCTTAGCAACAGAGCTCACATTCAAAGTTCAAGGTTTGTCCTCTAAAAACCTCGAGGAAAGGAGGTGGGAAGCAGCCAATGAGAGCAGCTGCCTCCGGCGGAGGGACAGAAACTGGCAGCGTTTGTCTGCACTCCCTGATGTTTGCTGAGGCTGTCGTTAGGCCATTTCCCCTTCCAACCTAACCAGGCCTGATAACTCGATCCCCTTCCCACCTCCTCGGTCTCTCTGAAGGCCCTATTGCTTGCTTCCTCACTGCTTGCTTCCCAGCTCACACCACAGCAGCGACCCTCCTGCTTCCCCCGCCTCACCTGTATCTGCTCCTGTGTCCACTGGTCCAGGTTGACAGACTTCACCCTGGATATGTGGACGCCCAGGTTCCTGTGGATGCCGGCACACCGAATGCAGATGAAGATGCCGATGTTCCAGGATGCCCATCGTGGCCCTGCAAAGAGATGTGTGTGCTCACAGCATGCAGCCAACCCCCAGCAGCTGGGAAACTGCACCCAATGAACCAGGGCTGAAGAAGCCAAGGCAGAGCTTTGAACCAGACAAGTTCAGGGTGCTGAGAGATCACCTCCCCGCTCTCATTGATAGAAGCACTATTTTATGGCCTCCTCTTTCATTGCCAGAGCTCTGCACAAGAGAAGTTCAAAGGGGAAGAGGAAATACAGCAGGCATCCCATCACCCCAAGCCTACAAATCCCAACCTCCTCCTGCTTAACCCACCGTGGCACAGTGGGCTCCTGCTCCAGCAACAGGAACCTTCCCACTGCAATGAGGTCACCTGAGGACGGGCTCCAGAATATTCACAGCTGCTCTAAAAAAGCAGCAAACAACACTCCGTGTTTAACAGGCAGGATGGCGTGGCTGAGGAAGGAGAGCAGCACCCAGCCCCACAGCACCCAGCCCCACAGCTGTAACCAGAGCAGATGTAACAGGAGGCAAAGAGCCCCCCAACCTCCCCACCTGCCCAGGAGCCAGCCAGCACTGCTCCACATCCCTCCTTGCTGCTGCACTGACCAGCACAAACCGTCCATACCCCTCTATAGGAGCTACAGGCGTCGCTGCAGAGTGGGGGGGGACTCTGCCCTTCCTTGCCATATTAAAACAGCAAGCCTCAAAGCAAGTGATGCTGCGGTGGGAGGAGGGAAGAGGGGGAAGTGGCATTTCAAAGCCCTAAAAAAGCAGCACTGCATTTCACAGCCATCCAGCTCTGGATGGGTTTGATGGGGCTGAGCAAAGTCACTGCCCTGCCCAGAGCAGCTCCCGGCTCATCTTCACTGCTCCCGAACACCACGACGTGAGGGCCTGGCAGTAGGATTAAAGCACGAGATTCAAGGTTAGATTTAACTGTAGATATATTTAGCCTTGATAGGGCTAAAAGGATTAATAGTCAGCTAGATACCCATCAGGGCTGCAGTAATCAGCTCAGCTCTGTCACATGGGCCACCACCACCTCCCACCCGGTGCGCTCTGTGCCCGCCGGTTGCACTGCAGGACCTGGAGCAGCCAGGGCTGAGTGCTGGGCTGTGGCTGCAGCAGGTTGGGGTGGTGGGGCCACCCCAAGGGCCAGGAGGAAGGCGGGCAGCCCTGGGAGCTGGGGGTGTGCTCACCATGCTCACCATCACCCAGTGATGCTGTGGCCATGCAGGAATCGGACACGAGCTGTGCCTGGGGATAGGGCTGTCGTATCTTCAGCCTGGTTATCCAGCCCCATAAACCTCCTCAGCCCACCTATCCAGCCCCATAAGCCTCCTCAGCCCACCTACCCAGCCCTACACTGACACTGTGGCAAACCCTCACAGGAACAGGACACACGGCTGCCCTGCCACCCCACGCTGCAGCCTTCAGACCATTCTCGGCACGTTTCTCACGCAGTGGCCGGTCCCACAGGCAGGGTGCAGGCTGAGCAGAGGCAAACAAGCCTCCCACTTCCCCTTTTGAGGCCACAAGGAAGGAACGCACTCTGGAAATCCCACAGGGAAGCACCCAGTAGCTGCGTGGGGGCAGAGCTTGGTTCAGCCCCCCCCCCCCAGTTTCACATCCTATTTTCAACGTGGCTGACGAACACAAGGCCCCAGGTGGAAGCATTTAGAGAAGCAACTCCAGTCACGTGCTGCAGCACCAAACCGCCACGAAGCCCAGCCGAGGCCTGCAGCGGAGCTGGGCTTCCTGGCACTGCTGCCTCAGCGCCCCGTGGCACCCAGTGAGAGCAGAGGGCAGCACGAGCTCAGTGCACACATTTGGCTTTGACCACCAAAGAAAGCAGCCCTTGGACGCCCTCACTGTTAGAGAAGCAGCTCCCTTTGGGCAGGCATCCTCCAGCTATCAGATGGTGTTAGAGCTTCAGTCCCAAACGAAACTCACTTCCTGTATGCAAAACTAAGTCCTCTGCACTGCCAGCCAGCAGCAGGTAGGCCAGCCTGACGCTGCAGCCCCTTTTGTTTCAGTATCACATCTACTTTTAGCATCCATGGAGGCAAAGCAAGTCCCTTGGCACCAACCAGCGCTGGGCATTGCTTGTTCAGCTCTGCTCAACCAGCCCATGCCCCGAGCAGGGCCTCCAACACCACAAATCCTTCCTGGAGCAGGAAAAGCATCTGCAGGTGAACAAAAGATTAAAGAAAAAAGGCAGTTTTGAGTTAGAATAGGCTACGAATCAGCCCAGAGCTCAGCCAGCTCCAGCACAGCAGCAGCGTCAGATGGGACCACTCTGGGTGCAGCCCTGCCCTGCCTTGCAGAGCACTGAACCCAGCTCCCAGGAGGACACAGCAGCAGGGCAGGCAGCGATGTGCGAGCTCTGCTATGCAGGCAGTGCCCCCACGAGCCAACTGCACGGCCTGCTTCACACCCAGCACGTCCAAACAAGCGCCGCACAGCGAGCTGCCCACGCCAGCAGTGCCTGCAGGGAGCAGCTCCTCAACTGCCCTGCTGCAAAGGCTCCCAGGTCCCCTCAAACCCGAGCTCAGCCTGGCCGGTCTGTTTCACGTATCCCCCAGCTGGAAGTTCACAGCCTCGATGCCTTGAACCAAGGGATCTCCAGCGGATTCGCAGCTCGCCCTTTGCTCAGGCATTCCATCTTGGCTCGAGCTGCTCCTGCAAGTTCCTCCAGCAATAACCCTCCAGAAGGCATTTAAAAATAAAACAGAAATTGGCTGCAAAGCCACCGCTCTGCTGAGGAGGGGGGGTCGGGGAGAAACAGATGCTTTGACAGGCAGCAAGGAGAGCACGGGGCTGTTCAGAGCCTGCTGAAATCCTCCAGTGCGGCGCACAGCAGTGCCCGAGCCGCAGGGTCCCTGCCTGGGGCAGCGCAGAGGAGCCCAGCTGGAGCTGGAGGTGATCCTGCAGCCCCTGAGCCCAGCAAACAGCGCAGCGTGTGCTGAACGGATGCGGGATGCTCCTCACGCAGGGGAGAGCCCAGCAGTGGGACATCCTTCCCAGTGAGCCCCCTGCAGCACTTGGGTATCTCTCAGCGACTCCAAGCTGGAGCCAAAGGAGGGAACAGCCAAGCATGCAGCAGCTTCCTTCCACCCCGGCTTCCTCATTCTGGAGGAGATTGCTTGACAACTGCCTGAAATCCATTCCGTTCATAGAAGAGCGATGACAAACAGCTGCATTGCAAAACAGCTTCCTGTGCTCTCGAGTGCAGATGTCTGTTCTGAGCTCAGCACTTACTGAGGCGGAAAACAAGGCGGGTTCTGCTAGCAAGGGCAGGGTGGTCAGCCTCAGCACCAGGATCCCTGCTTACGGCAGGCAGCCACCAGCACTGCTGGGCAGTGCCCCTCTGGGGGGTTCGTTTGACAGACAGCTGCAGGGGTTCCAGGCTGTGAGCTGCAGCCTGGTCCTCCCTGCTGCTTTGGGGCTGCAGTTTTCACCCCTTCGGGACACGCCGGGAAAGCAACAGAGCTGGGGGTGTGCTCACCATGCTCACCATCACCCAGTGATGCTGTGGCCATGCAGGAATCGGACACGAGCTGTGCCTGGGGATAGGGCTGTCGTATCTTCAGCCTGGTTATCCAGCCCCATAAACCTCCTCAGCCCACCTATCCAGCCCCATAAGCCTCCTCAGCCCACCTACCCAGCCCTACACTGACACTGTGGCAAACCCTCACAGGAACAGGACACACGGCTGCCCTGCCACCCCACGCTGCAGCCTTCAGACCAATCTCGGCACGTTTCTCACGCAGTGGCCGGTCCCACAGGCAGGGTGCAGGCTGAGCAGAGGCAAACAAGCCTCCCACTTCCCCTTTTGAGGCCACAAGGAAGGAACGCACTCTGGAAATCCCACAGGGAAGCACCCAGTAGCTGCGTGGGGGCAGAGCTTGGTTCAGCCCCCCCCCCCAGTTTCACATCCTATTTTCAACGTGGCTGACGAACACAAGGCCCCAGGTGGAAGCATTTAGAGAAGCAACTCCAGTCACGTGCTGCAGCACCAAACCGCCACGAAGCCCAGCCGAGGCCTGCAGCGGAGCTGGGCTTCCTGGCACTGCTGCCTCAGCGCCCCGTGGCACCCAGTGAGAGCAGAGGGCAGCACGAGCTCAGTGCACACATTTGGCTTTGACCACCAAAGAAAGCAGCCCTTGGACGCCCTCACTGTTAGAGAAGCAGCTCCCTTTGGGCAGGCATCCTCCAGCTATCAGATGGTGTTAGAGCTTCAGTCCCAAACGAAACTCACTTCCTGTATGCAAAACTAAGTCCTCTGCACTGCCAGCCAGCAGCAGGTAGGCCAGCCTGACGCTGCAGCCCCTTTTGTTTCAGTATCACATCTACTTTTAGCATCCATGGAGGCAAAGCAAGTCCCTTGGCACCAACCAGCGCTGGGCATTGCTTGTTCAGCTCTGCTCAACCAGCCCATGCCCCGAGCAGGGCCTCCAACACCACAAATCCTTCCTGGAGCAGGAAAAGCATCTGCAGGTGAACAAAAGATTAAAGAAAAAAGGCAGTTTTGAGTTAGAAGANCTCCTCCTGTTCCCCCCACAGCTTCCATTCCCAGCCCATATTTAAACACCTCCTTGTGGGCCTCAGCAAAGTCCCTCTTCCAGGTACAGCCACCCGAACGATCAGGTCAGGGCTCAGGCTGTGTCCAGCAATAAATCCATCAAACCACTGCCGTTATGGGGAGAGGGAGACCTGGGCACGGAACCACAGCTCTCCTGAGAGGAGAGGAGGCTGACGGGGTGAGGAAGCAGCCAGCATGGCGGGGCAGCTGCACGGCTTGGTGAGCAGCCCTCACTGCAGGAACCAACCGTCCCAGGTGTGAGCAGCCCGCCGGGTGGGAGGGAGGGGAGAGCAGAGGGGATGGCCTGGGAGAAGGAGAGACTCAAACAGCATTAGCTCTGTGTCGCACAGGGCCAGCACATAGAATCAGAAACACAGAGGAGAACCCAGCTCACTGAAGTGTTACTCAACACAAGGCAGTTCCTGTTACTGGAAGGCACTTAGGTCTGGATTGCACCACATCCCTCCTGCAGCTGCATCACTGCCCGGCCCCAGGCTCACCCTCACGTTCAGCAGTTCGGATCTGACAGAAGTCACACGCTGACATCTCACACGTGGCACAACGGCTCTCAGAAGGTACCAGTGTGCCAACAGAAGGGACCCCGCTCTCCAACGGCTTGTTCCTCTCATAGGGCATTATACTCAAGCATCACAGGGCAGCAAAGGCCTTCAAATGATGATGATGGTAACTCAGCCCCTCCAGCCTTGAGTCAGGCACCCAGCCATGCTGTGCCAAGCCTCCATGCTTCTGATAGGGCTACTGGGATCCTGAGAGTGCTCAGAGCAGCACATGAAAACACACCTGTCTGTTCTCCTTCGGTCAGATCACCCTCTGTTCCCAGTCAGCACCAACAGAAGCCTTGCAGTGCAAAGAGGAAGCAGCATTCTACACACCTGGCCCCACCTCCTCCAAAACAAGAGCCTCTAACCACACCACGCTGTTTGTGGCTGCAGAAGCAGAACCTCCCTGTGCTCATTTCCCACCTTCCCTGCCTTTATTTCACCTCCAACAACTCTCACGTGGGCAGCACTGAGGAGCCCATAAGGATGCTCCTGGGAGCCAAACTCAAACAACACAGAGAGGGTCCGCGGGGTACGTGCAGCTACTGCGGCTGGCACCGCAGGTACTGAGATCTCATTTAGTTCTCTGTATAGAGGTAGGAAAAAAATGCAGTAATGAAACCCAGCAAGCAGTTAGGTCATTGGGAACACGCATAATGGAAGTGTGGGTGGCATCTGAACAGGCTCTGCTGTGTGTCATGCGAGCTCTGAAACACTCAGATCAGGCAAACCACTCCGAGATGCAGGAAGCTCAGCACAGCAGCTCAGCCAGGGCTCACGGCAGGTGCTTTCCCAGGCACTGCGCGAGCTGCAGGGCTCCCATCCTGCCTTCCCCACACTGAGGCTCAAGCAGAAGCCCCAGTGACAAAGCGGGGAGCAGCAGAGCACGGAGGGCTGCAGAGCTGCAGGAGTTCCACCGGGGCACTGGGAAGCGACCCTGCCAGGCAGACCTCAGTGCAAAAGAAGCCAGTTTCCCCAGGCAGGTCCCAGGTGCTTTCCCAGCCACAAGCAGCTCCCAGCTTTGCTGGTAATGTTTAACTGTACTTGACATGCGTGCATCAGTGACTGATATACCGCACATCCAGGAGAGGCTGCATCACCGTACCAAAGCCAGGCAGGAGTTGATAAGAGGATCTGTTCCCACACTGTGTGCTCATGCCTCACAAGCTGCGATAAGACAGCTGTGTGTGCCCTTGGACCAGCACGGGAGCCAAGAGATAAGAGATTCACAGCGAGGGGCACGCTGCTCGCTGCCAGCACTCCCATGTCCAACCGATACGGAGCAGCACAGCCAGCTGCGAGGCTGCAAACCACACCACAGCTCCCTGCTGAGGGGACACCGAGTTTTGGGGCTCTCCCCCGGGCAGCACACAGAGCCTGACGGGAAGCAGAAGGGCCGCCGGCTCACCTTCCAGCAGGGCTCTGCAGCTGTTAGAGGGCACTGCAGCAAGCGGACACACACCTCGAGCTCCTCACAGCCCACAGGGAACCCGCAGCCCCCCAAACCCTTAGAGCTGCTCAGTGAGTGGGATTCCCAGGAGGCATCACTTTAACCCTTTCGCTGCAGGAAAGCGAAGCCCTCTGCACAGCGGGGAGCAGCGCGGTGCCCACCGCCCCCCGGCAGCCCGCCCGCGGGGCCGCAACGCTTCGCTTTAAGGGCTTTCTTTTCGGTGTGCGGGGAAGAGGATTTTTCCTTTTTTCTTCTTTCCTCCTTCTCTTTTCCTCCTTTATTTCTGGGCGCTGCTTGCTTCACACATCGTTCCCCCTTTCCTCTTCTGCTTTCTCCCTCCCCGCTCCACTCACCCCCTCCCCCGTCGGGACGCCCCGATCCCCGCTGCCCGGCAGCACCGCAGGGCCCGGTGCAGCGCAGCCGCCGATGCCGTTACCTTTGGCCTGGCAGTCGGCGCAGTACTTGTTCTCCTCCTCGCTCAGCAGGCTGCCCAGCACCGCCTGGTACCGCTCCACGTCGCGCACCGATTTCCCCGTCATGGCGCGGCCGCCGCTGCCCGCCCGCAGGTCACGGCGCCGCCGTCTCGGGCACCCGCCACTTCCTGCTTCCGGCCGGCGTTGTGGGCGGGGCGACGGAGAGAGGA